>CM076968.1:30629178-30684178 GCA_039105355.1 Benthosema pterotum | reverse complement strand
GGCATATAAAGATCACATTTAGTTGTGTTTAATCTGTTGTCCAGTGTATGTATCCGATATATTGGACAATTAACATGTAGCCCACGCTTTGACAAATATATATAAAAAATAACTATTCAGCTGAGTGGTTGGATCTTTTCTATAAAATGCTGATTTTTACATTACTTTCAAGTCCTGCCATCAAATGAAAGTGAAATGCATCCTTTCCAAATTGCCTTCCAACTCCTTTGCTTGATATGGCTCATATACAAAGGAGGGCAATGTCCCATCCAACAATACCCATACCATTTGTGCCGCTCAGCTTCAGAATGTCATTGGTTTGAGTGTGACAGTAAAACATAAGTCTACCTTTTCCATCGGTCACATTGGAACATGGCCTCCAATTATTCAGCTCCAAATTCAATAGCAATTTTCTGCTCAATGAAATAGTGGTTTCAATCTGTGGAGTGATGTCACTTTAGAGAGAGATTTTTAAAATGGCATGTCTGTGAGTGAATAGATGGATGTCGGAGGATTCATTTTGCTTGAGGAAATGATACTTGTCTGCTCAAGCTTGTCATTTATCGATGGAGAGAATACCTCTGTATGCTATAGGGTCTATATCTAAAGATTTATAGCGTTTGGATGTACGAGAGAAGTCCTGTTTTTCCAGAGTTTGGTAACGGTATATTGTTGCAGACGTAACCATGATTAAATGCATTTAATATTTAGTTCTCAGAGCCAGAATTTGTGCGATTTCTAACAGAAGAAGTCTAACTGTATGGTTGTGTTCTGATCAGATGGACACTATTCTCTGTGTGTATATGTATGTACTATATAATATGTGTGTGTGTGTGTGTGTGTGTGTGTGTGTGTGTGTGTGTGTGTGTGTGTGTGTGTGTGTGTGTGTGTGTGTGTGTGTGTGTGTGTGTGTGTGTGTGTGTGTGTGTGTGTGTGTGTGTGTGTGTGTGTGTGTGTATACATACACAGACTCACACATGCGCACGCACACACACAGTATAAAGAAATGCAATTATGTGTGTTTGTGTGTAATGTATCAGTAGTCCATCCAGGGCCCCATAATGAATGCAATGCAACGTGCGATCACTGAGCCGTGTGCATGCCCAGCTCAATGCATCTCTGAAAATAAACAGAGCAATGGAAATGGTTCTCATTAGTGTTGTTTTCATATTAAGTCCCTCAGACAAGGTTGACAAACCCGGCTCCCTGTGCCGGGCTCCTCAGGGACCATCGCTTCAATACAGCTCGGCCAAACAACACCAAGCCGATACCAACATACCATTACCACCTCCTACAGTTACTTATCCTCCCCTCCCTCCCTGCGGAGCTCTGTGTCTACACAGAGCAAAGTAAAATGCATTAAGATCTTCCAGAAGCAAAGAGAAAGAGTCCCGCTTCCATTTATCACCATTCCTCTGGCTCTTAAAAAGGAACAAACGTCCTCTCTGCATCTCCTTTACAATTAGAATTCCAGGAATTCTAAATGTGCTAGAGATGGAACTTACTTTGTGCTCCAGAGATTCTAGCCGCTGCGAGGCTGTTTAGCAGGAAGTGAACAGGTGTGTGGGGCTTCTGGCTCACGCCATGTGTTCCAGTTGTTTCCCCGCACCTGTTTCCCTGAGCCTACATGCGATGATCAAAACATTTATTAACCATAACAGGAGAACAGACTGAGAGTGTATCTGTCGCTAGCAAACCGTATCTCGGAAAAGTCATGTGTCGCCGCGAGCCAATTAAAATGTGCCGTATATGCATAGGTCATTGCGTTAGAGGTCAAGAACAGAGAAAATATGTCATTTTTAATTGACGGCAATCTAAATACCTTTATATTAATATCTTAATAACCATGCTCTGTCTTCCTTGGCATATAGTTATAAATGTCTCCATCGTCTGCTGTACATCAGTGGTTTTCAGAGTTGCGTCCGGGGAACCCCAAGGATTCTTGGGGTGTTCCGGAGGGTCCCCAGCGAAATAAAAAAAAATTGATGTATTATCAAAATTGCTTCTGCCTCGGATTGGATGCAGTTTAATGTGCTGATGTTTTGTGCAGTTGATAGATAGAGCCTGCTTGCCTTCTCAGGGGATGTATTGAATCTTGACCAAGGTCAAAATTAGTGTCGCATTCTATGCCTAGGTGAGACATGTGGAAACCATACAAGGCACTAACCAGCACATCAGGTGCAATTACGGGTTCAGAGACTAACAGCGAAAATGGAGCTTGAATTGGCAACCTGGAGGAGCTACCATCCAGCCACTCTACCCCTGAGACACCACTGTATTTTTGCTATTTAAAATAATATATAATAATATTGTCAGATGGAGATCTGTGGAAAAATATCAATAGAAAAAGTTGGAGAAGCACTACTCTACAGCCTTTCTCAACATGGGATCAATGCCCAGGCATTCCCCACCTGGGCTGTGATGTGGAAGGGCACATCACACTGTCACAGGCCACTGTAAATATCACCTTTCTTGTTATCTCCAAGACCTGTTTTTCCGGTAAACAGGCAAATGTGTAACTCAATACGCTGTGTCGGGCCATTTGCTTTCAGAGGACATTGTAGGTGACATGTCTTAGTAGCCCGAATGAACATAAAGATTAATAAGTAATGGGCGATACAAATATGATATTTGTTCTCAGACACCAGCCTCCATCCACATACTCATTTTTTTATTAGATTAATGCTTCTGATCACAAAGTATCTGGTAATTCAAAACAACGGTCTCAGAATATAATATAAAATCCCAAAACTAACTAAAGGTTGGTGATGTCGGTATTGTTTTCCATTGTTCCTTCAAAGAAAAGCATAGTGGTTGTTAGTTCTTTAGTCATCTATTATTAGTAGTTTGATGATTGTATATATTTACCGGTAATAGTGCAATTACAGTATATTTGTATTATGCATTGGATTATTTAATCCCGTAGCTAATTGATGATATACGTTATACTGTATGCCTGGAGCCTGGGGACTAGTTGAATATCTTTTCAACTGGTTCACTTAATATTTTTTACAATTTTCAGACAATAACACTTATATTGAGCTGCATGTCCCACATTCTGAAATTAAACAGTATTTTGTCTGCCCTCCATAATACCGCTGAAGGTCCCTGTAGCATTTTGTTATTTGTTGCAATGTTTTCTTTCTCTCACACACTTTAATATCATGGTATTGCTTCAATTTTAGCTGCAAAATAAAGTTCTGTTTCATATTGTGGGATTAATTTACTGGCTAGCACACGTCTCAAGGTATTTGTTGTGTTTTTGTCTCATCTATGAATTATTTAGAAGCATCAAAAAGAGAGAATGGGTTGAATGGCGGCATGTCTTGTCTGTCTCACCAATCTCAGTCAGATGTTTAATTTGGTCTGCTGGCGTGGAACGGCTTTCACCATGACTGGGATTAGGTGGTTGGCCATGTAATTTCCCAGAAGGAGACGCACATTTGAGTACATAATGGCAGAAATGAAAGAAAGGAAATATGAAAAGGCGTGCGATTCAAGTTGTCATGCATTTTGGCTTTGTAATAGGACATACTTCATGAACCAGTTACTGTTAAGGCAGAAGACACACAATCAACCTGAGAGTAATTTTGACAAATCTCTGTGTGCACCGTGTTCCTGATGGTCGGTGTTTGGACAATATTTCATAATTTAGCAAACGTCTAAAAGTTCACTGGGTCTATTAATGAAAGATTTCCTGCTTTTCTTTACACTCCATAACACTTTTTTAAAATGCTAATGGACTTCAACAAGCACCTGAGCAAGGATGAAAGTGCCCTAATTCCTGCTCAAAAGGTCACCGAGATGAGTTATAGTGGTATAAGCACCTGAAAGCTATTCCCTTGTTAGATTTGACAAAGGGAGGCTGCCATTTTCCCCTTTAAAAATAGTGTTGGGTAATAAATGATCATTTGTGGAATGTGGTAGCTACCGGCAGTGACTTTTCCTCTGACATAACTTTACTGCTGGCTGATTTACATCCTGGAAGTTGTCCCCAAAATGTTTAAAATGAGCATTTTATTCATGATCCATGCCAGACGCTAGTGACACACAAGAGCTCTTATTATGCTTCTTAGGGGGAAGCAGCTAATTAGTCGGCCATGAAAAATGCAGGCATGCTTTTTTTCTACCCCCATCTCACTATCATCCTCTATTTGACTCAACAACACTTTGGCTTTTGTATTTCATTTGCAGTTATGTACCCAGAATCAGCAACATTTGAATCCTCTATACACTGAGGCTCTTCATACATGCACATCACTGTTGCCATCAGCAGTTAACCGCACTTGTATGTTCCTATGAATTATAGAAGGTATCAGCCTAGCCATGTGTATTGTTCAGTATGTGCTGTGTGAGTCTGTTGCGCCTCAACATATGGGGTAGTCCTTCTCAGCAGCCCTTCACGGGTCCCTGAAAGGTGCTCCTGGTGTGGATACAGGGCCGTAAGAGCAAGGATCACAGTGACAGTTTCAGGTGGAGGAGACTATTAATAGCTTACCTCTCAGCCATAGCATTTCATCATTTTTTGGTGTCCGAGGGCTTCCTGCTTTAAAGAAAAAAGGTGTTGGTGGTGGGGGGTGGCTGGCAAAGTGGGGGGTGAAGTTATGCATCTCAATCCACCCCTTCATATTTCACGCTGCCGGGGATTATAAATAAAAGGACGAGACATTGACCTGGGCTATTAGTTACACACGATCCTGTGGGTGGATGGTGCTTTGTCTTCTGTCAAGCTCTTGTGTTTATCCAGCAGAAAGCAACAGGATTACAATCAAAGTCTGTGGGATACAATGGGAGATATGCCCTCCACCCGCCCTCCACCCACCCACCCCCTGGTGCTTTGAAGTGAAAGGGAGAAGATGGGCAGGAGGTGGACACATCAAAAAGGCAATAGCCAAGTAAAAGGAATCGGTCAAAATCTGCCAGAAGGGAACATCAAATATAACAGTATTCCAGGCTACAGAAGTTAATGGTGGAGATAGGAGGGAATTGAAGCAGTAGAGTGGTTTGTTGGTCAGTTTGACTGACCACTTGAGCCCTATACTTTGTTGCCAAATAGCCTAATCTGACAGGTTGTAAGCTTATAGATTGAAACTTTAGAATTTAATGCTTTCTTTTTTGTTCACTTACAACAACATACCCAGTGATGCCACGCTACAAGTGCCCTAGTACTACTACTAACTTCCCTGCGTCCCTCTTTTACACACACACACACACACACACACACACACACACACACACACACACACACACACACACACACACACACACACACACTGTACACAAATACAGTGATGAGGTAAATAATAAACAGAGAGCTCTCACCGTCTCCCCCTGTGAGCAGTGGGCCAGGCTTGTCTGTGCTTGCTGTTGGTAGACAGACCTTTGATCTTGAACAAATAGGGGGATGGTCTCAGACTCACAGCCACTGCCTCGGGCTTTAGGATATGTGGGCATCATGTAGGGTCAAACGCTGGAAGAAGACAGTAAAATTAAAAGCCCCTTATTGCCACCTTTTATGGCTCCATCCCCTATGGCAACTACATTATGTATGGAAAATGACGAGCTTTGTTCCTATCATCAGAGCAATCTGTAGCGAGGCCGCGGCTGCTATTCTGAACAAAAGTGACGCATGTAAGCCTGAATATATTATAGCGGATATGAACGTACATGACTACAGTATCATGTCATGATTATGTACATTAGCTAGCTTTCGCTATTTAAACAGGAGTGCATGCAATGTATAGTTTAAAAAAATCACACCTTGTGAACTGAGCGGTGCGGGATGCTCTGCACAGACAGACAAACAGACACACACATACACATGTGGTCAGGGATGCTTAACAACATTGCTGGCAGATTGCAGCTGTTTGAAATCTGAACAGGCATTTCAGACTCTAAACAAACACATATATGTACAGGCAGGCACCGCTCAAAAACAGAACAAACCAAAAAAGGCTTAAAAGTTTTTTAGTTGCACTTCAAAGTGTTTGCATCAAATATAGATTGACAACGCTCACTTGAAATTAACGATTTATTTTTTTTCCGAGACCACTGAGTCGCTAACCACCCGAAACCCCACACATTGACTTTCCTCCACAGATTGCAACTCATCCATTTTTTAATTGTGTTCATTTTTACCTGGGTCCCAAAGGGGCCTCTGCTGCCATGGTGGTCGCTGTCATCCGTCTGCTCTGACAGGAAGAGAGAGAGCCAGAGCCCAAGCTGATGTGTCAGGCTTATCACACAGCCGAGCGATCCGGAGGTGACATCCTCCACTGAATCAGTGACATTTCACGGACGGTGCAAATCTATCCATCTTTGTCAAGCGTCTGCCACGATTTTAGCATTCCTCGAGTTAGCATATTGATCACCAGGAAACGCTTGAGTGAGGACTTCTTGTTTTCTGCCCCTTAAACTGGGCATTGTGAGTTTTCTGCACTTCTCCACCAGGGAGACCACAGTAGTGGCCCCTCAAAGTGGGAGACCAGAGTCCTGTGAAAATGTATAAGGTTTTTTAGCATCTAGTACCAGGAATGGCTCGATAAGCTCTCTGTTGGCTTTAGCACAATTTATACTGAGCGGGCAGAAATAACATAATTTCCATGAAACCACATGACCCATTGCATTCCTATTCCAGGATGTCATAATCAGCAAAGAAAGAGGATCTACAAGCTCACTGTACGTACCATTACGAGGTTGTAGATCATCTACCTCCGGCAAGGGTGGAAAAGGGGGTCATCGACAGTCAAAGTTTAAGTGATTAAAAACTGTTGTTCTGCCTGTCTTTCTTTTGGAAAACATTGACAAGCGTGTCATTCTACGTATTTACAAATTAACCAGAAATATAGATTATATATTTTGAAACTTGGATCTGTTCTTTTGACATTGGCTCAAGTTTTTCCGCCAAGACACAGGACTCACTCGTTTCCTGTTGTTTTCCTGTCTAGCTACACAAATAAATAAAGTACTTGTATAAAAATAGATGTATGTGGAGCACAATGGAACACTGTTTTAACAGCTAAATGATCTAAGTGATAGATTAAAAACAAAACAAGACTACATAGAACCTTGTTGATGAGCTTGCAGTCACCTGGGTTCAGTGGCAAGGGCACCATTGTAGCGGGTTTTGTTTGTTTAAGGGCGTAATATAATAATTGATTAATAATGCGAAGCTTTGGGGAAAACTATAACCCCTAAAATGAGGGCGATGATTGTGCTTGTGCAACACCAAATCAACAGCGACAGAATGGCACGGGGGATTACAACATCTGCAGTCTGCGGTGTCGAGGTTAACTTGTCCTGTGATTACAAAATGCATTTCCCGGGAGCAGGTGTTGCATTGACACCGTTGCGATCGTGTGCAAATACGAGCGCAAAATGCAAGCATACGACACACAGACACCCTTGACACACGCAAATACACACACAAACACACACGCACACACTGAACCACACAAAGAGGGCGAGAGAGCGGAAAGAGGAGAATGGCTGCCTCCCCAACCATATGCGTTTGGCCCCTACGCCTGTGAGCCCCGTGTGAAAACATGGATGAGCAGCCTGCAAATCGATAGGGACAAGAGATCTGGTGTCTAGCAAATCCAGTGCAGACTGACATGTTCTCCGTGTAATCTCCTGCATTGTGCTGCGAGGGGAAAGATTATCCTCCTCTGACTGGCTGGTAAAAGGTTGCTTTGCTGTAGTCCGTGTCTGTGTGAAGGGAGGGAGAGCATATGCCTTGCTGTAAATGATGCTGCTGGCTTCCCCCACTCCTCTGTCAGAGGCTGGATTACGTCTGACCACCCCCCCACCCCAACACACCAACACACACACACACACACACACACACACTCCAATAAAAGGCTTTCTCTCTCTCCTCTTCTCCTTTCAGGAATCATCGGATTTATGACACTGGATTGGGTAAAGTTTGACGCCTGCTAAGTCTTTGAGTAGGATTAGAAGGGGCCTCTTGATGTGTGCCATCCACTGTGTTGAGCAGTGCATTGTGGTCAGGGTTATCAACTGAAGAAATGGCAGTACTAGTGCATAGTGCATAATGATAAGGCTCGTTATTCGCATCAAGCTCCTGAAAGCAGAGTGCGTGCGGGAGAGAGTGTATGTGTTTGTTCAGAATCAATATGGAACACTATCACATTTGATTTGTCTTGTGCTCCCTTTTCCATCGCTCTGTTTTATATTCATAAATAGCAGATTGGAGAAGATGGCTTGCAATGGTAGCACGATGATAATGGCAGATGCAGGGGGAATGGTTTAGGACCCGGTCCTCTGTAGCCTGGAAAAAAAAGGCTGCTTACATTGACAGTAAATTGAAACTTAACACTGCAGCACAATTTACAAAGCCATAATAAAAGCCAGTGACTGGCTCAGGATGGACTTGTAAAAAAGCAGTACATGTGTTGTAAATTGTAATGAAATACAGCAATGACTTTCCTCCGATCTAGAAATAAACAGGAAGGGGGAGAAAAATGTCTGATATCTGATGCAAGATGTATTGTTCTGTGCTTGTGTTGGCATGCATGTCAACATGGATGTGGGTGTGCATGCATGCATGCGTGCACGTGCGTGCGAGTGAATGAGTGAGAGAGAGTTCTTCAAGTCTAGACACCAGAGGCAGACAGTCACCTTCACAGCTAGCTTTCCTTTGAGAACAGCCAGGTCCTCCTGCATTCCTGTCGGTGCTACAAATGGGTGGCCTGTGAGCACAGCTGTAAACTCCAAACCGCTGAAGCAGGTTTTGACGAGGCGTCTGCGGCGTAACCCCCCCCCCCTGACAGGACGTCTGGCTTTGGGCAGGTGTGAGAGTACAGCGAGAGCCAGGTTAGACGCGGTTAATAAAGCCTCAACCCGCTCCTAAGCCTGCCCTCGGAGATCGCTTACATCAAAGCACCAATCAAAAACTGGTGCAGATATAATTTGTCATCAGGGATTTCCTGCTAGAGAATTATAGAGAAGATACAGGCCGATCAATACTATGGATTTTCACTGCAGTGGCTGATTGTCCAATTGCCGTGAAACATGTGCCGAGATAAAAGGGCACGCCTGCCATTTTGTAACAGACTGCCGAGTCAGCATAGGGCTTGTCAGATACTTATAGGCTGCTGTGATAGAAAATTATCATGCTGCAGTGTCCAAGTCCTATTTAACAAGTTCCCTGTACATGTGACGTGATTCATCACAGATTTCCGCTCTATGCTTTTGAGAGGGCATCGTGCTGTATCGTATAGTCCAGTGCGGATTTGGACACACATCCGTGGCGTTAAAAGAAGCAGCGCACATGGATGCCAGTGCAATTCAATCCCTCCTCTTGAAGATGTCTGCTAGAATTAGTGACGACTCGCAGTGAATCTGTTAAATCCCTCGCTCACTGCACTACGCTGACCTCCGAATGTGCATAAGCTAGCTTCTAATAATCACATATCATGTCCATTTTAACCCCAACATATTTCTATTGTAACAGTGAATATTCTGTAGAATTAGCATTTTTGAGGACCTGTTGCTTGTAGTGCCTTCATCTTGTTGGGCAGGATGATGCCTAAGAAAAAAGTGTAAATCTACTACCATGGTTGTGGGGTAGGTAACCTTAAGCACAGGTGCCAACCTTTTAATAAACATAAATTATGCTCTCTCAAATGCTGTATGCAAATCCTGCTCACAATTCTACTGTGCTTTCATTCAAACCTAACCATGACTGGGGAGGGCGTCTGGGAGAAAGATGTTTTAATGATCATTTCAATGTCCTGATATTGATAGTCCAGAATAAAAAATGAATGGTAACTGTGTGGACAATCATTATATGTTGGAGTTTGGATTGGATTTTGATGTGCTGTCAATTCAAACACAGCGAAATAGCGCAGATTGGCATTTCTGTACTTGCAAAGTTCGGTAGAGCCAACTTCGATTGAATTGTGACCCAGTAGCACAGAATTGTAGAAGCACATAACAAGTCAAAGCACAGAATAATGTCAACGCCAAAATCACCTAAACATGGTCGACTGTGTCACCAGAGCCATAGAGTATAGCTCGGGGATCACGTATTTTGATAAATATTTAAAAAATAAATAGATCTTTATTTTTTTCTCCCCAGATTCTTTTTCTTTTTTTAAATGTTCAAATCCTGTACAGGAAAACATGGCATATTTTGGACATAGTTCAAATGGTTATTAATCATGATTAAATACATTTTAAAGCTGGGATTAAAAATCTAATCATTCAATAGTGAAATGAATTTGACAAATAAATACACAGGGCAAATGTAGACACACCATGTGCACTAAAGTATTATTGTCACTGTATGAATTCAGCAGTCCAGTTAAACCCGAGTAAAACACACAGACTTCATTATATTTTTGGCCATGGAGAGTGCAAATTTCAACTGGTGCTACTGTTATCTACTACAAATACTATTACACTATAGATTGATGTCTGATGAGATTGTACAACTAGACAGCAAACATGAGAGAGATAAAGAATCAGTGAAGAAAGAAAACAAAAGAGTAGCTTTCCAGTGTGGGTATCTTGGCTATGGAGCCCAAGCATGTCTCTTTCTTTGTTCTATATGCCAAGTCAGACTACAGTCTGAGGGCGGTGACTTATAGGGCCTCATGCCAAGCACTGGAAATGAGAAGCTACAGCACAGTGACAGATGCAGTGACCCTCAGCTCAATCCTTTACTGTTGTGAATGCAGTGTTAATATAATTCTTTAAGCCTGAGTTATACTTAGTTATCTGCTATCCTCAATGCGGAACTCCCACAATTGACATGCGACTTTAAAGGCTTGCGGTTTGCAGTATTGCTGCCTATTATTAACAATTTGACTGCAGAATTAATTAAATTGCAATGCCACTGTCTGGATTATACAGTTGTACTAACCTTTGAAGTACAACCACGCCAACATCATTGTTTCCTTTCATAAAAATCTGCAGTGAAACGGAGACGGTGGGGATTTTAGCTTGAAATGCTGTGAAACATTGGCTCTGAAGTTTCTGACCCAATCAGAGCGTTGCATCCCTTCAGGCGATGGGATGAGGCTATGCTACAAGCACCCAGTTCTAGACATATTTTATGTTACATATTTTAGCGTGATTATTAAGTTTTAAATGTGTAATATACTGTCTGGATGTCATCTTTAATGGGGTTAAAAATGGAGTGGTTTTAATCAAAACCAGTTGTGTTTGGTGATCCAGCAATGTGAATAAAATGAGTGAGCTTCATTTTTTTAATTGGCTTTTATTGATATCAGGAACTAATAAAATTTAGATTATTATTGACTTATATCCATACAATGGCTACAATTTGTTTTGGCAGACATTGTGACATATGATGACCACAGATATGTTATAAAAGTGTGGAAAAACATATAAACGCAAAAATGGTGTTATCCTTTTTTGTAGTGTTGGCTATCACAGTGGAGGAGTTATGTGCTCACCGTATGCCACCACCGCCATTGAAATGCATTGGGCCTCCATTTCCCAGAACCCTTAACATGCCAGATGCTTTCTGATGCCGTCATGGAAACTCTGTCCAGTGGAAACCATGTAAGTCTTAAATGATTTGCAATATTTTGTACATGTGATATAAAGAAATATAAAGAAAAAAAACAGCCTCCTGGTGGTGCTATACCAAGTTGTTCTAGACATTCTGGGGCTGTGGTTCATGTTCAGGCCTTGTTCAACAGTCTGTTCGTAGCAAGGAGAAAACTGTTCAGAAAAATGCTCATGAACTTATTTGATACTGCCGTGCATTTTCCCATGGCCATAGAAGTGGGATGAAGAGGCCTGTGACTGAGGTGCTGACCTCAGGATAGGATAAACTTTGACTACACACATTTATCCTACAGCTCTTGGAGTCCAGGGCCAGATCTAAGCATGGGCATTGGGGGGTAATGCCCCACCAAACATGATGGCATGTAAACAACCCAGATTTCAAAGATATTTCAAATTAAAATTCTTACAATTAAAATGATATAGGCTACTCACTAACTACAGTTGTGGCACCACTAAACCAACACCATTTCATCATACAAAACAGAAAACTCTGAGCCAGACCTTTAGCTTTATGCATGCTGTGTGTCTCTTGCAACTTCAACAACAGCTGATGTTATTATTGACGCTTACTTGACCTGTTAAGGAAAATGCTATGGGGGGGCGGCTTCCTTTCCGCCCAATTATGCACTCGGCCCAGTGCACCGCCTGCTGTAGGTTTTTCCGTTTGTGAGTGGTGCAGATCCCAGATCACATACAAGGCTGTGACACAGGATGACAGAATGCTGTTGTAGAACAGCCTTAGAATGCGACAGCTCGCTCCCAACTTCTTCTGGCAACAAAACTGGTACAGCATCTGCTGAGCGTTTTCCCTCACCTATACGGTGTACTGCATGTGTCCCTCTTGATTTTGTAACCACTGTGCTTTATTAATTATTTTATTGGATCATACATCAGAGAACTGACAATGGCTGGTATTCTCAAACGCTACGGTGCAGCCAGGTATAGTGTAACTCTTCTCATTGGCTGCATGGAAGCAAATCAGGCCTGGGGCCTTGTCTGTAGGTCAAAAGCCTGTATCACCAGATCTGGGCCTGGGCTTACCAAATAATTACCCATAATTATTAAAACCTGCAATTCAAAAAGTCCAAAAATCACCTGACCCCCCCCCCCCCCCACAATTAAAAATGTTACTTTACTCACCTACTTTGTTCATCACCAGTTGAAGCTCTTGATGGCTGGTTTTATTTATTATGGGTAATCATTTGGTAAGCCCAGGCCCAGGTCTGGTGGTACAGGCTTTTGGCCTACACACAAGGCCCCAGACCTGTTTTACTGCCATACAGCCAATGAGAAGACTTACACTATACCTGGCTACACCATAGCGTTCGAGAATACCAGCCAGTTATTCTGCTACAGACAGTAAACAAAAAAACAGATTCTGATGGATCACAAGGTCAAGTAAATAATTAAGAATTCCCCGACCCTTAAAAAGTTTTAGGAATGTTGTGACTGATTTAGAAAAAGGTCGGCTGAGGGAGGAGTCCCCCCCCCCCCCAAAGTTTGGTCCCCTCTTTTTCCCATCATGGTTGGGGGTTTGTAGATCAGCTATTTTTTTGCTAAATGTTTACCCATTTCTACCTATGTTTACTATAGTATAGGTACACTATGGGATCAAATGGTTACATATAGCAATTGTGAACATGCGTGTGGATAATAGGCAGTAAGTACTGATACAAAGAAATAAGAAATACTAGAAGCTCGGGTATGAAGAGGTGAGCATTCAGGCCACAGCGGAAGATGAGGAGTGACTCTGCCATCCTGGCTGACGTGGGGGGTGTTATTCCATAGCTTGGGAACCAGGAGGGAAAAGAGAGAACTCTTGGAGCGTTGGCTAGGGTGTCGTAGGGACGGGAGGCACGGACGTGCTGTGTTTGCTGATGGAAGTGTGCAGGAAGGGGCCTGAATCATAGCCTGCAGGTAGGGGGGTGCCATGCCCTTGGTTACCTTGTAGGTCACTAGTGTTTTGAATTGGATAGGAGCAGCAACTGAGAGCCAGTGGACTGAGCACAAGTGGAGATGTGAACATGTGGTTGAGGTTGTGGACCAGATTGCGCTTCCCTCACTCTAGTGTCTAGTCCCTCACTTCTAGTAGCCTAGTGTCCATACACTACCCTAACTGCTCCAAACATCTCTCTCTTTTTAAATAGAAGAAGTAAGAAGTAAGAGAAGAAGTAACCACTCTAACCCTGAGTCTCTCTCGCATGGCTAACAGAGATTCTTACAGAGATGAAATTAGCCATCCATCAAAGACGGGTTTCAATTTACTGTTTCTTGTGACACATTTTCCCGCAAAAAAATAGTTACAAACTGTATATTGCCCTAAACAAACATTAATGACCATAAACTTTGCTGGCAAACAATTTACATCATAAGTGCTCTAAACAAACATTAAAAATACCATGGAAACTTATTATTAACGGTTTAACGCCATGATAACAGACTTCCTGTACAGCAGATGTAATGTCACTGCTGTTATAGCAATGCTGAGCTGACGTGTCAATTATGTTCTGGGCATGATAATAATTGTGCATTTTTATTCATATACATTCTTGCCTACTACGGAGATTATTAGGGCTGGCAGTCAGTCTTTTAAAACCACTTAAACTTAGTGTGGTTTTAGAGTGTTAAGGCCTGTTCATAGCCAGTTTTCCAGAGGTGAAAACTACAATACGATATCACACCGCAGTGCGTCTCTTAACCGAAGCTGAACACCAAACACGTAACTGTATAGGCCGAACGGCATTCAAATCAAATTAAACAGTGGCCTTTCTGTAAATGTTTCTCACCATCTTGTGGTTTCCTATTTCCTACTATAATTGGGGTTTATGTACTGTATAGAATCACTTTCCACTTGCTTTGAAGATGATATTATAGCGTCTATGATGGTTTTCTAGCCAGCAACATTGGATATTTGATATTTATAATAAATCTTAGAAATTATTGAACCAAAGCAAACTTCATCTGATCCAGCAAGTAACAACACTAGGCATACAGTACGCAGTGTTTCACTGAAAATGAAAGGGATGTCCAGACACCAGTGCAGCACAACACAATAATGCAGTCAGTGTGTCCTCTATGTCTTGTTAACAACATGCTTACAGTATATATACCGTTACTTGTCCAACAAGAACATAATAGTATGGCTTTTTTTTTGTTGAGTGCTGTAACCACTCTTATAGACAGCTATGTGTGTCCCTGGCTGTGTCCAAGCACGGACATATCATATATTCACCACCAAGTGTCACTGTTGTGCAGCCTAACACACACACACAGGCCAGGCAGGAGTCCAGTAGAGCACCCCTCACTTCAACCCACAGTATCTTTAAGTACCTTGCTGAGATACTGTACATTGTGTTTGTTAAAAATAAGTGTTGTGATAGTAGTGATTGCAATAGCGTATATGTTCAGTAACAGGGGTCTCACCATCTCTGTAGCTCTGTAGTAATCAGAGTAATGAACAGAACATGAGAATTGAGCTAGAACACTATTTTTTTAACTGATAAAAGGGTTCTTTCTCTGGATTGGTAAAATTGTTTCCCCACCTGATTTTTTTTCCTGATTTTACTAAAGAGCTGTAGAGATGGGGAAATAGGGGGCCCCGTTAATGAACAAACAATGATTACAATTATAAGATCAGATAATATAATTTTAGCAAAAACAATAAACACAAAATATATTACTTACTCTACCATACTCTACCACCAAGTTTAACACAACAATAATTATAGAAAAATCAGATCCCAGATTTTATACAGCTATAACCTTAACTTCAGCAATTTATCAGTGCAGATCTGTTTGTTGTATTTGCATACAGTAACTCAGGTCAGTTATAATTGCAAGGAGCAAGAAAACATGTTCATATTTCTTATTATTGTAGTGCTTTGTTTGTTTACAGCCTAAACAATTGTTCGTTACTGTGCTGTATTTTTGTCTTTTTGTTGTTATTAATAACGTCTTCATCTTCAAGTGCTTGCATACTTAATTCTTCCATTGTATTGTTCTGCCGAGGTACTTGGGGAAAGAGCTGTAAACAGGACTTATTAACAATGTAGAACTATGTTTCCTTGCAAAATCAAATGTTTTTGTTAATACAAAACTGCTACCAGTAGTTTGAGTTGTCTTTCAAAGCTGCTAAAGTAGAATCCTTTGTTCAAAGTGATTCAACAATCGCAGGATCTTTCCTCACTAAGTAGAAAGTCTTTGACATTGAAGAACTAGAAACCCTGCTTTTCCCTTGTGAGTTGTTGTAGTGGGCAGAAAACCATGACTGTATCAAAACTTTCAAAAGTCAGTGAAGCCGGATCCAAAATGATCCAGAAGATTATTTCAGCATTGGACTGCAATATAGTGTTTCAAATCCTCAGACGGAGGGACCAATCTATCCCCTGAGTCTTATAGCTGGTTTTATATGTGACCATGAATCAATCCATCAACTGATTCATTATCTCCTCCAGGCCGAAGGCACGGGGAGAGAGTATGTCTCTCAGTCCGTCCGTCTGTGTGCCCTTCTGTCCATCCGTCCGTCAAATCTCTGGCACCGTTAACCTGGCCAGTGCCAAACTTTGCACACACACTCGCTGGACGCCAACAATGGTCACTGATTAAGGAAAAACACATTCATGTAGATTACTCGTACACATTTTATCCAATCATCACACAATTTGGTATACAATACCTCCATAGTCATGTGATCAACACGGACCTGCACTAGTTCTCACATTACATCCTGATTAACTAAGATGGGCTTCCAAAGCTTGCATGATTGCTCCATTTTGAAAGAAATTCCACAAATCACAGTCACAGTGTGCAGTTTACATAAAATAATCATTTCCATTGCGTCAGGGTGGCATGGCACTTATTTTATCTAAATCAGCCTCATGGTGGTGCTATAACAGGGCAATTCCTGTTTTTACTTATAACTGCATGGATCTCTAATACACTACGCGCATTCCTTAGAGGCCATGTAAAATCATTTCCCTGCATACCTCCACCCATTTGCCAGTTCTAGCGCCACCATGAGGCCGATTTCTGCAACCATTTCTGTTAGCCACACATCCAAATCTCGCACAAATCGCTACATGTGATCTCTGTGGTCATGGGGTCACGATGTGTCTGTTGGATTTACTCTGAGATATTTTTGCCAAAGATTATACACAACGCTATCCTTCTGGTGGTTATCTGGATGAGCACTTTTTCTAGTTTAAACTATTTCAAATGGATATCCATATTTCGGATGTCTGTAGACAAAAACAGGGAGATGTTCAAGCCCACAACCCGTCCCATGACAAAATGTTGTGAGCTTGTACATCAGATATTTTCACTGTGGTGAAATATAGGCTATGTCTTTTAAAATGTCAGCTAAATGAAAGTTTGCCATGTTGTTTTCCACTATGTTGTCCTACCTGCTGTCTGTCCCCAGTGATGGGCACTGAGATGAGTGTTTTGGGAAATGTGCATGGGAAAATGAATTCATACTGTAAAGTAATGAGGACTTGCATGAGCTGTAATTGTTATTATTGCAAGACACAAATTGAAAAGCATAACCTGCCTGACACCAGCTATCAGTTGTCATTATGTGGGAAAACATGCCCTTGTTGCAGATAGCTGTCTGTTGACACCCAAAGTAATTGAGGAGGTAGTCGAGCTGTTGAAGGCTCTCAAAGGGGAGGACGTACACTTGATCAGAGCATTTTTATGTCTTTGGAGATGATTTGATTTCACATAATGTCTATTTTATGGCCAGATATGCCATTAATTTGCATGATACCGAGCCAAAATGTGACATTTTTATTTAGACGTACCCACAATGTTTGGAGAACAATTGGGTGGTGTTTTTTCTTCTGTCAGTCTTCCGGTGGCGGTGGCGTCTCATTATATCATATCTAACAGAGCAGTGAATAGCTGCCTCTCTCCTCACATTGCTGTGTCAGGTCAATGTGCCATTTTTTTAAGTGGTGATGGGAGGGAGGAGGCGTGGGTATATTGTTGACAGCAAGGCGATGATTTCACATTTAACTCTTTGTTGTTGTTTACCAACGGCACAAACAAATATGAGGGGAAAAAAGAAAATCATCTTACCCTGCACATTATGCCACATGCCATTTCTCATATGCCGTTGTTTGTGTTAGTGCAGTATGAACAATTTGGATACGAAGCCTTCAGAAGATGACTTGTATTTAAAGCAGCAGTTTCCCCGTTTTTTGGAGATTACTAATAACACTTTAACTTTTTGGTTACATTTGTTCACACCACTATTGTGTGTTGTGTAGTCTTATCTATCTATGACATATTCGCTCACACACACACTCATCTACTGAACCACAAACAGGTTTTATGAGTGCTTACTAAGTGTAACCACTGTTTATCTGAAGTGCATGTGTAAATAGCAGTGTAAATACATGGTTTAGTGTTAGAGGTGATTTAAGTCGGGGCCAGTAGCGTTTCCTAACGCAGGCCCATGCTCTCTCTCTCCCGTTAGCTTAGGCTGGCAGACAGGGCAAGTCTGTGCTTGGTGCCTGAAGCGCTGAAGCGGGAACAAGGGGCTTCTTTCCCATGAACTGGAGCCAAGTGCCAGCACTTAAGGTGAAGGGCCGAGGCGCTGGAGAAGTAATTTAATCTGAGCCTCTGCCCAATTCCCTGGGCGGCCGAGTTTAAGAAAGGTCGTGCAGAGAAACAGGCACTGGTGACCCCTTCCCAATTACGGGCGCTACAGCAGAACATATCACAGCACCGTCCAAAGTGACAGTCATTTAGCAGCAACTCATCTGAGGAGAGGAAGTGGGAGATGGATGATAAGGAAATAAAAAATGATTTGCCAGGACCTGTTAGCCACTTCTCTACACAGGCCTGCTGCCCCCCCAACACACACACGCACGTACACCCAGCTCCTCCCTGTCTCATTCACACACTCTCATACACCCCCCTCTCTCTCTTTCTGTCGCTCTCTCTGTCTTGTCCCACCCCCTGCCACCCCTGCTGCCCATCTCCCTCCTGCTCCACGGACACGTGACGACTCCGCATGATTATTGGCGCAATCACTCATGTAACAGCCTGCCCAGCTTTCCGTGGGGGCTCCAGTATTTGTCACTGTCACTTCCCCAAGTGCTCCGCCATTGTCTTGGAAATTGTATGTGTAAGGCAGGAGATGCCTGTGACCCACTTCGACAAGGGAGCCAGCGATGTGAGGGCGCTCATCACACAAAAAAACAGCAGTTTGATGTGTCCTATTATGTGTCCCAGCAAGAGCCATAAATAATTGTGACAAGTTTTTTGTTGCGCGTGAAAGTCCTTGACTCTGCCTCCTGTTCCAGCACCTCCTCTCTCGTACGGAGACGCTGCCAAGCACCCCCGATGATAGATGGCGCGGTGCAGCAAATGACAACGGGATAGATTTTTAGTTTGTGCTTTGGAAGGGATCAGTAATGGTGCTTTGCTGTACAAAGCAATAAAAGAGAAGGACAAGAGACAGAGGGGGGGAGAAAACAAAAAAAAAGATCCATCGATGCGGGCTGGAAAGGGAAGAATGATGGTCACTGACGCATGATTCTCGGGCATTTGAGCACTTAGATATATGAAATCAGGATTTGTCAAACCCTGACTGGCGGCGCAGCATTTGGCTGCAGACCACAAGAGATGGCTCAGAATTCTATTGAATTGTATTGTCCATCACCACTGAAAGCCGGGCATGGTCCTCTCTCTGCTAAGAATAAAATAATAAGTTGATACACTCACTTCCACTGCAGCTGCATTTGTTTTACCCCGGGTGGTAAACAGCAGGTGTACGCAGTTGTTCAACTGTAGATTTAAGGCTGTTGTTTTCACTTCCCGTGTCGTTTTACTTCCCCAAACCTGAAATTTCTGTCTGCTTAGCAGAGAAGATGCCGCCCCGTGAGTAATTGACGTGGACGTCAAATAAAGTACCACCTGCAGGTCTTGGGTGCCAGGCGGGCAGGATACTGGCAGACAGTATGATCAGTCATGGTAATGAGTGCAGGACTGACGTACATGCTCTGTGTTATATGACTGTGAGGCCTGAAACCAGGCCTCAGCCATTAGTTTAACCACTCTCTCTTTATAGCAGAGTCAAGCTGTGAAGTTTTAACAATGTCATCTTTACCCCTTTCCCCCTGATCTCAATTGTACCACCTCCTCCATCCACATCACTGCAGTATACACAGTAAAATCGTCAGAGTTAAAGCTGCAATGCATCCAAATTCCCGTGTGAATAACGTATTTTTTAAACAATTGTATTGAGGAGCACCTTAATACAATATAAATAATGCGGCTACGACTACTATTGGATGACAAGAGTTATAGCGTAAAGCTCAAAGCGTAATAACTCCTCCACGAAAATGGGCTCTCCATCTTAGCTCAGGAATAGAATTGTTGGCGTTCAAGCGGAAGACCTGGGTTCCAGTCCCAGGTAAGACATAAATCCTATGGATCGCATCTTTAATTTAATGCTGAGAATATACAGATAAATTAACATAGACAATTTGCTGTTTAGGAACCCTGATCATCTCTGTTCTCTGTGATCTTTGGGTTAAATTAATGTTTGGATGTTCTTACGCAAAATTTTCTTTTTTTCATACTTCATACTGGTGCAGAAAAGAAAAGGAAAATCTGTATCGGTGGATGTTTACAGCATAGCACACATGTTGCAAGCCATGCAGAGCTATGTAAGCACATTTTATGTTTGTGTTCTCTACTTGACTGCGCATGCTTCTTTGCTAATGTGTTAGACTTCCTCAATCAAAATTATTAATTTATCTTTTAAGAGCACTGCGGCGGAGATGATCATTCATGTCGTTGCATCCGATAGTTAAGAAGCCCACTTCCGTAAAAATCCATCATGTACATCAACGCACATTACTGAGGTAATTAAACAGGAGGTAATGCCTGCAGATATCATAAAATATCAAGTGGTGATCAAATGCTCCTTAACACTGTACGGCCTCAGCACATGAAAATGTTGCACACACATGCAAAAAAAATTATCAGGCCCAACATACAAATGCAAATGTAATTTGTCTATTTTAGCGTATCTGTATCTTACGCAGAGAAAATGACTAATTATTTGAAATATACTGATTACAACTAGCTGAGAAAGTGGCATTAAAATAATTACTCCTGAGCCCTCTCAGAGTTTGTACATTTAGCACTATGCCACCATTAGGAATAATCTGTCCAATTAAAGGTTGTGTAATTAATTAAGTGCACATTCTGTGAAGAGGAGAGGGGAGAGAATTTATCAACCTGCTGAAATATGACCTATCTTGTCCAAAAGACTAATATGTTTAAACAAAAGATGAAAATTGATGACAACATTATTTGTAACAAAATGCTCACTGTGCAACTATGATGCATCTGTACTTGGATTCGGCTTCGTAGCATTGTCCTCACAAAAGCTGTGATGTATTACCCCTGGCTGCCTGGCAATAACTTTCAATGAAGGGCGCTTTGCCTATCTAGTGAAACAGGCTGTTACTTTATCCCACTTCAATATCAGGGGACTTTGTTGTAAACATTGTTAGGTAGATGAAGGTATGTTCAATATGTTTAAGTACATTAAAATAAATTCTCTTAATGTATTTATCAAAAGACAATATAATGTGTGAATGCCTTGAGTTCTGAAGAACAATTAAGACATGGTTGGCACAATGAGAAGACATCCTAAGACCAGGCACCCGCAAAACTAGTAGAGCAGAAAACGTTGCATGGTGCAAATCTGTCGGGTCATTTCTGTTGGATAAAGACAATCTGATGGCGTGTGTGTGTGTGTGTGTGTGTGTGTGTGTGTGTGTGTCTGTGTCTGTGTCTGTGTCTGTGTGTGTGTGTGTGTGTGTGTGTGTGTGTGTGTGTGTGTGTGTGTGTGTGTGTGTGTGTGTGTGTGTGTGTGTGTGTGTGTGTGTGTGTGTGTGTGTGTGTGTGTGTGTGTGTGTGTTGTACAGTATTTTTTGCATGGATTCACCTGCCAGTGCTATCAGCATTACATACAGATATGGCCTATATCAACACTAAAGGGAACAGCAATCAGATCCCATCCCTGTAGAGATATACAACGAAAGCATCAGTACAGGATCTCTTGAGTTTTGAGTCAGTCAAATCAATGTGGATTGAGCCATTATTATTATATTATTGTGTCAGACTCAAGTTGTTGTCTCCACCAGGCCAAAGGCGTGGATGAAATCATATACCGTTCATTTTAGTGTCCGTCTGTCTGTCTGTCTGTGTGACTGTCCATCCTTCCCTCTGTCTGCCAGCTGCAGCTAATCTCCGCCACAGTTGGACAGATTGGCATTAAACTGTGTACACATATTGTCCACGGAGGCCACATAAAAAACACTGCCTCAAATCTCTCACATCGGCCTGTTATAGCGACACCAAGAGGCAGATTTCTGCAAAACATTTTGTTTTTTATTAATGCTACAGATTTTGTCCAAACATCACATAATTCAGTACACATTAGTGTTCTGTCTGTCTTTGTGCCACGCTGCATTGACACCACCCACCACCAGAGCGGGGCAGTTACACAAAAAGGAATATTACAATTACAAGGTCCTCAAATCATGGACGCAGTGCCCGATTACCATGAAGCTTTACACAGACGTTTTGAGTTTTGACTAGGACCAGGAAGAAGTGCCATCCATGACAGAACTTACCTTTGAGGTTTAATAGCAACAGTCACATGTCACCTACAGGATAAGAGTGTGGTATACATTAGTCAATACAGTCTCATATGCATATAGTAGAGAGAATAGTTGGTCAAAACTGGTAGCATTACGACAATCTCAAAGCTTGAGATTTGATATAAATTCAGACATCCATCAAGTGCATTCATTTTCATTAGAGCAGGCCTATACCATGCATTGAAATGTCACCACAAACTCAAGTCTCATAACCCATAATAGAACAAGCTCACAGAAACATCTATGCAGCAACACTGAATTGACCTGGGACCACAGTGCTGTACAGTGTATGGGCATCTAAGCAAAGAAATGTCTGAAGCATCCTTTATCCCTAGCTAACACACCTGGTGACACACAAGTACAGTTCAAGAAAGGCAAGGGTACAGGGTGGGCGGATTTTGTGTTGTTTAAGTGAATTCACAGAGACAGGTGGGAGTCTATGAGCCTCCATGGCCCTGATGTGCTGGGGGGGGGCAGTCTGTGCTGCCACCAACCCCCCCACCAAACAGCCATCAGAAGGACCCAGCTGACAGCTTCCTTACTAAGGGAGCAAGGTAGGGATGCTGAGAGGAGAGAGGGAGACATAAATCCTATGTCCTATATAAAAAGAAATACTATCCATGTCAGGGAAAGGTGGGATGCCCTAAAATGAATGATAACAGACTCATTAAAAATAACGGCCAGCTAAATGATAAATGGCTCGCCTCCTGAAAAGAGCACAGGACAATGGCCTCTACAAATTAAGACTGCGGTGTTCTGTTTTAGAGGTGTTATTGCCCTCTCTCCTCTCTCGACAAAATATCAAGTAGTAATGACACCACGGTGTCCAGTTCATTATTATACTCTGCATGGTTCCTCAGACCTGTGCAAATAACATACACATTACCCTCCCTGTCATTTCATTGTTAATGTTTAGAACTTTTATTTTAATTTATCTGCTTTGTATTTTAATTCTGCAATGAAGCGTGAATTAGCGTGCTTTCATAATCTGAAATAAATAAACCACCAAATATATTCCACCTAAGAGCAATGCTGGCATTTTTAATATTAAAAATGTAAAACTGGTAGGATGCATGTAATCATTTGTTTCCTATTTCACAGGTGAACATAGAAAAATAGTCAAACATTTGGCGAAAATAGCCATTCTACGTAGCCTGGCTCCAGCCCGGAATTGCCACCTTATAAAAATACATAAAAAAAATATTTTGTGCTGTCTATAGGAACATCAGTAAAATTTTGAAAATGTTAACTGATTGGCCAGCAGTCCTGCCACAACCAGTGTTGGGCAGTAACTAATTTTAGATTACATATTACTGTAATATTATTACTTTTGCTCCAAAAAGTAAAGTAACGAGATTACTCTGCAAAAATGGGTAATAAGTAACGCATTACTTTGCAAGTAACGCCAAGTTACTTTTTTAAAATGAGCTTGTTGTTGCATGCAAAAATAGAACGGATGTACAAGCTATTGACAGGTACTGTAACAACAGAGATGTGCAGTAGATTGTAGATCCAGTCCACACGCTGCATCCTGCGCAGTTATGTACACTACAAATCACTTGCTGCTTTATTTTGTAATAAACGGATTATGTTGTACTTCTCTATTTTTTCAAAAGCGGTGTTGAGAACTTGGGAAAGTAATAACGTAATATGTAATATATTACTCCTCAAATCCAGTAATAAGTAAAGTAATGATATTACTTTGTCTAAGGGGTAACGAGTAAAGTAAAGAAGTTACTTTCCTAAGTAATATAGACCAACACTGGCCACAACAGTGTCAAACAACAAACATGGCGACCCCCACTGTGTTGAATCGTGACCGTTTCAATCTGGCTATTAAACCGATCTATGATAAATAATTTCTTTAAAGAAACATCATCATCGGACATATTTTACTGCATTTGTTTAATAGTGCTCATTGGCTGTATTTGATTGGTTAGCAAACAGGCTAGCCCATTAGCCACACAAATGACAACGTCATCTGATATCCTACTATTCTCTGTTATTGTTGTCTTTTCTTGTTTTTGTTTTGTTTCAACTTGTCTCTTGTTTGATGTTGGGGACTGCAAATTGAAATTAGCAACTGTGCTAAATCCGGCGTATTTGCATTCCACTTTATTTTGTAATGTTCATTAATATGCATTGTCCCAACTAAATATACCAATAAAAGTAAAATAAGATTCTGACTGCTGCTCTGGTAACGCCCATCCCATAAACTGTTGTCATGGAATCGGTTTACAGACTATAGAATCGGTTTTCAGACTGAATAATGGAGTGAAATGAAATGATAATTCAGACTGAGTGGCAACGATCTACAAGCAACCCGTTGTGATCTTGCTGATTGGCTATTTTCAGTGACCATCATATAGAGGGAATAACTAGGCCTAAAAGTCTAAAGCCCTGGGAGACCCCAGTCAACTAAGCATTATGTGGTTAAAACCAAGTCAGTTCTGTGAGACAGATCTCACATACCTAACGATGACAGTAAATTAAACTGAACCATCTCAACATGTTCAGAACTGTACACATCTCTTTGGACAGTAAAAATTCAGCAAGCGTTCATCAAACATAAACATTTACATCTGTGTGACATAAACAGATTCCACCCCTGTAAATACTGCAGAGAAGAGACAGAACCCTGGCCTGTCAGGGGGAAAAGAAAATGAGAAATGGGTGACTCGTGCAAGTTCCTGACTTTTGAACTGATAGACGTCCAGTCCAGAGCGGGCTTGATAGGGGAGACATGTCAGTGAGTGCTCACTCTCCCTGTCTCTCTTTTGTAAACAGTGACATTCCACAGCTATGAGAACACTATCTGGCAAAACTTTAAACGAGAATTCAAAGACCTGCGAAGACAAGAGTTATGGAGCTCTCTGCGAATGGTGTGTTTCTAGGCTCCAGCACGAATCATGAACCCTCTTTAATTTAGAATAGTGATATGCAGGCTGCCATTGGGGCGGGGGAGGTGAGGGGTTGGGGGGGGCAAGGACAGCTGTCCTGGGCCCTGAGCCCAGTTTGGTGGTGGGGATAGGTTTAGTTTTGTCTTAAGTAGCCCGGTGTTTGTGATTTAGACTTGTAAACAGTATCATAATGTAATATTTTCCTTGCCTCGGGAAACGAGAATTCTATGTACATTCATACTATAAATGTACAACACATAGGGGGCTCTGAGAGAATGCCTCTCATGCCTACTTACTGCAGGAGACAATGTGTAGGCTTGGTGTGCTACTTCGCTCCATTGGCCCATCTTCGATACGTTAACTAACCGGACTAATGTGACAACTTCCTGCAGGTTTTCATAGTAACTGCGACCATAGTAACTCCAGCCTTCAAGGCCTTTCAATGCAGCACTAAATGTGCAGGTTGGATGAGAACATGTATAGCTGAGGGTGTATTTTGGACTTTAGTTATCAAATATATCCTTGTAAAGAATAGGGGGGAAAGTTGTAAAAAATCTCACTCTGTTTTCATAAAAAATATTTCAGTGTTAATAATCAGAATCCTAGTTGCGGGAACAGATCCAGCACAAGTACTTTTTTAAATCACACCTTGGTGAAGTGAGGGGTGCTGTTGTCATTGTGCATTAACATGCAACATTGTCTATTTAATCCCATGTTAATGGGATTTAATGTTTGTGTTAGGATTATTTCGGATTACACTCATCTAAAGGTGGACATAGCAGTAGTTGACCTAAAATGTGTATTTTTTGTCACAATTCCTCGTATTTGTATGTAATCAGCTTTATATTTAAATTAAATTAGTTTTCAGATTGGTAAATTCTGTTAAAAATACTAAGTTAGCTGAGCTCAGTGTCATAGTGGCATTGCATGTCCTATGTGTATCTAACATACTGTACTTGTATCTACCTCAGATGGCATACACTTATGATCATAATATGCATTTGGTGACTTTTTATACTATTTCTAGGGCTCATTTCCTGTTAACAGTTGCAGCATTTTATAGTTTAGTTGGATGTCACACTTGAATTGACACCACACACGTTTTTATGTCCATCTTCTTTATGTGCCATATATTATGTACTATACAGTAGATGCATTTTAAAATTGCCTGCTTTTCTAGCAAACAATGACCTTGTAATCTTTGTGAAGTTGTGGACACGAGTTGCAGTAGAAGATGATGGGGGTTTCTAGGTAATTCAAGCACTTGTACTGCTTGATTATACGTAGCAGCACTGTGATAAGGCTTCATTGAAATTTACAACAAGCAATCTCTACCATATGGACTCACCAAATGGAGATCACAGACTGGCAAAAGCAATCAGCTTTTTAATTAACAGAATTAACAGTGCGATGTTAAACCATAATGACAGCAATAAAAACAGTTGATGTGACAATCAAAGTGCACAGAAAAACATTCATAACCTTTTTTTTTCTTCTTTTTTTACATTGGTATAAGAGAAAGACAATACCAGCAAGTGGGGGTATATTGGAGTGGGATCTCAGACCCCCCTGTGATCACACTTGAATTAGCCGCAGACACTCTGATGGGCTATAAAACATGGGGTCACAGAGAACAGTCATTTGGGTTTATCTTGGACACCTCACTTTTATGTGCTTCTACTCTTTGACAAAAATGGTGAAACGCTGTCCAGGGCAATAAACAGCTATAGGCAGCGGCGAGGCCCATGGTGTGGCCAACTCCACCTTTCTGAACAACATAATTGTGTTACAACAAGAGATCCGATAAGCAAAAGAAAGGCATTGGCAAAAAAAGATGTTTATTGACCATAAAGAACATAAACACACAAATGTACAAACACATCAACAATTGCACAAACATGTGTTTCTCTGTGTGCGTGTGTGCGTGTTTGTGTGGGTGTTGTGTGTGCGTCCGCAGAAACATACACACACAGGGTGAGAGGAGATAAACCGCAACACCAGAGCTACGGCCACACAAAAGAAAGTCAAATTATTCGAAATAATGAAAAGCCATCAATAAGAATTCTGCAGAGACTCATTTCATTCTGTTTTCAACAGCGTTTTTCAGCCCATTATTTTCTGTAAATGTTAACATCGCCCAGCCTGCCTATTGATTCTATTATTTTTGACCTTGCATTAGTGTCGGCTAATCTCGCATGCTATAAAATTTCATTTCATAGTGAAAAATACTCCAAGGCCCTAAGGGTGAGTTATACACAGGTTGCAGCACCCCTGGGATTCATAAGTGCACACGCGGGTAAACAAACCGTACATTTAATGTTTCTTAGATGAGTGAGCAGCGCTGGGGCTTTCATTTCTTCCTAAACCTTAGGCTTTTTTCCCTTCTTTTCTCTTACGGTGTCTCAAAGTGTGGGTGAGGTAGAGAGGCTCATTCAAAGATGAATGCTTGCATCTTCCAAACAGTTATTGTATTTTCACTCCCATACAGGCTTGAGAAGAATACTGATATGTTGTGGCTGAATGCCTTTCGCCTGTGTGTGTGCGTGTGTGTGTGCGCGTGTGCGTGCCTGTGCGTGGCAAGGCATCATTCAACATAGTTACATTTTTCAGATTACATTCAGAAGTGACCTGTCCCTGACCTGAATGAGGGAATTATGAAGTAGTACTTACTGTACATGGGTTTATTGGGTTCTTATTCATGTTATTGACAGACCCATGCCTAATATGTAATCAAATGTAGACAGGAATTACATTTAAAGGAAATCATAACTTATCTGATTAGTAGCTGTGCTTCACATGTTATAATATATTAGGACAAATGAGTTCTATGAGGTGCAGTTTGGAGTAGGGCAGATGACTTTTGTTACACGTGTGGGTATACTGTTTCTGAGAAAACTTATATATTATTTGTACAGCAAGTCCATTGCTGTCAAATTATTTGTATTTATTTCATTTTTAACTCATAGAAAGCAATATTACCTTGTGTTGTTTTCTTGTTGTGCAGACATGGCCAGATGGTGCAGTTTCATATTTCGTAGTTATTCACCAGTCAGTACATCTATTCATGACAAAATGCAGTGGGCCAATCACAAAGATGTAATCTAATCTGTCCTTCTTGTACATGGATTAGTTGATAAATAGGTCTATGATTGATATCCTGCTCCGTGCATAGTTTTGAAACTCCAATGATGCATTTTCTCTATATTATACAGTCTCTCTCCTATATTATATTTACATAAAACATATCGGAGCACTTTGCTACAGTGTACTGCTCACAAGTGCTTAGAAATTAGACAGAAGAAGAGAAGAGAGAAGATAAGAAAGAGAGATAGAGTGTGCGTGTGTGTGGGGTCTCAGTGATTTTCCAACTGTGGATGCCTGCGTTCTGCGTGTCACTTTGGTTAATAATCTCCTACCAATCCTTCAACTTGGGTGCACGTTCAGGACGCTTCAAACCATGAAAACAGCTGGCTTTGTGCAGCCCAACTGTCAGAGTCTCCTTTGCTGTCGATGATGGAAATATCAAACCAGTGAGCCGTGAGTGGACATCTCAATCTGAATCTCCTCTGCTCAGCCAAATCACAGCCGTCCCACGGATAATTCATGCAACATACATATGTACGCCGGAAAATACTGAGTGTTAATTTAACTATGCGGGTCAGTTTCTACTATCTGAGATACTGTACATTCACATTCAGAATTGTACTGTATCCACAGTAGAATGACTCTGACCCATTTATTCCCTCTAATATCATGTTACACTATGCCTCCCACAGTAATACACAACCGACTTTAAGCTTGGTGATTTAGAAAGACTTGTAATGAAAAGTATTTTTGCCCTTTCTAAGACATATATCTTACATTTATCATATCATGCTTTAATTTAGTCATCGTTCAGCATCCAGCACTGGCTGTATACTTTTTGTACATGCAAACATTGAACAGATGTATTTGATGTAATACATAAGTATTGAACTTAATACAATATTGAACTCAATGAAAAATGCCTGCGAGCACAATGACTCATATTAGAACATGTCTCCACTCCTACAATGGACAGTGTTTCACAAGCAGTGTCCATTTTGAGTATGTGCAGTTGACATTAAAACTGTTGAAGTGAACGCAACCTCACTGCTTTTTCAAGCTTTTCCACATTATCATGTTGCACACAGTTGCTTGCCAAAATGCACTAAAAACTCCCCTTCCTCCACGGGGCATCCATCTTGACCGGGCATACCAATGAATACATTTGGCCCTGTTTGTAGGTGTGAAGCTGGATAGGTCAGGAAATTAGAGACGTCTCTTTGGAATTGGAAGGTTCGACCCCCTGGATAAGTGGCGTAGGGTTCTTGAGCAAAATCCAGGTTGGTGCATTAGATGGTTTTGTCGGCTGTCGGTGTGTGAATGAGTTAAAGGACCACTTCACCAGTTTTAAACCTTCCTTCGTAATATAATTGGTCCTCACTAATATGGTTTTGTACTCTGTGTCTGTGCCCCCGGGAGGGCTGTGGGCAGTTCAGAAATCCATCCACCACAGCCTTTCTATTCCTGAAAAGTTGCAATGCCATAATGGAAGCCATCCTTCTCACTCTAATAAATATAATTTATTGATTTATTTTATTTATTTTAGACACGGACCAAATAGAAAGCCATTCTACTTTATTATGAATATTATTGAGGATGAATTAATTGAAGAGAATGGTGAAGTGCCCCTTTAATGTTATGCACATTGTAAATTGTAACAATTGTAATTGGCACAATATACTGTACTATTGACTATTTACCATCTAGGGAGGATACTCTCTAGGTTGGCTGTATATCAGTGCTTGTGCAGTGGGGAGCAAGAGTAGCATTTGTACCGGGGTTACCCATTGAAACATCGACAGAAATTGTTTTAAAAACCATTCCCTTCTATTTAAATGTATCACAGCAAAATAAATTAAATGAACAATGATCATACTTGGCCAGGTAATCACCAGTCATGTCTGAACACCTGCCATAAAAAGGTCTGAACGTGTTGTTTTATTCACTCCTATATTGAAATGGGAGAGGGTACACTATTTTAGAGATCTGCCGAGTTCAATTTTCCCTCAAAGGGAAACACTTGCATACACTGTGGAATTCTGTGGTTGTTTTCCTTCTTCAGACAAACCATATTGAGTTTCAATGCAATGCAAGTTGGTGATAGAATGATACAGTAGAGGTCCCTTGGGCTCATCCAAGTTTAACAAAGCACATCATAAGGACAGACAACCTTAAAGCCCACACAGGGTTACAATGCCTCCCCCATGGAGAATGTGATAAATAAATGAGCAGATGAGTTTGGTTCTGACAAGTGAGGGACATGGTGTTCCTGGTGCATTTTTGATAGTGATCTAATTCATCTGGCAGGCGTGGATGTTGATTAAATCAGAATGTCAACCACTTGACAAGACAAGACACAAACCGATGTGGAACCTGTTTGAACAGCACGAGATGGCCAGGGAGATTGGCAAAGCTGCGTGGCCGCTGAACTCGGCATGCTGCCCTGTTATCGTTATACTTCCTACAGAGACCCAGGGAAAAAGATAGACAGAAAAAGGGAGAGAGGAATCCACTGAGGCCTACCTCTTCATGCCGGATGACATTAGCCATCCGACACGACTGTACAACAGAGTGATGACACTACCATGCTCTCCTTCACGCGCACTTGATGCCTCCATCAAAATTTCCCTGACAATCACAAAGTAGGAGGCGAGAGGCGTACATGTGGAAATTACAGGCCTTGTAATTACGGGGAACGGAGCCTCTCTCCAAGCATCGTGTATGAAAGATGATCAATGGAAAATCACAGGAAGGAATGTTTGGGGTTGGTTCATTAGTTGCAACACACAAACGGGACTATGATAAAGGGAAAGTTTCAGTCATTGAAATCTTTGGGGCAGGTTGTCATTTAACTAATAAAGAAAGAACCTTTCCAGAATGTCTATATCTGTGGAACCCCCGCTAAAACAGAATAATAAAGTATAACAATCCCCGGCTTCAACTGTCAAAATATGATATTGATAATATAACATTGAAGCATTGATTTATTTATTCAACTTGAAGAATCGGTTAGTGGGGTAAGTAAATGGCTCCACTAATATATTTCCTCATGTAAAATTATGCAATTTTAGGATCAGGATCCCTGGGACAGGTCTATATGAAATTGAGCGTTTTGGAGCATTTTGGAAAATGAAAGAATACTGAAAGAATACTACCTTGAATCTCATTTGCAAATACCATGCATTCATATGCACGCACACACACACACACACACACACACACACACACACACACACACACACACCTGGTTCTTGGGTATTGTGTCAGCTCCTCTCCTCTCTCCCCTCAGCCTTCTGTTCACCTTCCTGCATGCACAGCTCCATGGAGGTCAAAGTTACATGTACAAAGTCACTCCACTAATCTCCTTTGTCACTCATAAAATTTACACTACATCTCCCTCTTGGAGGCCTGTCAGTTTGCTCCTGCCTGTGGCTGTCAGAGAACAGATAATTACTCGGAGGGATCGGAGAAGGCCTTGATTATTTATAGGGTTGGATGTCTGAAAGACAAAAAAAAAGAAGGGAAAAAGTATATGCTGCTTTGGATTATTTCATATTAATGTAACAAGAAAATGATGGTTGTCATGATTGCAAAGTCAATCACAACTGCCTTTTAATAGTTGGACGGAGGTGATATTTTGGCTAAAACTGGTATTACGTTTCACAAAACTTTAACAAACACTTCTACTCTAGCACCACATTTCTTCCTCATACCTTTTCTAAGATACAAATGATTGTGAAAATCCCAGTGAACAGTGAGATAAGCAACTTTCATCCTTCCTATCTCAGAAATGCTACCACAATGTGACATGTTGTCTCTTATGATGCACCACATTTTGACATGCTAATCCTTATCTATAAAAGACATAGCAGTGGATAGCCTGAAGTCAGATTAATGACGAATTGAATAGACCTTATATATACTGTACATATATTTTCCCCCTCTATATATTGTTTGTTTATGACATCATCTGCTAGTGAGCAATTCACAGCACAAAAACATTATTTGCTGTGCTGTAAGCTTTGTTTTTAGAAAAAACACAAAGCATTCAGAGGAAATGGATAGTAAAATCACACACATCATCATCATACACAGAATTAAAACATCTCTCTTCCTTTACTTTATCTTTATAAGCCGCTTTGGTGATTATGAAGCAGCTCATAGCAGAGTGTTGGTCTAGAATCTCAAATGAGTTTTTGCCTTTTTTCAGGTCACCTGGAACAAAACGGGAACCTGGTCAGTGATCCACATCAGTCGATCTAAATACGGACCCAGGCGTTGTTTCTTTAATGGAGTTATGTTGGGTGAGTACAGTCAGAACGATGTCTGTATCACGTCATGGTGTGATAGACTCACTAATGGGAATACATTCATTTTAAATGTGTGTGCATATTTGAATCTAATACATCTTAAACACCAGCTTAATAAGATGTGGCAATTCCATGTGCAAGTCAATTTGATGTCCATAGGGACCGAGAAGCGCACATCACACGATACGAGTCAGGATCAAGCTGATGCAGGTGCCTCTCCTCTCAGAATTACAAGGAGAGTTTGCAGACAGTTATGAATTTACAATTAGTCTCATCCTGGTGACTTCTTAAGGTTTGTGACAGTGTCTGGGGCTCCACTAAAGGCCACGTGTGTGAAACCATGAATTTCTTGCGACAGGCTATGATACCAGAGAGGCTATATTTAGGGAGGATAACTAGTACTGCACGGTATAATCTGACATTTGTACCACAAGGGAGTCATACCGTATTGCTCACAAATGACAGTGTCACTGCTGGTTTGCGTCCCCAGTGGAATAGGTTAAAGAGAACAAAACATGTTTTTGCAGTGCAGTGCCGCTCCACAAGACAGATCTAATAAAACTGTATTTGATTGTGGGGGTATGATCTGACTGTGCTTGTCACTGGTGAGTGAGCCCCCTGAGTGTGGAGACAGCCACAGTCTGGTTGAAGGGGAACAAAGAGTCCCTGGGAGCGGTCTCAGTGGACTCAGGAACACAAGTCTGCATGACTGGCCTGCTTTTGATGGCTGACTTCAACAGGGCATTTTCACCCCCCCCCCCCCCTCCTCCTCTCCACTCCTCTGGCCTTCAAACTATATACGGACAAAGACACACAAGCAGAGGAAGCAAAGCTTACCGTTAACGCAAAGAGTTATAGATGTGGAGCATTCCGTCAGTGTATTTTCACAGCTTTGGTCCAGCCATAGCCACAAGATTGTACAAAAATATAGATGATTTCCTCTTATTTTCTTTGTTCTCATGCTTGTGTACTTCTCCAAAGTTATTAAAACATTGCTGAAGTTACCTGAATAATTCAACGATGGCTCAAGATGAATACATTCAAGTCATGGATGTTAGAATTTGGTTTGTATATCAGACAATACTCCAGAAACTATTTATTGCCTTGCCAAATCAACCAGTATCTTAAAATGCATTGAAACACAACAACACTTACCTTTGATAAAATGAAATAAAAAGCACCACGTTTAGTGTGTTGAATTACCTATCTGAAGCATTTAAGTGTTTAAAAGTGTGCTGAAATGAACAGAACCCATTGGCTTGCGTGAAAATCAAAGAAACAATGGCATGCTTTGATAAATGCTGTGCACGAGGATGCTTGCGCACACAAAGTCCTTGTAGTGGTGCTGATCCATGGGAGAGTAAACTGGAGTGGAAATATCTTGAAAGAACAACAAAGTGGCCGCACATGCTGATGGCCAAAGTGCCAATATTTTATATAGGATGCAGAGTAATACAGAAAAACAATGTTTCATCCGTTAAGTCTTTATTAATTTATCATGTTGATAAATGGTCAGCAGTTGTCAACTTGCATCGTGCATTGAGCTAAACATGCCAGACCACTGTTATGGTCCTGATAGAAGTTTAGAATTGGTTTATACACAGTACACGCCAATGTAGAACTATAAAATATATGTCACTTCATTAATTAGCTGTTGCCAAATAAACATGTTTATTCTGGAATGGTAAATCTGTAAAATATTTTATTAAAGCTGTATGTTATACTTTATGAAGTTTTGAAGGGGGGATTTTTGACGTTAAGGCATTCCGCAGTTTGAAAGTAGTTAATGTATAGCCAGCATCATCCCTCTGTTGCTTGACGCTGTATCCTAGTTTAAATTATAACATCAACCAACACATTTGAGTCCCTGTCAAATCCCTTTAAAGAAAACGAGCATGACGAAAGTCTGTTCAACCAGGCAATTCATTAGCCAAAGTCAAACAGCGGTCTTGCTGCAGTCGGTTGCCGCTGCCCTCCCTGTGGACACAGACAAGCCACTTAGGTCCACATTCACCAAGGTGATCACACCTGCGTCAGCCTACACTACACCTGCCTCCCACTCTCAGGAGGACACCAGAGAGGTTGCACAACAAAGCTGTGGTGACACTCTTGGGGAGCTCGGATAACAGATTTCTCGATCACAACATCTCTGTGCCATTGAAGGATTTTACACAGGTAGTATGCATGAGCAGCATTATAGCCTCTTATGTTACTTTAGGTATGTGCATAGATACCTCGACAATAATTCCCTCCCACAGTAATCCTATAGGCCAGGCCTACCTGGAATTCTTCCCCAAACCACACTGCAGAACAAGATCCAGTATTTAGACCGAAGGGGGCACACTGAATAATGGCTTTGTGAGATATCTTTACTATGAGACAGTAAAGCCGTGTTAGCAGAAGTTCTAGGATATAATACCGGCTAGATGCTCATTCGAGATTTGAGGATCAGCAATGGGAAGGCTGTTTTTTCAATGATATGTTTGAATTATTTCTCATGGGTGTGCATAATGGCAATATAAATCTTTCCGGGTGTGCAATTACAAAGACTGGCATGGTCTATTCCCCGCTGGGTGATCGCCTGCGAACAATGACATATTACCGGCTGGCCAGCAGTGGTCATTAAGAACTGATATGGGATTTATGGCCAGTCTTTAAACATCAGATGGCATTAAAGAGATTTGAATACAGTCAAAATGGCACAAAGAATCCTGCCTGTGCAAGATGGAGCTAATGAACTGTGGTGGAAAAGCAAGGGGATATAAAGTTATTTTGGGTAAAGCCAATTTCTCATCAAGCAAAATTACTCTGATTATAATCATAGGTTGTCATAGTGAATATAACGCTGGTTGCTGCTATCGCTCGGTATTGCTGAGCTTTTATAACGTAAATGAACAACATACATTGATTAGCTGGAGGCTGGCTGCATTTTATCTGTTTCCAAATGTATTTTTCACAAGATTGCAATTTATATTATAGATATATATCTGGATGTATATAGAATACATTAGAAATAGAAAGTTTATTGCATTCAATGCATTGCATTGTAATGTGCTATACGTTATAAGGACGGACATGCTTTGGCAGGGGATAAGTGATGCAAAAAAATCTAAACGTTGCATCGTTCAGTCAATGTTACCACATCAAGGCACACGCTTTAACATATGAGTAATTTCCAGGCGGCAATTAAGGAGTCTTACCTTCCATGCGATACCTGCTGAGAGTATATAAGGAGCTTAAACATCAGATGTGTTCATTGGAAAGTGAGAAATAAAGCTTTTGCCTCATCATATTAGTGCCACCCCTTAAAATGACTGTTTATCATGAGGTACTGCTCAAGGTTTTAATGAGCTCCCTGCCTGTTCTAGTATAATTCCAATTAGTCCCTTCTTCTCACATAATGGCATGATTACCTTATGAAGCCTCCATTGTTTCCTGTACAAGCCTTGAAAGGAGCCCTGACTATTTTAATCTGTTTCCCAGTGCCAGCACACCTGCCAAGCCAGTTACACCTCCTGCAGAATGATCACAGGTATTGGTTCATTAATACAGAGAGTGGCAGTGTATGAATCCCCCCTCGGTCACACATAGTGGATGGATGGGAAAATTAATGTTAAAATACAATGCTGACTGACCCCCCCCCCCCCCCCCCCCCCCCCCTTCAAAATCCAAGTCTGCATCATTTCATAATTCTAATGAGAGATGAGCAGCGCAGGTTTGTACAAGCGTTGACACAGAATGGCACACGACATAGAAGGACCTATAATTTATCGATTTTAATTACATTCAAAATACTGTACCTGTGGCAGACCAGCTGCGTAACTACACCCAGGTCATTTGGGTCACATAATATAAGCAAAGGCTGAACTGGCTGACTATGAACAAACCCTGCGTCAGTGTCTATCTAGGGAGAGAGGCCCATTACCACAATTCTGGTCACTGCCATTTTCTGAAGGAGGAAGTCATGAGCTATTTTTGATCAAAACCCAGGGAAGAGGAGAATCAGTCATTAGCTGCAGCGATTTACACTGTCATCTTGTTTGGACAGCCTGTGGCTTCCACTTGAAGACAATTCTGGTTCTCACGCAAATGGCACCCACGGCATGCCTCACATCCCCCAACAGCCCCGTCTCCTTCTGAAGGCTGATTTACCACCAAACTCACTGCACAATCATAATGACTATTACTGATATCACTTTTGTCGTAAGGCTATTCTGTGAAAGTACATACTGAGAGAGGAATGTACAGTAATAGTAATAATAGAGCTGATGTTGTTTATTCAATAATGTTTGTATTCATATAGGCAGTATACCTTGTATACTCAGCCCATTATTGTCCCAATAAGAGTTATTGGTTCAAAATGCGAAATGCCGGATTCTGCTTTAGAAAATAATTAATGCAAGATTATAATCATATAGTAGTATCAATTAACAGCAATGCACACAACCGATGACAAAGGTAATAGTCAGAACCTAAAAAAAATGTAGATAAACAGTCGGATTTGACACTCGTGCAGAATAAGAGACAGGTGAGAAGAAATGGTAATCTGCAAGAAAGCCCTTAAAAGAATCAATTTGGCAAGGTGTCTGTGGATGTGACTTTATCCGGCACTGCGATTCCAACTGTCTCCTGTATGAGTGGGATGAGTGTCTTTCTTCCCTGCTGACAGGCAGACCCAGGCCAAATTGACAGTTCTTTAAAGCGCCTGACAGAAAGCTGCATTAATTAAGTCATTGCTGGACTTTAATTGTGTTAAGAAGTTGGAAAAAAAAGGGGAAAAAATCTAATATGAGAAAAGGTTACCAAGTCCTCTGTGGTGTCAGATTTTCTACTTCTATGAATATTAATGTGCCTAATGAAGACAATCTTCGCTTCATCTCCCCATTGTTCGGTATTCAGGTGCCAAGCTTTCACAGCCATTGATTTGTTGTTAAAGAACAAATATGTCATGGGAGAAAATGACTGCCATGTCTTTCATCTTAAATGTATCAAGAGAAACGCCTCTCTTCTCAGATATAGTAGAATAATAATAAAATATTTTTTTTATTTTATTATTTTTCTCAAAAAGCAGGAGGAGGAAAAACATTTTTCAGTTGAGGGAATGTCACGTTAAAAGTGTCAAGGTGTGTTAGGATGTTAATTAGATCTGGTAGGGTGGTTTCACTATTCTTCTCTGCATAAAAGGAGGACTTGCAAATCTCATCCGGTTCACTAGGCACAAAATGTATAAATCACATCCTCTGACCAGTAACAATAGGATTATTTTATTCATTGCAACATTCATTGCAGTATTTAATAATCATATCCATCCAATAACTATTATCTTCAACGATAACCTCAGTATACAGTATATCTCCTTTCATAGACAAAGTCTGCTAATATACAATCGCAGTGTACATCACTGGACCATCAGCTATACAAGGAGGGGTGAGGGGGGTGCAAATGTCCACCGTTGTTGCTGCATATGGTGAGATGTTCTATGACAAGCTACATGAGCATGTAGCTTGTATGCTGGGGCATGAGACCAAGCATTCCCAAAACGTCAATATTAAGCAGGCATCATGATTGCTGAGCATATTGAAGAGACGGAAATTCAAATGAATCTCACTCTCTACGTGAAGACGACCTGAGTCCTTGTGAAAGATGAGCTATGGCTATTTCTGGAGAATGAAGTGCTTGGTCTCGCCACAGGGCAAACCCTGAATAGCCAGGGTTGGAATTACTTGAAAAGAACGACTGGCTGATGTACTTGGCACTTGTCATTGAAGGAGTGTCTTTTGTTCACATCGCCATAGATCACCATCTGAGGAAATTATACAAAAATGGCTCATACGAATTATTTTGTGTGTGTGGGGTGGGGGGATTATAGATTTATATTATTAAGAGGGAGAAGATGCTGTCAAAATATTAATTTAGCAGTATCTCACGTGAATTTACTGTTCAAATTTTGGGAAACTTGGCATGGAGTGCAAGCATGGCGCTTACTTTCCCAGATGTCCCTGTCTCAGACGGTTAATAAAAAGGGAATGATCACCTTTGCAAATTTATGTCTTGTGTTGCGTATACAAAGTGTGAAGGATGGAAAACTATGCGCCTGTGGACGTCCCTTTATTGCCTCTGACAGAGATGACTTTTTAATGTCATCCCCTCTGCACGATGCACGTGGGAGGTGCATGTCTGTAGTTCACATTCTTTCCCAACAGAGAAGAGATAACACACAGGAGAAATCAGTCAGGGCTGCCACAAGAACAAGTTTCAGGCACCATCAATTCAGCGGCTTCTTCAATTGGAACTGTGGTTTGAAGTGTTAAAGGCCTATAGTAACTCAGGCCAAGATGATCTTGTTCACTGGATATGATAAATTTGTGAAGGCTCAGATTTCAAACTTTTCAACCCAGAGTCCATAAAAGTTTACTTTTTGTAGCTTAATGGTCCCCCCTACTAAATTCATGTAACATAAAGCACATTTCTCAAAGGTAACTAGCCATGTTGAAGCTCTTTTGCTCCGATTTTTATCTCAGTCAGTGCTTTGCTCATGCTCAATTTTATTTAGGTTAAAGTTCAACTGTTGGCATGGCCGCAGCCGCGCCAAGCCGTGGTAGTTTCTGACAATGAAGCACTGAACAACAATGATTCCTTGAACTGGGATCTAATGGAAGTCTTGCGTCTTTTGATCTATGACTACCCGGTTATTTATTTATTTATCGCGGCCCCCAGACAGTATTTGTTATATTTATTTAATTTTCTCTCATTCCTGAGATGTGGCCAGCATGAACCAGATGTGAACTGATGGTGTCTCTGATCAGGAGAAAAGTAATGATACGTCTTTCAACAACGCTTTGTCTCTTTGTCTTTGGCCATGTCTCAGATACCTATTAACACTCCCCTTAAATTATTCATTCTGATGGATAAAACACCTCCTCAATTAATTGCATGCGGGCCACCCATCCCCCCTCAAAATCTACCAGAATAAGTCTGAAATCTAACAGCGTGCACTCATTAATTGTGTTAAAATTCATAAAAAATCCTATTACTTAAATTTTGAAGCGGTGATAAGTTCAATATTGTAACATGAACATGAACTCCGGACATACAAATAATTACTCACAGGTACTGTAGTTAACGGATAACGGATGGCTACTTATTAATGGCAACATCATTAAACAGACTTTCTTCATCAGGCCCCACTCTTCTTAATGGCTTCCATTGAGGACAAAGAGAGAGAGAGGGAGAGGAAGAGAGAGAGTCATCCTCACAATATGAAACTTTCCATTTCCTTTGTATATTCCGTTTCATGAAAAGAAACTTCAGAGCAAATGAGCTCCAACATGTCTGGCACACTCATGTAATTTACATCAGAATCCCAACCTTGCGCCATCCGCTGTGCAAACAGCATTCAATTTTATGTATTAAGTATTCATAAACATTCCAATGTATGCAGTATTAATTGCCCTACTTCCTTAAGAAACTGTCATTTATTATGATCTGTCAGAGGTTTTTTTTGTAGCGCTTCATATGCAGCTGTGGTCTTCAGTCCCCCGCCAGTGGGAGGCCTTTTCATACAATGTGTTCTGCAGTGTGTACAACCGGTTCATCTCGGGGAGGAGGCTGCTGACTGACTTGTAGAAACCTATTTTTGAGCACGACTTTGTTTAGTAACCGTTTGTGTGTACGATCTGACATACAGATGTAGTTGTCGTCACTTTTACACGTTTAAACGCTCGCTTGTTGCATTACACTTTCATGGTTCCTCTTACTTACGACTGACTTACGATACTGATGTGTTTGTGCAGCACCGCATGCATAAAACGAAAACTAATCTAAAAACAAATTGCAAGTAGTAGTATATCTTTCTCTTATAAGAACTTCATACTGTAGGCAAAGATGCAATATACATGCATGCCCACGTGCACACACACAGGCACGTGCATGTGCACACACACTCTTTGTTTTCTATTCTCTGAAAGCACATCCACAATGAAGCGTGTCCTGCCCATGCTATTTATTGCGATGCTGCTGTGTGTGCAACGCCAGCTCAAAAGGCTTCAAATCATCGGGGAGATTGTTAGGCTTCTGTGGAAATTACGGAAATGCAGGGGAAATGGATGAGCAACACTTCATAACAATTAATCAGAGGCCACTGATTAATAAAGTTCATTTTTTATTCTCGATGATTCAGGGGATTATCAAAAGGACACTGTCCTTGTCATTTTGATTAACAAACCCGTCCGCGCGAGCTGGAAGAGGACGCGCTGAAGGGAGACGCTTTCTCTCGCCCATAAAATAAATATTGAATGAGAATATTAACTCGTTAACCTTGACAAGTATTTGTAATTTTCATAAGGGTAAACCAGCGGATTCAGCACAAAAAATGCTGTGGGGGTTTGGAGGAAAGGCATGGGATAGAGGGGCGGGGAGGGGGGGCGGGGGCGACAACACACAACAAATTAGAGAGAATGAAGAATGCTACTGCATGAATCCTGTCATTTTTATGGGCTGCAATGATTAATTTGTTTGTTCAAATTCTCAATTAAGCCAGGAGGAACTGGCAGAATTAGAAAGAGAGTGGTTGCTGTGTTGTCTTGGCTTTGCAAGTGCCCCAGGGAGAGAGAGAGAGAGAGAGCCTACCTGATCCAGGCCTCAGGTCATTGGGCTATATATTCTGAAGGCTGCAGTAGCATGGGATATATACACTGTATATGCATGGTCTCTGTTTGCCCCTTTAAGAGATTCATTTCACACACGTTACACAGCACAGTGAAATGTAAATCAAAATATTTCCTCAGCCTCTGCGATAAATCATTCTGCCCTATTGTGTTCATTTGTCCAGGTTGCCTTGTCAAAGGTAATGCCCTTAAAATGTCAATTGTCAGTGGGAGTATGTATTGCATTAGAAATTAAGTACAGTTCACCACACACACACACACACACGCATGCGTGCGTGCGCGCCCCACACAGACACACACGCCGCAAAGCAAAACAGCAGTCAGTCAGGCGCCGTCTCGCGCATACGAAAAAAATAAAAATAAATAAATAAATATGGAGCCTGCACTTCCCCTATTCCCTTGGGGCCTTGTGCACTTATTATTTGTCAGAGTGACAGATGTTTTTCAAATGACGAAGTCTCGTGTGTGCTGAACTTCCTACCGAAGCCCTACCGTGAGACACACCGGGACGTTATGCACCATCTGATGGTGCAAACCTCCATGGAATGAGGAGACAGGGAAAAAAACGTCCTCTTGGTTGGTGTGAGGCTGTCAGGACTCAGGAGGGAGGTCCAAGCCCTGGGATCAGAGGGAGATGATGTCAGGGTGGGCTGCCGAGATGATGTGCTTTGGTGAACCGTATAGAGCAGTGGGCCACTCTCGAAGTAGGGTCTCTTTGGAGGGTTCCAGGGGGTCTGCACTCTCTGAGTTACGCATGGGCGGCTTTTTTCCCCTGTGATGATATTATTGTTTTGTATGAAAGCTCTACGAACATTTTATTTCATATGTTACATAATGTACAGCACATCGTTTGGCTGCACAGACAGAATAACCTATAGCATTGGGATGTGTAACAGTGTGTGCATGTCTGCAGTGTGCCTGTGTACAGCTTCAGTGTCTTTGTAGCCGTAGACCGATGGATGGCTTCCCGTGTGTGGGAAGTTAGCATTTATTTGACATTCTGATTTGGTCTCAACGGGGCGTAGAAGTTGAACTCTTGAACATGAGATGAACTCAAGAGGCTGCTCCCAGAGACATTTTTTCTATTGTATATTAGACATTTAGGAGATCATTACTTATGTCCATATAATAAAACAGGGGAAAATTACATTAAATCTAATGCTCTATAGAAAACCTTGGTTTGGCTCTATATTACGTCTAGATCTGGGGTTCTCAACACACCCTGGAGCCTCTTTAAGGACCACTGGGGGTCCCTGGATGACACTTCTAGATATCTCTTGTACTCTATGTATGTGTCTTTATTGCAAGCAATGCCTAATCTGTTAATGTTTGTTAGGATAGAAAAGCCAACACTTACAGTAGATTACCTATTGAGACTATTGCATAGTATTGTCTACTCCGAACAAAGGCAATACACTATATTGAGTTTTTATTTTGTGTAAAGTTCCTCTCAATCCACTTTTATTTTGTAAATGGACTGCCTGCCTCTTTTAATAAGACTCTGAAACCTTCATACCAAAGGATTTTTTTTACGCATTCAAGTATAATTTGTCAAAAATAGCGTATTATTAGCTTTCTACATACCCTGCAGTTTCCTTGAGCCAAAGTGCAACATTGTTATTGTGTTTAAGACCATTATATGATTTTTGTAATGAAATGGTGGTGTGTTTTCCGGACCAGTGGGTGCTTTTAATGGCATTGGCCACCTTTCCTTTTTTTTCCTCCCCCCAATTCAAGGTGTCCTCTATACTCTATGTATATCTAGAGCAGCAGCATTGACTAGAGCCAGCACTTGTGAAGTGAAAATGCTTATTAGTCAAACAGTCCCCATCGGAATAATGCCACGGTCAGCCAGTGGTGAGGGATAACTCTATCTGGATGACACTCTGGACCCTATTCTGTTGGGGATCTGCTTTAGCACAGCACTCACAAACATGATGTATGGACACACATGCAGACCAGCATCATGGGACCACACCAGGAACAGCTCAGGATGAGTTACTGTGGTGGGAGTGTGGCTCGCGTGGAACACACGGCTCAAAACAATGACAGCGTGTTCTATTTCCTGTTTAATGATCCATTTGCCCCCGCAACCTTGATTAAAATCCGAAAGCAAAAATGAAGCAGTTAAAACCAAATACGTAATGGCGACAACTGCACTACTGTATGTGAGTTAATGTGTTGCGTTAGGCAGTCCTAGTGCAAAAGTCTGCCAAAGCCCAGTGTTGGCTTAATCATTCCATATCCGGCTACAGAATGGATGCTTAATGCCAGAGCAGTTCGTGTTTCCCACATGTTTAACCACTTCGTCACTATAAAATTAAGTTTACTTTATCAAATAGAAAAACTTTCACCGAAAGGTTTGACCGCTTGTTCGCCGATTGTTCGCCCTATAATGACATGCCCCGAATAGGAACGCTATATGTGGTTAATACAAAGAGCTATGTCAAAGCCATATATATTTATGGGGAACATTTGCTGCGTATGGAAAAGAGGCGAATCAATTTCCCGCCTCTGCTGATAATTGATCGCCTCTTCTGAATGTGCTCCTGGAGGGAAAGATGACAAGTCAGGTCTATCATATTTGGTATGGCAGTAAAGCTGCCAAGGCCTAATTTCCTAGAGGGCTCTGACCCCTGGGCAACCCAGTGTCTCTCTTAACTGCTGAGAGCCAGCGCTCATTTATCAAACCTGGGCTGGATTCAGTCCAAAGTGTCAATAACACTGTCACATATTTTCTGTCCGTCTGTCTGTGTGTCTGTCTGTCTTGTCTGTCTCTCGAGTGTCTTAAAACACAGTTAACTTTACACATGCTTGTCTCTATCAGATGTAACCAGACTTAGTTCTAACTACACTACAGCCATGGGCTTGGGACTAGGCTGTATACAGGTATAATTTATTTTCTCATTTTCTACCCCAAACATTCTCCTTGAGTCTGCATCATCATCGGTAAACTAAACCTCAAAACAATCCAGTCTCATAAATCTACCTCTGAAGGAACCTGATACTTTTAAAAAGTGACAGGGACTGACCTTGAGATTTATTTTTGTCACACCAGAAACTGTCTCCTCAGCAACGAGAGCTGTGCCTGTCCAGATGGGTTTGGGTGGCATCGTCTTGCTAATTGTCAGTGATGCCATCAAAGGGATGTAGCAGACCTGACAATGTAGCTGATGAGCAATGAGATGAGTATGAGGGGGGAAATTAGAGACGAAAAAAACAAAACATGTGACAGTTGTGTGGACTGTCTGTGCTTTTAACAGTCTACTGTAAAATTCTGAGTGTCAACTTAGCTCGGAAAGCATAAAGAAATGACCTGTTTTTGTTTATAATTTCACTATACTGGCAGGCAGAATGCCGCTTATTATATGGCAATGCCAAATCTGTTTGCTTTCTTTGTTTACTGCAACCTCTGTTCCAGAGTAGAATGCATCAATAGAAGAATAACCTGTCCTTTTCTTTGGGTTCAAACTAAGGGTCATGCGGTCTAACACAATAAACAACTCTTATGAGACTCTTGTAACTATAATGTTGCAGTATAACGAATCCATTGTTATATGATGTGCTGAAAACAAACTCTGGGCGGCTTATGCTGCTGTTGTGTGTTTAAAAGACAACGCCGAGCTCATACTTCACTTTAACGTTAAGTAGGTTGCCTTACAAAGCCCTGCTGTTCCCTGTCCCTGGTGAATGTACAACATGCAAGACAAAACATATGACACAGGGGATGATCCTGACCCGAGACTGGCATGTGCTAAAGTGCATTAGAGTCATTGCCAAGATAAAGGTCACATTGACTCCTGCTATAAATTAGACAGGACAGCTCCAGCATACATGGAGCGTCAAGTGTGAGGAAGTCTGAAAGAAATCCCCTTGGATCTCCCAGGACACACACGCGGCGACAGAAAGACGTGTCCGTGTCTCTTCCCTTTCCTTACGATCAAGCACACTTAATCATCAAATTAAAGGGGAAGTCTGGCCCGAGTTCATCATATAATGGAGGTGTCGTGCCTCTGTGAGCCACGTGTACTGTATAGTACTGTAGCGGCATGTGCCTTGGATTTGCCATCTGCGTCTTGGAAGTTCTTAGTTTAAACATGTACAGTGGTTCTCACAATAACACATGCAAAATGATTAATAAGTTCTGTATGGCTCAGGGTGGTTGTGGTGTCATTCCACCTTATACAACCATTGTGTAAAGGAGTTATCAAAACAAATGTTAGTTTCCGGGCATAATAGTCTCTTGTCTAAGAATACCCTGCCTGGAGCGATAGTAACTGTGAGAGCAGACTTTTGCTCTAAGTTACAAAGGGAAAAAGACTTGAAAGGAAATAAGCAAATGAATGCGATGCCTCATTAGGCAGGTTTTATTTGACCGTAGCCAATTAGAGAGCATCTGTAATTTAAAACAGTCAAACCTAAAAAAAGACACAACCAAAAACACGTTTTCCTCACGGGATTCAATCCGATGCCTTGTTCTCATTCAAATGATGTTTGAGCAGTGACATGTTCCACTGGAATGAATATTAAATCATACGCTGAGGACACTTGAGTTCAGATATACAGTATGTAGATAACCCACAAAGTATGAGATTGTAGCTTGAGATAAAAGGCAAGAGTCTAGATAATGTCATGTATGCGGTCATGGATACAGTACCGGTATGTGCTTTTGCAGTATGTCTGATCTGGCTGCTGACTTGTTTGGCTGCAGCTCCATGTGATCAATAACCCTCCCTCTGTCTTAATCAAGGCCAGGCAGAGGTATTTGTGAGGCTGCCACCTTAACGACACAATGCTGCAGTTCCAAAGCAGAGCCGCAGTCAGAGATAGACTGACAGCTAGTTTAGCGATGAATCACACCTTGCCCGAAGATCAACGTGACACACCTCTCAAACACAGGCAGTAGTGAAATATTGATATGGAGATGGGAGAAATCCGAGTCGAGGAGTGTGTGATTCAACATCAAACGATGTGACCAAAAACAAGATCCTGACCGCATGCTGTGCTGGGGGAGGCAGCACACCTGAAAAATAGTAACACCTGTATTGCTTATACTGGTTGTTAAGCATTGGAATAAAATTTTGTGCAATATGCATAACCAAATGCTGGAATAATGAGCCATCTGTATGTGTGGTCCGTTACTTGGAGATGCCAAGAACGGCACCATCTGTGATGCAGCTACCAGCTGTTTTCCTTCTTATTACATGTTTATTAAAAGCTGGAGTTGTCCTCTTCAAGAAGAGGGAAAGACAGTATGAGTGGCACTGGTAGGTTATCTGATTGCCCCCATCTCCAGTAGAAAATGACTTTAGAGTCATTCCATGCCCTATATAAATATGTACGGTGTGTATATACAACGGTGTGTGTGTGTGTGTGTGTGTGTGTGTGTGTGTGTGTGTGTGTGTGTGTGTGTGTGTGTGTGTGTGTGTGTGTGTGTGTGTGTGTGTGTGTGTGTGTGTGTGTGTGTGTGTGTGTGTGTGTGTAGGTGTGGGTGGGGTGTGTGTGTGTGTGTGTGTGTGGATATACATACAGTAGATAGATAATTAGGTAAATGTTGAGAACTAGCACTTTCTCGAGGAAGTTACCTTACTTCTAGAAGAAATTAGGAGAATTAACTAAAGCTTGGATAGCAGTACGAAAACAAACATGAATGGATGCACTGTATCATTCAGGACTTGAAATAAAATAAATAATGATGCCATTTATGTCACATTTATTTAACCCCCCCTTTGGGTTTGTATTTCCAAATCGCTCAGCAGCTCGGCTTACGCATCTTTTCTATTTGCATTGTTTTCAATTTTCAAAACCTATTAGCGCAATATCGATCGACCGCAATTGAGCATTTATGCACAGCAGGCAACCTACATCCCTCAAGTCAGAATCAGATCACATCTCCTGTAATTGAGGGTGGCAGAACTGCAGACCACCCTCTGCAACTGTCAACAAATTTCAGGAGCTCAAACTAAGATGCGTCGGGGATGCATCCTCTGCCGAATGATGGACACTGAGAAGGAGCACTGGAAATGTCCATCAGCATCCTCTGCCATGTGCTGAACAAGACAGGTCGGGTCTGAATAGACACTGACAAACCCAGGGTGGACACTCTGTCGACACAGACTAAAGCAATGCCAAGGGACAAGTGACAGGCTGCTCTGATGCCTTACCTAACTGCAGTACATGCTAGCGGGGAGCCACAAATGTGTGCATGGATCGGATACTCACATGCGGACATGTCCATATGGACGGCTTAAAAAAAGAAAAAGTGCAAAGGCAAAAAAAAGAAAAGAGCATTTTGAACAGAACCATGGCCGCTTGTGCTTCTTATTATAAAAAATACCATTTGTTTTCAAAAATGAATATTGTTTGGTTGCATACGTAATGAGAATTCCACACACATAATGTGCTCCAGAACGCAGTAGATTGATATCTCTGACAGTGCATCCATTTCCCAGCTTAGCGTGTTCACTATGCTCAATGCTCAATAAAACCAACAAAATGCCCTCTATTTCTGTATAAACAATTACCTGCCATAGATTGTAACCTTATTGAATGGAGTGAAATGTTAGAAATAAATCATTAAAGGCGCTGACAGGGCATTTATCTTCACTCTTGCTTTAATGTGCTGTGCACGAAACAGTGGATGAAGTCAGTCAAGGGTGTGTGTGATTTTTTTTTGTTTGGAGTGAGCCAGGTCCCAGTGTACCCCAGTGTGTGTGCTTGTAAGAGCACCGTCGCGTGTGTCAATCCTCCTGTGGAGCCCGTGTTCTTAAAGCTCTTCATTTTGAAATCAAACATGAATAATTAAGTCATTTCACAAGGCTGCTTTAACGATATATTACATGAGAGGAAATAGGTCAAGCTATGATGTTAGAAAGATTGTTTGCATGGATATTATTGCATTTAAAAGGCTCCTTTTTAGATGGTGAACAATACCGCACCATCCCCCCATGCCCCATTTATTCACGATTTAGAATGACAGACAGCCCCAGTTTGAAATTCATTTTCTTAAAAAGATATGAAAGCTATTTTTGATAAGTCATGCATTTGCCATGACAGGCAGGGTTATATCTGGGTCAGAGTGGCATTCTACCTGGGATAATACATCTACTTTAGTCCTATACATCAGCAGATTATGTCCATAAGCAAACGTGCACAAGAAAGCCCATGAAAGAATCAATATGATTATTTAGTAGTTTAATTTTGCTTGCCTACAAACAATCAAATGTTGTCCAACACAGGCACTTTAAGACAGGTTGGTGTATTAATTGCTTACACCACTGTTTTGTCTTCTATTCTAAACATGAAATGAAAAACTGATTTATTTTTGGTTTGACCTGATGTCATCTTGTGTTACAATAGATGAGAGAATGATAACATTTACCCATATGGGCAGTATTGTTTAGAACTAATAATATGTTTCTATTAGAACCCTCAAAAACCTATTGCCATCTATCATCTATTGCCATCTTATATGGAATTGAATCAAAGTATTTTTGTTTTTACACCAAGGCCTACAATGGTACTGAATATTAGATCACAAAATATATCACTAATAGATTCTAGAAGACCACAGACAGTAGCATTAGCCACCTATCATGTCAAGGAGGACAAGGACATGTGTCAGGTGCTGATAAAAGCCTCCTGAAACAATATCACAAGCGGTATTCATCTGTATGGGACACTATAGAAGTGCGATAAGGAGTAAGTAGCGCTGACTGATCCAAAATAAATCTCCAATGATCTCTGTCATCTTTTACATTTAGCCTTTGGGGCAAACAAGCTGAGTCCCAGAAACTCCTTTTGACTGCAGTTTCAACAAAGCCGCACACATCAAACTTGTTCAAGCTCACCTGCTTGTCAAAGCACTTTTTTACTTGCATGGTACCATACAGTATGCAATTGTGCTAATAAATGATGCGCGAATTTGGAATATACTGTAGTTTGCTGTTTTATCCTGATGTACGCATCATGGCACTACATGTACCAAAAATTACTACAGTAATGTAGCAATTTACTAATATTACATGGTTTATTTCAAGTCTGATTTCTATTATAAGCATTAGGCTGTTTAATACTCATAAATTGTAATAATAGTTGACCTACAAGCCCACGTCTAGTGTTGTGCGCTTATTCTTATAATGTGATATTATTCCTTTTATTTCGTTATTATTTATGGAAATGTTTTAAACTTGTTAACTATACTTCTAATAAACAATATACCTTTAAGCATTAGTAGGTCACTTTCAAAATGTAATCCGTAGTCCATACCCAAGTTCAATTGATAACATAATTACATAGATTAGCAAATTGATCTGATTATTTTATGTTAAATAGCCGTACATTCATTATAATTGCTAAGGGTTTTTGTTCATTTGCAGCAGTCTGGCCATCTTGCCAGCTCGTTAGTAAACACAAAATGCTTTTTTGTTTGATTGTTTTGGATTCTCTCTCCTTATTGGATGAAATTGGCGACCCACCTGAAACAATTATAATTAATAGGATTATCAGAATGTTTAGAGCATTAACTGTTGAACAAAAAGAGTGTGTGTGGGGGGGGGGGGGGGGGTAGCTTTAAGTTCTTTGTTCTGCAGATTTTGCAAGGTTCCATGCTGCGTTTTGTATTATTTTCAATTCAGACATCTGCTCTTGAATGTTTGCATATGTTGGTGTTCTAATATAAAAATAGACTTTAATCACTGTATGTCCATCTCATCTCACATAATATTTCAGCCTTGAATGAAAACCAGATTTGGATTCCCTTAGCTGTTCTCCTTTCATCATGTCTGGTCCATTTTAATTGTACTATACGTATGTGCATGGATTATAGCATGCCAATCTTACTAAATTGTTACTAAATTAAAACCACTTCCATACATTCAAAGAATAAATGTAGGAATAGCAGATCTACACTGTGATGACTTGTGAAGTTGTGGATTTACTATTTACAGTATGCACTATTCATTACAAAACATGTTTTGCTAATGTAGTAACATGGCAAAAAGGTGCTTTTGCTTGTTTTGTGGAACTACACTATGTTAAATTATGTGTTGATTTCCACACATAAGGTCATGGGATGTTGTGTAATTTGTGTTCACAGCTAACTTGTGCACTGTAACCTCCTGAGTTACAAATTGAGAAATTAAAGGTTAAAACTGATTTATTGAAGACTTTAAAAACAAATGTAAATGCTGTACTATAACCATGGTTGTCCAGAACACGCACAAAAAGCCTCTTCCCGGGCAGAGGCTTTTTTGCTGATTGTGGATAACAGTGTATCCCACTGAATGAAGGCCGGGCACTGCACTATCTGTGGTTTTGTAGAACATTAGTATTATAGATGTACCCGCAAAGAGGTGTGGTGCATTTATCGATAGATACTAGATGTAGATGTGGCTTATATTTGCAAATATAGAAACAAATATGCAATACAATATAGTCCATAGTAATTGTCTAACCAAGTCCGGCTGTGAGCTGTTCTCCGGCATGTTAATCCGCTCGATGCCAAACTTTTTACACATGAACCTCTGGCCCAAATTTTCTAGAACGACCTGTTATAGCGCCACCATGAGTCAGCTTTCCACATTTTGCCCTATAAGTACACTGATGTGCGTGAAAGGTTGCAAGCACCCTCCCTAGAGGACAAGGATGAACCTTTGACATGTATTTTTCACTTCCGCTTTTTATAGCGCCATCAGGAGGCTGATTTTTTTTCACCTTTGCCTATTGTGCCACCAAGTGGCCACAGCCTGACCTGGTGGAGACCTGTGCCCAGAAGGGCACCTTTTCTAATTGCTGGTGGGTTTGTTTGCCTTCAGGGCACATACCAAAAATTTTGTGATGATTTTTTTTTTGGTTCAGAGATAGGCGCTGTTCACCACCACATACAGGTATATTTGTCTGTATTCGCTGGCTGGTGTGTAGTGGTCGAAGTCTTTCTCACAGCTTTTTGAGTAGTAGCACACATGACCGCTCATGTGTTCCCATGATCCAATGTAGCAGCATCTAACATCATGTGTCTATGTCGCAGTGCAATCTGTATGAGTGCCACACACGTGTTGAATAAACTCAAATAGCAATGTACCGGTATCTTTGGCCACTGACCGTGTGTTATCAGTGTGCAGGGCACTCTGTAATTGATCAAACGCATCATGGACAGGGAAACTATACCCATAAAGTTGAAAGGTAAAGTCAGTGATGTATCACAGCCACAAAGCCTGCATACGTATGGTCCATGACTTGGCCAACTGGACCGTGCACAAAGCTTTGCAAAGTGCACTCCACTCCACTCCACTCCACTCCATTATTACTTGAACGTCCTCATAACTGTGTTGTGCGCAATCTTTGCTGTGTGTTTTCCATGCTGGGCAGGTTTTGTTTTTGTTCCATGTTGTTGTTTCTCTGTGAATATAGTGTGTCCACCAAAAAGAAAAATTACAGAGCTGTTGAAGACGCGGTACGGTAGATGTATCTCCGGGGGTCCCGGGGGTAGCCCTCTGGGCTAGGGGAAGGCACCCCCCCCCCCCCTTAGGCTGGGGGAACAGCAGAGATTAATATGGCGATTAATGTTTTCTTCATACAGAATGTTTTGCTCAAAACCTGTTCCTCCAGTCAATAATAAATTGTGAAAGTCAAGGAATTTCAGGTGTAAAACTCCTCATCCTCATCTTTGTTTGGTAGTTCACACCATCACAACTGTTCAACACACTGTTGAAACGCATGCTATTATCCTTCCCCTTTCAACACAGTGATTTGGAAAACTGCAATAGAAGATGTAGTCGTTAATAGTTAAACAGTCGTTAATAGTTAAAAGCTGAAGTCGATTTGTATGTGACTATGCATCCCTTTATTTTCTAATTCTTCGGATTAGAACATCGCTGCCGTCAATAAACTTTTGATTTTCATTAAATCTTATTTTGATATATGATGTCATCTTGAAACATCTACAGGATTTAGAATGGGGAAAACAACTATGACCCAGGGAGGTAACAGAAGTGACATCAAACTTCAGGACTCTTGATGGATCTCAGCCAAGTCTACTGACCCTTCTGGCATGGCTTTGTGTCCACACTTGAGCACCACAAAGACAAAAGAGACAGACAGGCAAGTACTAAAGCGTGTTTAGGTTACTGCATTGCCTGCCCTATAGGCCCTAAACAATAAACATCAGTTTGTAATACAGTGTCCATCCGGTCATATGGAATTAGATTCAGAACAGAGTAACAAGCCTTTCTTTATAATGAGTAACAGCAGGAACATTGAGATATGGGAATCATGCAGGTGAATGAAACCATGATTCATGATTATCCAAAATGCCTTATGTCTTGGAGCCATGCCTAACCGCCCCCATACGCAGCCACGTACTGCATGTGTGTAGGTTTGTTTATATATAGATATAGCATTTATTGAGGTCACAGATTGCTAAACCCGTCAGTCTTTCCAGGGCCCTCCTCAAACCCAGCACACTCAAAACACTGCCCCCACTGTCACACTTAGATCTCCATATATCGAGCTGACCTGACCTTTCATATGTTGGTCTGACCTCATCAGATCCTGTACAATCAAGATGCTCCATGTATAGCCAAACCTCAACAGACTTAAGAAAAGTTTGCAAATCCGCTGCAGGAGGAGAAGAAAAACAATTGTTTTTTCTGCCCTTTTGGCTTGGACTCCTGATAACCAACAAGACGATGTCATATAGTTGACTTAATTGAAACCTCTTTGTGTTATGAGCTAGAAAGTCCTCACACAGCCAGGTAAGAGTTGTGCAGCCATGTGAGAGGAGAAAACACACACATTGAGTCTTACAGGATGAGAAATTCCACCATCTGTGCATGAGTCTCCCATTGACACTGATGCATGAATGTACACACCACACACACAAGTTAGAAATGCACATCGCACTCAAAAATGTCCTTTGATATTGTCCACTGAAACCACATGCACAGACACTCACACCCACATGCACTCTGAGTTTGAGACTGTGTTAATGTAGTTAAAACAGGGGTTTTCAACAGGTGGGCCGGGGACCACCAGAGAGGATTCCAGGTGGTCCCCAGCTAAATGGAAAGTTGGTTAACCAGATATAACTCTTTGAGAGGGAAAAAATGAAACCAAATGGACCCTTGTAGGTCCATTTGGTTTCATGTTTTAACTCTCAAGAGTTAAAATATTCATCATCTGAATTAGCCGAAGACTGCACAACTAGAGAATGTAGAACATTGTTGATCTGTATAGAATGCTTTGTTGACTGTTTTGTTTCCCAAATCCAGCCTGGTATTGTAGACAAAAGCAAAATAAATCTTTAATTTTGGGTCATCAAATGGTGGTCCGTGGCTCAAATTCTGAATAAATAGTGGGCCCTAGTATCAAAAAGGTGAAAACCCCAGACCTAAAGGGTGCATTCGGTTATACTCTCGGAGTCAAATGAACACTGAGGAGTTTTACTGTGTGGAGATGAAATCAGAGCGGGTGTCATGCTATGAGGCGAGCGTCAGCGGTAGAGCACAGCCATACTGGTAGAGATAAGCTGAGGTGAGGGCTGGTAGGGTGCTGTAGTGTACAACCTGTCAGCACATACTAACACATGCACGCACTCACACACACACAACAACCACACACACGCATGCACGCTCACGCACATGCTTGTGTACACATGAGGTGTTAAAAGCTGTCAGACAGGTATGACTTGGGCTGGATCTGAGCTGTGATTGATCACACGTGGGTTCAGGTGGAGTTCAGGGGAGGTCTTTGGTATTGTTGCCAAAGTGACTGACAGACACAAAATAGGGTGATGGAATATTATCAGGGTGCCATTTGTAATGCCGGGGCCAGCCAGGCTCTCTGAGGGGCGTTGTCTCTCTGAAATTAATTCATCCATCACCCAAACTTTGAATTTGATGAGGTCATGAGAGGCTTTTGAAGAGAGGGCGAGAGAGCCTTGTTATACCTTCTATGACAACTAAAGAGAAGAATCGCTTTGTGTAAATGATACAAGTGTGTCTAATCAGGAACAGTAACTAAAAATAATCATATTAAAGACATTTTTGACACTGAAAACAAACAAAGAAATGTGAGTTTGGTCAGATGCAGGGAGTAGAACAAAACAGACAAAGTGATTGCGTGATTATTGAGACAATGTATCAGTGAAATCAGGTTTACTTGTATATCGCATAGCTTATAGGCTAATGTTTTGGAGGAACAACAGAGTAACTCATAAGTATCACATAACTATTTCACCAGCAGTGTAATGTTGAGAATGAGAAATGTTCTTTTTCCGCACATAGGCCTGTAGACCTATGTGTGTTTTTGTGTTTGTTTGACTGTAGGTTTACTCGTTTAACCTGCTGTTTACGTGTCTTCCCAATCAATCAATCAATCAATCAATCAATCAATCAATCAATCAATCAATCAACGGTGTCTGGCAATATTAACTTTGAGTGAGTATATATTAACTTTAAGTGAGTATGACCCCTTAGAAAAACTAATAATATTACTTATTACTTTACTTGAAAGAATAGTATATTACATATTACAATATACTCCCCCCCCCCCCCCCCCCCACACACACACACACACACCGCAAAGGAATAGAGATGTACAACCTGTGTACAAAATGCTGTGGTGGATTAGGATCTACAAACTACACTGCATCTCTGTTGTTATCTCTTGATAGCTTCTAAATATGTTCACATTTTCCCATGCAACAACAAACTCAAAAGTAATAAGTAATCAGGCATTTTTTTTCCAGAGTAACATATTACTTATGTCACATTTTGGCAGAATATTATCTT
>CM076968.1:30364178-30624178 GCA_039105355.1 Benthosema pterotum | reverse complement strand
TCCACCATAATATGAATAATGGGGAATATGGATAAGATAATAATAACGATTGTGGTGGTCACAGGTCATCTTTTTCTCGGATGCAGTACATGATTTTAGTATAACCTAATCCACGAAAAGACCCTTTAACCTTATTAAACATGATTGTAGTTTTGTTTTGTAAGTTTCGTAATTGATTTATCTTATTTACTGAATATGAACTTAGCTTGTCTGCACATGAGAGTGGGTTACAATAAGTGTTCCGGAGAGCATAGTCGAGCCTGTTAGCAAACATTGCTGTGTAGTGTGTACAGTACTGTGTAGAACACTATATGATCTACTGCACACTAGCCGATGCATACACCGCATATCTTAACCATCAACGTAGAACAAAACAATTCAATTCTGCAAAATACGATACTTGAACGATAAATATGAGGGAACACTGAACATCAGAGGAAAATTTGGCCGTAACCCTCACCCCCCCACCCCCCACCCCCACCCCACCACCCCCCAAAAGGAAAGGAGAGAGAGAGAGAGTAAGGGTTGATCTGTCAGTACCTCAGTTTTCTTACCTCCTACCTGATCTTCAGTAGTAAATGTGTGCCCGGCTGGATGAAGTTCATTAAATCACACCAGTGATTTCATAAGCAACGGCCACCACCGCTGAAAGATAAAAGCTGTGTAGTTCTCTCTAAATCTTTTGCAGTTGATGTCAACAATGACAATAACAATTTTATCAGATACACCCATGACATTTCTGTGGGCTTTATGAGAACCCCATACCAAATACTTACATTTTGTTGCAATGCTTGCAATTTTCTGGCTTGTAAAAAAAAAAATCCACAGAGATACAGGTGTGTGTGTGTGTGTGTGTGTGTGTGTGTGTGTGTGTGTGTGTGTGTGTGTGTGTGTGTGTGTGTGTGTGTGTGTGTGTGTGTGTGTGTGTGTGTGTGTGTGTGTGTGTGTGTTGGTGCTCCTTTTTTCATGAAGTTTCTCCTCATCAGCTTGTTTTTTTCTCTCTCTCACTCTCTCTCTCTCTCTCTCTCTCTCCTCTCTCTCTCTCTCTCTCTCTCTTTCCGCGCAGTAATATTTCTTATATAGCAGTAAAACGAAAAAAGTCATATCAGGTGGTTTCTGGTGTGTGATCTCATTGCATTTTCTCCCGCATGCCAGCGAGGTGACAGGTGTGGATAGCTAATAGTTTGGGAAGGCTTTTGTTTGTGTGAGAGGCAGACAGGGTGGTGCACTGTCTAGGTGATAAGAACCAAGACTCCTGTGCCCTCCAGCACAGTGATCTCTCTCCTCCGCGCTTCGCTCTCCTGTGTGTGTGGAGGAAAAAAAGGAGGCTGTTATGATTGGTCTCAAGGCAAGTGCCTGTGCAGCGTTGCACCTCTCTACAGCAACCGCTCATTCACCTTGCCTTCCCTCTGAGACCTGCACTAGTTTCCAGGCAAATGACACAATTTGATACGCCGTTGGGGTGATTCATGTAGATAATGTTTCCATGTGATCATCACTGCAGAAAAGGGTCTATTTCTTATGATTTTTCCCCCCCTCCTCATTAAGTCTGACAATAACTAGAATATTGGGAGAGTTTATTGCAAGCAGACAAAAACTCATTATTTCTGCTAGACATCCCAAGTACAAAAGAAATTATGTTATGGTATTTTGTCCAGGTCCCTACAGATACAATGATTTACAGAGCCAAATGGGGAGGAGACTGGATAGCTTGGATAGTTCATTTGTAAGGATTTGGAGGATAAATATGGAGGGGAGCTTGCAGTTAATATAATAACACAGTGGTCCAGGTATTGATTTCAAAGAGGAAGCATGTTTAAGGTAAAGTTTCACACAGCTCACAGTAGCCTCACACATGGAAGGTAATAACACAATAAGCATTCCTATTCCTACTGCACTTTAGTAATCTTCATCTTCATTAATAATATCAAGAGCATAAGTAATGTCTATAGGCTGAGCATACTGTCGATTTCTCTTGGAGACTGTGTATACAATGAAAAAGGGTAGAAATTACTTGTCTACTTTGTAATAAAAACTCCACCCCCTTTTGTTTAGTATAATCAAAATTTGATTTTATTTGTTTTGATAAAACACAAATTATATCATTAAAAAATACAGTTTGCTAATTTATGCCTTGACAAACTTTACAATCAAAATGTAAAATTGTGTCTGAATATGAGACCAAAACATAGCGAAAACATTAATCTTAAGTTATTCATGGTGTACCTGATTTGCTTCTTATCAAATCCTTAATGAGCTTCAATTAAGATTTATTATGCAAATTAACCCTCGGCAGCGACTGACTGCAGGAGCAGGAGCTATGACAATATTGTGCTAATGGTGTGATCTGTAACAATTACAAAGGTAAACTGCCTTCACACTGCACGCTCCGTTAGTCTCAAACAGGTCACTTCTCGAAAATTCATTAAAAATGTTGTTTAGGTAGCTCTTGAGTTTGAGTCTTCACAGAGTTGTTTAACACAATGTTTCCTAGTCTCTAAGTGAGACTATGAAACAAGACACTGAACCCCAAATTGCACCCCATGTGCTGGTTGGTGCCTTGCATGGTTTCCACATCCATGGGTGCATAAATGTGAATGGGTGATTCCTACACATTGTTTGTGGATGCAGCTGTAATCATTTAACAGCTGTGTCCAATCATCTTTACATCTAATAGTTACCGCATAATGTTAGCTGTCACTGAGAACAGACATTAGTTATTCAGACGTTAGTAGTATTCCACTAATACATTCAGATTTTTCCTAACTGGACCGTGTCACTATTCAAAGGAAATAACTAAATAATAAGAGTCACGTAAACAACCATAGTTGTAATAATTACATAATTATTAATGGGTAATTAACCACCCAGCTGTTTGTGCGTTCCCCCCTTTGCTGGGGGACTCGATGATATCCATAGGATGTTGCTATGGAAAACATATGACCAACGCATCTTCATATTGAACAAATGCATCTCAGAGACCCCATTGCTACATCTTCCGTATGTGATACAGAAGCACGGCATCACTGAATTTAGACATTTATACTATCCCATTTATTTCTATGTAAACAAACAAAATGTAGACAGGAATTAAAAGGGGCTGTTAAAGTCCTCACTGTTTTCAACTATATTGCTCCCTTTTTGCTCTACAAGTTCACAACGCATCACATTTTGGCTATGACAGTTTAAGTGCTTAATTATTATATATTATTTAGATTTAAGTTCTTGGGAAACCTGGCTTGTGATTCACCTATGTGGTAACATCTCCAATTCAATGGTGAGCCACAGTGAGGTTATGACTGTAGGAAGTGCTGGTGGACACCACTGTAACACTGTATGAAGTTGTGAACCTTGCACCTCTTGTAACTTCATTTAACATGAGGCTGATGGGTTGCCGACAGTTTTATAGCCGACGTGTTTTATGAGTTGTCATGCAGTGCAATTACATAGGACCTAATTTGATGAATCTAGTCAATGTTCCACCGTCTCCGTTGACCTTGCTGCCCCATGCTCGCCATTCTCTACATGGAGGTCAAATGGAGGCTTTTAGACTTGCCTCAATTCAATCACCCACCACTAAGTTAATGCTTACACATGCATCTGTTATTAGATCAAATCAAAAGTGTAGGATTGTGTGTGAAAAGTAATGAATGAAAAAAAAAAGTTTTAGGCATAGATTTTACTGATCAGTAAAAAGCATTGATTAATTAACTAAACAAAGAAGGATAATTAATATTTAATAATAATTAAAGTGTCTATAAACTCATTTGGAACATACATATAACATATTATAAGCAGTCCCTCATTGTTTATTAAATATAGACACTACATCCTACTATAAATCTGCCATGTCTCTGTACATGCGTACCGTATGTACAGTATACCGGTATGTGTGTGTACGTGTGTGTGTCTGTAATTCATGTAGCTAGAGAACCGCTTGCACCTCAATTTCACACATGTTCCATACCACCACAAGGAGTGCAGTACCGCAGCCTTGAGACGGTGGGATACACCGTTGTTCAGAAACAGCACATAAGGCTCTGGTCAGCCAGTGGCCCTGAACACAACTCCCCTAACCTGTAGAATGTCTAGCCTCTGTCTCAGCCAATAATCAATTGGCTTAGGTGTTTCAGTCATCTGGGTAGGATGCCACTCTTTAGGGAGGTCCATTTAGGGAGGTCCATGGAATGTCTCGCGATGTGCCAGAAAGAAGTTAACTCAGGCCGCGAATTTTTGGATTCTGTACAGTATGTACGGTATTGAAGAATTAAATCTATGTGATGCTGCTGTATCTATGTTTGAAGTTTTTTAAGAAAACTTAGCCCAAGCCTAAATGGATTAATGTTGCTCTGGAGAGGGAAGTCTGGAGCTCTCTGGTGGAGCTATTGCCTCCATTGTGACCCGAATACGGATAAGTGTTTGAAGATGGATGGATGGATGGATGGATGGATGGATGGATGGATGGATGGATGGATGGATGGATGGATGATTTTGAGAGCCAGCGAAATCCAAAAGCGACCTCGCCCGCGGGCGCCCGGTTTCAAAATCGGGCGCCCGCTTTCACAAAAACGGGCGCCCGGTTTCACAAAAACGGGCGCCCGTTTCACAAAAACGGGCGCCCGTTTTCAAAAGCGGGCGCCCGTTTTCAAAAGCGGGCGCCCGTTTTCACAAACTAGGCTATGCCTAAACCTAACTCTAACCCTAAACTTAACCTCAGTAAACCTATGCCTAAACCTAACCTAACCCTAACCATAACCTTTTGAAAAGGGCGCCCGCTTTTGAAAACGGGCGCCCGTTTTTGTGAAAACGGGCGCCCGTTTTCACAAAAACGGGCGCCCGTTTTCAAAAGCGGGCGCCCGCGGGCGAGGTCGCTTTTGGATTTCGCCCCTGCTGATGATTTTGTATTTGTAAAAGGTTGCCTGTCTGTTAGTTCTATTACAACGTAAATTAATTGGTAGCTAGCTAGCATTGCTCTTTGTGGCTATTTGTTATGAAAAGCAGCAAATTACACATAACCTTTAATGAGTCTTTAATCATCATGGATGTTTTATGAAAGATCCACAGGAAACAGGATGTTAGCACATGGATTGCATAAATTTGCTCCAATATGTATCACAATTAATTCAAAGAGAAGCCAACTCTTTTTGGCTCCCTGTACAATGAATGCATTATACGTTGTTTACCAAGCCTCTTGGTGATGGATATGTCAATAAAACACTGATTGAGGTGACATATTTCAGCCTGTCAGCATGCATATTGGAAGACTCTTTAGATTGATTCTGTAATGTATTTTAAAGTTGATGTTAGGCAGGTATAACTTGAGTGGAAAGGGTTTAGAATATGCATACAATAGTTTATACAGAAATGTGTAAGGCCTGTTATTAATAAATCATAAACTGATTTGAGATTTGAGGTATTTGGATATGATGGAGGTGTTTACTGTATAAAAATGTAATATTGGCAAAAATGCCTGAAATTATTAACATTTTATTGACATCTCTCATTTGCTCTGTCATGGGTTACAGTAATAGGTTTGACAAATTAACATTTCACATAGTAAAATATTCTTGGACATTATGCTTATGTTAAGTGAACATTATTCATTAGCTGCGCACGTATGTGTGCATGTGTGCGTGTGTGTGTGCGTGTGTGTGTGTGTGTGTGTGTGTGTGTGTGTGTGTGTGTGTGTGTGTGTGTGTGTGCGTGTGTGTGTGTGCGTGTGCGTGTGCGTGTGCGTGTGCGTGTGCGTGTGTGTGTGTGTGTGTGTGTGTGTGTGTGTGTGTGTGTGTGCATGTGTGTGTGTGTGTGTGAGCACTTACCTACAGTAACCTACCGTAAGATAACTGTTCTGGTTTTAAACCCTAGCTGCTCCCTTATTGGCGTGTCTTTTATGTCTTGCCTGTTTGCCTGTACAGTATGTGCTGAGCTGGTCTGTTGAAACTGCTTAATTGATACTCATTAAACAGCAGTGACAGCTTAGGTGTCCGTGATGAATGTAGAATGATTCTGTTGTACTTACAACTTGATTAGGGAGAAGCACACAACATATCAATGCTGCAGCCTATGGGTTGCTGCTTTGTATGTAAACGTCTTTTAATAATCATTTTAATTCACTTTTCTGTGATGCTACACTTTTTATTGGAGTGTTCCTCTTTTATCCCAACAAAACAACTTGAGAAAGTACAATTAAAAAACAAAACAAATCTAACACTAAATATAACAGACGGATAGATTTTGAAGACTGAGCATCTGTAACTTACTTCACTTCTGTGACTTCATGCAAGATGCAAACTTTAGCTAAGAAATATGAATTATGTTGACTTTATATTTGTTCTTCTAGTGCCAGACATTTCCATAGAATTACACAGCCAGTCGATGACAAGGAGATGAAAAATGTGCATCCTGTATCATTTCAGTAAGAAATTAGAGGCAATTGGAATTGGTTCAAAATTGACTGTCTTTGTAATGAGTGTATGACGAATGGCATAATTTAGGGAAAGAAAATGAATGCTGGGAAACCAAAAATATTATTCTGCAGCATTTCATATGCCATGATATGCCATGAAGATGAACTAATTTCACTAAATAACCCAGGAAATTTGCTCATAATGTTTTCCTGCATCATCATAAAAAACATGTTTCACAAAGTCAAGACAGGTCATCGCGTATGCGATTACTACGGAGTTATGAGCTTATTTCACTGCTGTTTCTGCCCCCCAGAGAACATGCTGCATCAAATTTATATCATTTGCAAATTTTAAGGCCCAACGACGTAGCCTCTCACATTGCTGACATCTGATTAAACCAGTGCCCCACGCCACAACAAGACAGCCATTTCTTCCCGTCTTGAGGATATATAAAAGGGGGGGAATTTCCGAGGAGGATGGATTTACAACTTCATCCTCACATGATTAATATTACACAGGGAGGTCTTTGTACAGGAAGCAGCATGTCTAATTACGGGCCAACTGTATCTGACTGAAAGCAAACACGATGCCAAGGGCTGCCAGTGGGAGGGGCACTGACGTATCATCAGGAGCGGCTCGTGTGGGTGTCGGGTGATGTCACCATTGGCCCGCTGGTTCTCACACCTCATTGGGCAAAAGCAAAATCCCTGCTTTCAACACCGTTCGGAATATCAAGCCAGCTGGCTCACAATAAAGACAACGCACAGTATAGGGAAGTGGGATTAAATTACTCAAACCAATAAGGAAATATTTTCCCACACGCTGTTTTTCCAAGGTGATATTTCACATCACACAGATCTAATGATTCAGTACCAGTGATCTCAGCAGCAATTACAATTAGCCCCGCCTGCAATACAAGAATTATATTGGTTCACAAAAAGTTTCATCACAAAGCGCTTTGAATTTGAATCCGGAATTTGAATTTGAATCCGGAATTTGGATATATGAGGTCCCAACCCGACAGCAATGATGTGTTGGCCTCAGACTTCCTCATATATCTCAGCACAGACATTGTAGAGGTCGCTTGCCAGGCCAACCATATGTCATCGCTTCTATCAAGAAGAAACTTTTTTCTTCCTGATTTTCAGAAGCTATTCTTGTAAACCAGAACCAGGTATGCATTCTTTATGTTACATGAATGACAGAATATAACAAAATACCCGTAGCACATGTTACATTTTTTATGACCTACCATGTGAGGTCCTCACATGTTTTTTATTGTGTGTGTGTGTGTGTGTGTGTGTGTGTGTGTGTGTGTGTGTGTGTGTGTGTGTGTGTGTGTGTGTGTGTGTGTGTGTGTGTGTGTGTGTGTGTGTGTGTGTGTGTGTGTAACCCGGAAGGCCTGCCTCTTGCTTCCATTTCTGTCACGGACCGGTGTTTTTGTGTCCGACTGGTTTTACTGAGGATAAGTTGTAATAAACTTATGTTTTGGCACAGTTTTACTGAGGTTATTTTTAGGAATGCCTGAAGAGTACCACGAGATTTGCCCCGGGCTACCATTTCCATTTCGATTTTCTATGTGTGTGTGTGTGCGTGTGCGTGGACGTGGACGTGCATGTGAGTGCATGCACGTGCCTTGTGAATGTAGGTATCAACTATAGTATCTAACAGGCCCACTCTCCACCCAAGGGAGTGTAGTAAGAAATGGTGTTGGTGTTGCACTTTACTGTTGAATGGATTGTTTTTTCTTTGTTTGTTTTTTCATTAGGCTGAGGATAATACAGCTGTACATGTCAGTGAGAGCATGGTTAGAACTCCAAAGTCAAAGTGCACATCAAAGCATGTATGACACGCTGTAACTCTAGATGATACTGTCATTGTCACTTCATTATATGACTTTTTCCTTCTTTAAAGCTGAATGTTTTCCGTTATTTCTGTTGTTCTGAGAGCTCTTGTGTAAGATGTCATTTGTTGTTGTGTAAGTCATCAGGGGCCATTTTGATTTTATGTGTGTGCATGTGTGTGTGTGTGTGTGTGTGTGTGTGTGTGTGTGTGTGTGTGTGTGTGTGTGTGTGTGTGTGTGTGTGTGTGTGTGTGTGCACGCATGTCACGTGTATGAGTGTGTGTCATGGCCTGTGTGTGTGTGTGTGTGTGTGTGTGTGTGTGTGTGTGTGTGTGTGTGTGTGTGTGTGTGTGTGTGTGTGTGTGTGTGTGTGTGTGGAAAAGTCATTGATATAGAACGATCTGTCAAAATAAGTCGTGTCCAATCCAAAACCGTTTAAGTTGTCAAGGACACATTTTCCTCTCTCCCATATCCTGACAAACATTGAGTCAGCAATTGTCTGTTGTATTTCCACTACTAGTATCTCATGTCCTCCCCCCTCCAGGCCATTTTAAAGTTGTAGAAAGTGGTCATTTTCTCTGTGTCAGTAGGAGGTCAGCGTTGTGGCGGTCAGCAGAGTCATTCAGACTCTGCTGAAACAAAAGAATATCGGGAGCTCTCCAACTTGCGTGCGCCATATTGCTGCCTGCCTCTATCAACTGCCTGTGTGCATACAGGCTATACAGGAACTCCACAAGGCCAGGTCCATTCTAGGCACACCACTGAGGTCCAGCTAGTTGGTCAGCACCGGCGTTACATTATGGCTCCATTTTTTTCAAATGCTAAAACTTATCCGTAGCTTTTTTTTTTTTTTTTTTTTTACTATTTTTGAATAAATGGCCAGTCTACAATCTCTATTCAGTAGTTGAATTATTCAAAAATGTTTTTCAAACAGTATAAAAGGCATAGAACTTAAAGGGGAATTCCACTCAATATTTTTTTTCCTGAAAGTTTACAAATGTTGTACCATTTGTACATTCTCAGAAAAAAAAGTCCTAAAAGAAAAATCATTAACATGGTGGAAACACAACTTGATGATGATGTCATCAAGTTATGTTTCACCATACCGGTATTAAGGATTTCTATGAAACACAGAATGGGGAACTTTTTTATTGTGTCCATGACATACTAAAATGTTGAAAATGGCTGGAATTCCCTTTTAAGGATACAGAGTTTAGCATGCAGAGCCCTAAAAGTCTGAAAGATATACCACTCTGGTACTGAAATATACTGTTTCTTTTTAGACAATGTTTCGTTTTCACTGTTTGCTACACTTAAAATACTTTAACATAAGTGAGCCCATAGTAATATATATTGTAAGCTGTATCATTATTGCGATATTTGGCATAAATATTGAGGTGTGACATTTTAAATTGTGCAGCCCCAGCGTGCGTAGGCACGTGCACCTCCTCCAGTAGCACCTTGACATTTGTTTTCCTGCAGGAAACCCTGCAATATGTAGAGTTTCTGTCTGTATACATTACATGTAGGGTTTGTGTCTGTAGTACCGTTCTCTGACTGTATAATATACTGTATATAAAGTAAGCCTATATGCAGGGTTTCCACACACGTCTGGAATACTAGGATCTCAGACTCATAATTCTCTTTTACATTTGCCATTTGGACAGAAAATGGGACATCCCCAAAATGTACTGTAACTCTACATTTATTATGTAGTCGTGTTGTTGCAGGCCTGCGTCTCGTTTTATGATATGACCCAGCGGTCAGTCATACAGGCGGCATACATTATATTTATTAACAAGAAAAGCAGTAAGGAAAAGCAGGACCCTTAAAGTGGAAAGAAAAACATACTGGATCGTATGCACACAGTAAAGCCTGAACTTTGACTGTTAGGGTTAGGATTTCTCTTTTCAGTGTTAAATTTACACTCAGAAGTAACCATATTGTATGTGTTTATATGGATTTAGTGTACAGTCAGTGATTGTACACTGTCGCCTAGATTTTCGTCATCGCTAAACCCCTTATCCCTTAACTTCTATGCCTTTTTAAACTATTTAAAAAAACATTTTTCAATAGTTAAAATGGCCAGTCTGCAAGCTCACAATGTGTCAATAGATTGGCATGTTGAACTATTCAAAAAAGGTTATCAAAATAGTAAAAGGAAAAAAAAAAAAAAAAAAAAAAGATAAGGGGTTTTGGATAAGGGCTGTAGGGCCCGATTTTGGTTACATTAGCCCTTATGCGAAGTTAACGCACATAGCATTGGAGAAGAGGCGTTCCCCCACTAAAGGTCGCTAATTTCGTACCATGCCATCTCCCTTAAATACCTCCTTTACCCGTTAAATTATGCATAGGTGTGGTTTGGGCGTTTTTAGCTTTCATCCAATCCGTGTTGGTCTTGCCATTCCCTTTAATTCATCCCTTATCTAGTTCCCTTATCCCTACTGCTATGTTGGACCATCCGAAGCACGCAGCCTGGCTGCGGGCTTAGGACACACACATGCATGAGTAGCCTATTCTCAAAGATTATGCTCTCATTTTGAAACAATTATAGCTCGGTCAATTCTCAATCATTTCTTACCATTCAACATGTTATGTTGAAAAAACATGTTCCATGTTTTTTTTGCTGTATGTGGCGTGCATTTATCCCAAGTCTGCGAAATGTTATAAAGTAAATTTCAAAAAAAGTCGGCAATTTCGCGGCTAAAAAGACGTTTTTTTGATCATTCATTTCTCGGTCAATTCTGGACCATTTTTTACATTTCAAAATGCAGCATGATGGGAAAAAGCTCCTCTTTCAGAGGCTGTATAGAATATGTGGGTATGTCTTCTCTACGATGCGGGATCGGGAAAACTATAACTGTCGGGGATTAGGCGGACCGTTTCCTCCTAATCCCCGACAGTTGCAGTTTGCTCGGTCCCGCATCGTAGAGAAGACCTACCCACATATTCTATACAGCCTCTGAAAGAGGAGCTTTTTCCCATCATGCTGCATTTTGAAATGTAAAAAATGGTCCAGAATTGACCGAGAAATGAATGATCAAAAAAACGTCTTTTTAGCCGCGAAATTGCCGACTTTTTTGCAATTTACAGCATTGCGTCACAAGTTAATGAATGTATTTAATTATATTATATACTGTACATTACCTAAACACAAGGAAGTGACCGACAGCAGGCAATCTACAGCTGTTTATAGGACAATCCATAAATAAGGAGATGAATTGAACTGGCGCCTTTCCACGTGGAGTCGTGGACATCTCCAAAGGCGCACAGACACCGCACCGCGCGCACGTGGCTCTGCCTTCACATATCGGTTAACGGGTGGTCTAAGGTGGCCTTATCTAGTTCCCTAATCTATTTGACGAAATTAGCAATTTAAGGGACTGCGCAACAAACACGCCCATGACCACACCTCCAGCCACACATAACGGTGTCGGCATAAAGATTAGTGGCTAAGGGAAGAGAAAAGGTGACCAAAATAGCAATAAGGCAATTCGCTGCGGGGATCGGGTAACGTTAGGGATAAGGCCGGGAGGGAAAATCGCGCCCTTAGTGTGTAACGAAAATGGAGCCCTCTGTGTATATCTTTGTTTGTGCATTATGTGTATTACTTTGAGTCTTGGTGTATTGTCTAAATACTAGGCAAATAGTTTGTAGCATAATGTGCCCATCTGCTAGCTCCATTTTGGGAATTAGGAGTGATGTCCTCACTGGCTGTGCAGGTCGAATGGGCTAAACATTGTCGGCACCTAAATGCTAAATTTTGAATGACATCATATGACATCGAATATGGAAGTTTAATGTTTGTTTAGGGCATGGAGTACACCCAAATAGCTTTGCCAAAATAGCTGATGCATTGTGTGCTTGTAGATCTTTTGTTTTCCTTGAATGTTCCTCCCAGAATAGGATACAGTGGCTATGGATCAGACGCTGAGTGACCTGAGCAGGACGGCGGTTCAGTGGATGATGGCTGACGGACAGCTGCTGGAAGCAGGATGGATATAATCCTGCTTTCGTAACATATTTTAGAGAACCTGACTTGTTTCCACAGTGTTGCCTCATCCCTCAACCCAAACATTAAACTTGTTACGGCTCCAGTGAGGGTGTTACAATGGGGGTCGGGAATCATGAATCATTGGTGGGACACGGCGCCATTTTTATGGGTCCCAAGTATGTATGTATGTGTATATATATACATATATATATAATATGCAAGCATGCATTGTGTGCTTGTAGAAGCTATTTCCATTATATTATATAGTGGTTAATTCATAGTATATTCATATATATTGAAAAGTGCCACGTGGTTGTCTGCAGACTTCCTTATCCCACGAGTTCATTTCTCTATATCTCACCCATGTGGGGCATCTTGTCGCCTGGGACAACTGGGACTTATCCATTGGGTTAAACGAAGCGCAGTTGAAAGTTCAGTGGCTGAGTTTAATTGTTACTTACATGTCTAAACATACAAGAAAAAAAGTGGATGTTATCTTCCTGGCACCATCGTGTCAGGCTTTCCACCTCTCTCCTGTAGGATGCCTCATCATATTCAGTGATCAGTCCTATCACTGTAATGTAATGTTCTGTCAGAGAACTTGGCCAAGTTGGAGCTGTGTATAACCAAGGAGTTGTGGGTGTATAGAAGGGCAGCTATGGCAGCGTTTACGAAAGTTTTGCCGGTAAGAGAAAAGGTGGGAGTCTGGGGCGGGTGGCAGCCTGCTGTTGATCATCTCTGACATGCTACTCAAAACATTTGCTCACTATAGGGGTGAGAGCTACGGGACGGCAGTGTAATTTAGACCAGTTACTGTTGCTCTTTTTCAGTATTGGAATTATAGTACGTTGTTTAAAACAGGAAACAATCCTATGAGAAAGATTTGTTGTGGGCGTCAATACAAAATAATTCTTGCTAGCATCAAACTTGTTTCCATCTGTAGCTTCGATCATCTGAAAGCGTGCTCTTCTGAGAGCTGCCAGAGACTCTTTCTTGTCCTCCAGGGTGCGCTGATAACTCTTTCTTTTTCTTGACATTCATGCTGCGTCAGCTAAGCCTACACATCATAAAAGAAGCGGACTAGAAGATAGCGAATTCCAAAACCAATTGCACTTCCCACTACTTGAATGAGCAGCATGATGACAGTCAGATTTCTCTCGTGGGTGGGACCCAGCATTTTCAGTACCAGGTTAATTAATGTCATGTTGTTGCATTCAATAAACTCATCATCCCCCTCACGGCCCCTTCGGACCTCTAGCAGGCACAATGGGTTTGCCACCTTTAGAATGAGTTGTCCTAATTTAGGGAGGTCCTTCCATTTGAATGCAGAGTAGCTCATTTCCAGTTTGCCAGTGTGTGAGTTCAGTCTGGGGAGGCGGTGTCTGGGACAGGGAATTATGTGGAAGAGCTGAGGCAGCGAGTACACAAAGTTGACAATCTGAGGAATGAAGAAGAGTAGTAAGGTTTTGCTGAAGGTCCCCAGGATGCCAACTACAGCAAAGGTCATCCCGGCAAAGTAGCAGAAAGTGTCTCCCACAAACACAGAGGCAGGGTACCAGTTGTGATAAAATAGTGCTAATGTGGTAAAGAAGAATGGTATCATGAAATACAGGGAGAAGACATGGCGATCCACATTGTCGCCACCGAGCTCCAGCAGGTTGAAGATGATGATGGAGGCAGAGATAACCAGAGCTTGTCCTGCCTCAATACCATTGATGCCTGCCAATATGTTGATGGCGTTTGTGCAGAACACTGCCAACATGCCCATATACACATAGTAAAGGATACCCAGATCCAAATGAGAACCCAGCAGGGCTCTGACCGGCTTGGGTATCACGATGACCGTGTTTCCAAAGTTGATGAAATAAACCATGAGCAGTGGCAGGGATGCCATGGAGGGAAGTAGAAGCTTATATCTCCAACGCAGATTGAACACATCATCAACAAAGCCCAGGAAGATCATGCAGCAGATGGCCAGCAGTGCAACAATCACCTGGACAAATACGTGGTGAGGGAAACCTGTGCACTTTTCTGCTGCTTTTCCTTGGCTAAGGAAAGGCACCGGTATAAAACAGAATAGGATGACAAGGAACACTGTACCACTGATGACGCCCTGGGATTCTGGAACCTTGTTTTCCGTTTTTTTGTTCAGGTCCATGCCATACAATCCAGCCGAGATGAAATGGTCTTTAAAAGTTGGAATGAGCTTCATCGAGGCCATGCCTCCGAGGGCTGACATTAAACCGTTAATCACAAGTGTGTTGTCAGCCATCGTCTTCTCTACACCATGTATTAGTTATTATTGATATTCTTGATTGTTCAGATATATAACTCACATTCCTACCAGTTTGTTTAAGTTTGTTTAACTATGTGGAAAGGGTGGGTTTAGCGAGTCCTGCAATTAAATCAAATGCATAGGAAGTCTTCGTTCTCTCTTAGCATTTGGCCATCGTGTTTTTTATTATTGTTAAGCACAGATTCCTGAGCTCTTGTATCAGCTTCCTCCAATCTCACGTCATCATATATGTCATCAGTGTTTCCCAAATATAGTTCTACACAGCTCAAAAACGGTCTCCAAACGATCACTCTTATGTGAAGTGAGGGGTGCCTGGTAGGTACAGAACAACTACTCTGTCTAAAGTGCTTTAAAAAACAAACCAAAAAAACATTTAAAAAGTCCATAGACTTGCTTACCATATGATGTATGTAACTCATCATGAAATCCCCGTACTTGTGTAAGTGGATAATGTGTGTTCTGACAGCAGTGTGTGTTGCTGTCAGAACACCTGTGGTGAGGCCAGAACATTTTTTACGGCGTGGCTGTAAGAGAACGAGGCTCTGTCTGTCTGTGCCAAATGTCTTTTGCACACTGCCATTATTACACCAAGTACACGACCTGCATACAAGTATGAAACCTTTATACTTTGTAATGGCCTCGCTTGGACTAAAAACTGATGTCACAGTCTGGCGGCATGAAGTCCGAGATCCACATGGGAACCGGTCTTTTATTAGACTAGACCGGCAGCCGGGGGTGTGGAGTGGGAAATTTGGTACAGTATCGTTTTATTTTATTGGCCTAAAATATTGTCTTTTTTTACTGTACATACATTAAGGAATCCACTTGCTGACAGCTGTCAGTATTTTTGAGAGGTGCAAGAACCTTCCTATATTCAGCGTAGATTTCCGTCTTACACAAACATAGAATTCCCTTTGACAATGAATGGAGAATTTGTCATATGTGGACAAGCAAAATGGCTATTCTAGCCCTAGACAAAGAAAATCTGTATTTTTGCCTCACACAGACTTTGTCATGATGTTGAGCACCTCTCACTTCACATGTGTGGGATGTTTTTTACAGGAGTTTATATGTGAGCATATGCCATTAACAACAAAAAAACACCAAATTTCATTATGCTTTAAGTAGTATCCTTGGTGCAAAACTGGACATACCGTTGCCATCATCACAACTGTGATGAGGTCGGTACATTTTAGGGATTTGGGCAATTGGCTATGACTGTCTTGAGCGCAAGGAGTGGTTTGCATTCAAACCATGCCTTATATGGGTTGTTAAGGATATGGTCACATAATTAATTCACATATAAAATAAATGCTCAATACCGACAGCCAGTCTATACCAAATCCCACTTTAAAGATGGAGTGCCGTGAATTTTTTCTACCCTAAAACATGATCATCAGGTATTAATGTTATATGAAAAGTAAGATTTTTTCCCAAAAAGTGTACAGTGTTTGTTAAACTGTCATTTTTATGATTCCACCCTACCAGTTCATTAAGTATGCCTGGTTTGCCTGGTGGGTGGTGATGGGTGGAGATCCAGCTGAACTGAAGCCACACCCACAGCTTTAGTTGCATGATAAAGGGGGAGGAGTTAGGGGAGGGGCTGAACACGTGATGTCACTATAGTGAAGTTTTTTTCATTGGCATGTTTGACTGGAAACGTTCAGCCCCCAGGAAGAAACCCTAAATACAAAGGGAAGACATCATTGCACATAAAAAACACACCAAGGGGTCTATTTACATACTGCCACCTCTTAAACATGTACAAAATTGGAAAAAATACAAAAATCACGGCACCCCCACTTTAAATAATGGAAGCCTGTTAGCCACCAGACCCCTTCTTGTTTCAGTATTGCAATACAGTATTGTATGCACATACAATTTGTTTCCTTTTTTCTTTTTATTTCCTGTTTTTGGTATTGCAATTAGTACGTCTAGCTCATGTCTGCACTTACTGCACATGTACATCTGTGTTTGCATTTGTGTTTTCACGCATGCACGCGTGTTTGTGTGTGTGTTTGAGTGTGTGTACTGCAGTGTGTTCATACCATACGTTCAGTGGCTTCATGTTTGCATGTGTTTCCTACATGCTCCGTGGCAGCCCTCCCACCCTGGCAGCGACCCAACTGAAAAGTTCCGGTACTGTCCAGACGCATCCTTTAGGGACCTCATCAGCCCCTGAATTTCCTTCCCCTCTCGCCCGAGGGCATCCATATTCATTTCCTCCTCTGATTTGGGGAAAATGATGAAAGGCTGGCTTTTTTCCCCCGTCTCTTATTTCCTGCCAAGGTTGCCTGCATTTCAATGCAACAGCAAATCTGCAAAGACCTGCAAATTCGTCCCCATTCGGACAAGGCCGGCTCCACATTACAGTATTATGGCATGTCATAAAGGGAGGCCCGGGATTACTGTAGTACTGATGTAATAATACAGTAAAACACACTGGTCAGTGCACTGCTGTATGCTAAACCATTATTCACACAGCCGATCACTGGGTAAATGCTCATAGGTCCTCCATGCTGTAGGCCTGTACACCTCAGAGATCTGCTTCCCGTCATACATAGAATTCTTACTTTCATTCTGAAGTCACGAGGGCTTGTTGATATGGAGATAGCTGCACCGGTTTGAAATAACTGTGATTAAGCCGGTGGGTGTGTATTTACTCTCTTACCAAGGACGGGAAATGAATGTTAATGAAAATAACGGTTGCATACAGTACAGTAATAATCATCTACATAGTACACACTCTGATGATGCCATATTACTGGTTGTGCACCTGCCCTCTACTATAGCTAACCTCAGGTGTTCTGCCAGCTCTGTTAGGATTACCAGACCCCCTCCCCGCCTTATTCTGTACACCGTTCAGGGGCGGGGCAGCCCATCCCTAGCTGTGAAAAGTAGGTTCTGACTGAGTTACCAAGACAACGCTAAACACATTTGTGCACAAAGGGAGAGCTCTGCCATCAGACGATCATCCCCACCTCTGCTTGGATGGGGAGCGGTATGGGCTCCAGTCCCTGATATGATCCCCACCACCACCAGGTCCACCACAGACGTGTTGAACTGACTGTGTGTAGGTGGTTTGCACATGCCCTGTGTGGATTATTTTTCACAACAGATAATGCATATTGAGGTCCATACTTATTTCCACCTTGGCAGTGTTATGCCGGTAGTACCACGTGGTACCACGCCGTGGTGGCAGTAAGTTTTTTCTGCCACCACGGGGACGGGATGGTGAATGCGCAATGCGCTCCCCCCACACCGTTAGAGCCAGAAAAATGCTTAATTCCGGCTTTCCTCTAAGCTGAGTCTAGACACCTCCAGATTCACACCTTGTCAAGTACCCAAATCAAATCATTATTTAACTATGATCTTCCGGGTACACGCATTGTACGCACGCGTGCCCGTGAAGTCACGTGTGTGGGCAGTAAATAAATGAGCATGACACCCTGTTGGTGTGATTGTCTGGAGCGTCATCAGTAACACAGGGTTCTTGTTGGGGAATATTGAGTAATCTGTAACTCATGTTTCATAAGTTGGAGCATTCCTGATCAAGCAAAACAGCACAGCACAACGTTTAATAGTTTTGTTTGGACCACAGATTGAAATGGGCTACAATTCAAGCCATAGTACTGTGTTTAGCAGAAGTTATGCTTGGCTTCATGTACATTTAGCCAGTTGCAACTGTCTGTCATCAAGAGTGTGATAAAAGACTGCAATCTGCAACATAAACTGTTGTTTTGGATAGTTAATATAGGCTGCCTACTGTAAGTGCCCATACATTATACTCCTGTACTGCAGCTGTAATTCTACACTAAGAACACGTATGCATGTTGACTTTGACTGGAGCCAACAAAGTATTATGCACAAAATCTAATATCTCAATATTTCAGTTAGCTCAGCGGTTAGCGGTAAAAAAATATTTAGGCCTACTCATAATGATATAATAAATATAATAAACAGGGTAAAGGTAGACTACAAACGTAGAACTGCACTCTGACAAGTGCCAATTTGCACATTCACAGAAGTAGGCCCACTTGTGCACAAGTAGAGGGCAGGTTCCCTTGACACCTCCAAGAGATAATAGATGACGATGAAGATATCTTAAAGGGGAAGTCCACCCATTTTCTACATTCTAATATGTCATTAGTATACCCTAGAGGTGCTGGGTGGACATGATTAAAAAGTTCCCCCATTCTGTGTTCCCAAGAAATGGAGGTCTGAAGAAAACCACTAACATGGTGAAAAATCTTGATGACATCATCAAGATGTATTTTCACCAAATGAACCCGTTAGGGTTCATTTGGTTGCATTTGTACACTCTCAGAAAAAATGTTGAAAATGGGTGGAGTTCCCGTTTAATGACATCACCATTAAACCAGCCAATCAGTATTTTTAAATAGCAGTCCACTGACCAATGACCAAATTATGCTGCCTGTGTATTTATCTGATGTAATATTCTTATTTTTCTCATTTGTTATATTATTATAACATTTTTATTTAGTCTTTTACAACTATCCCATATACGATATCTGTTGTGTTCAGCTAAACTATTTTACAATTTAGCTTGAAAAAAATCTGACCGTGTGTGTGTGTGTGTGTGTGTGTGTGTGTGTGTGTGTGTGTGTGTATGTGTGTGTGTCTGTCTGTCTGTCTGTCTGTCTGTCTGTCTGTCTGTCTGTCTGTCTGTCTGCCTGTCTGCCTGTCTGGTTGTGTGAGAGAGAACTACCTTGATATACAGAAGGAATGTCTGATATTTACAGTACCATACATTATAGTACATATGCATAATTCATAAAAACTAATTCTGTGGGGATGTTGGACCTCATTATCAGGCTGTTGGTAGCATAGTAGAATATACTAATAAACATAAAGGGGGTGAGTCAAATGTAAGCCTAGTTTAGTTGTCACAGCTGAGAAAATTCTCAACAAAGACTGGCGATTTATTATCGCCATTGGATTTGTGATATAGCATAGGAACTAAATGCGCAATGAACTATACTTCACCCTACTGGATTTGAGGGAATCATTTTGCTCTATAATCCTAATGATTTTAGGAGAATTATTTAGGATCGTGGCTGTTTTAACAACGAAGTGTAATGATTTGCTCTCATTACTATGGCTCCAGTTGATGTATCAGAGTGGCCATCGGCAAAATGTTCCCTGGAAAGCCCATTAGAGTTGGAAAAAAATGTAGAATTCTCCACGTTGTTTGCATATGATACACATCTTTAGCCAATTCTGGACAGGAGGCTGTGCAAGTGGTTTATGGGTTCCAAAAAGGTGAAAGAATGATGACAGTCGTGAAGCCAGTGTTCCTCTGAGAGCTGTATTTTCAGTAGAACGAATTGTCCATGAGAAACATGCGATTTGAATATAATGGAAGTCTGTCTGTACATTCAAATACTGAATTAGCATTAGTGGAGGAAACTACATCTTTGAATATATCTTTTATATATCTATTTATATATCTATCTTTGTGTTTTTTGGGTCAAGTTTATTTGTTAAGGCATGCCGTTCTGCATGTTTTTAACAGGTAAAAGATTAGTGGCAGCTTCTACTTATGTATTAGTGTGGCTTGAGCTAGCCTCTAACAGTACAGTGTCCACTGTTAGCCACATTACCGTAGCAGCATGACCGGGCACCATCTTGTGCCCCAAGCCCTAGCAGCAGGCTGTTCCCTGGTAGCTGGATGGCTCTCTCTCTCTCTCTCTCTCTCTCTCTCTCTCTCTCTCTCTCTCTCTCTCTCTCTCTCTCTCTCTCTCTCTCTCTCTCTCTCTCTCTCACTGTGGCCTGAGCTCGCTCAGATTTGGGCCTGTGAGTTATTGACCCTCTTTGATAAACCCCTCCGAATGACAGTGGCATAATTCAGCCTAAAAGTTTGCACTGTCACCGGGATGAGCTAACTGTCTCCCACGAATATATGGGTGCAATTTTCGAAATAGGTTTATAGCAATTCTTGGGAGTGGAGGGCGAGATAGTGATATTACTGACTTTATCACTGCAGCTGAACACCATCTAGTACCTCTCCCCTCTGTATCTCTATATTCCTCTGCTGGGGAGTGAAGTGAAGGATCACACAGACCATACATCCTAGGTACCACTAAAGGGGAAATTTGGAGTCCGGCTTCAGTGCGGGACAGGAAGATGAAATGTCCCCATTACAACAATGCTGCATTATCGGTTCTTATTATAGGATGATATGTTCTAATGTCACAAATTGTGTTACAGTTTCTTGCCTCTCTTGAAGTGTGTTATGAAGCTGGCACTTTATAATAAGTCCTCTTGACAGCAATGGGTTTTGTATGTAGAGTAACCCTATTGTGATTGGCGTCTGTATTTTTATCCAAATTATTGGTTTGAAGCTATTATTATTTTTTCTTTTTTACAGTGAGTAACCCTGAAATGTTGTTGTTTCGTCCTCGTTTTGTCCAATTATATATTATTATATACATATGCATTAGTATCAGAGTATCAGAATTAATGCAGATATTATTTTTGTAAGAGAATTGATTTAGAAAAAAGGCTGTGCACATATTTTGTGTTTAAACAAATTGTGAAAAAATTGTGAACCTAGTATCGTGTTTGGAATCTTATCGTGAGTGGAGTAAATTGCATGCCAATCCTTTCTATGAAATACACTTTTAAAGGACTTGCGGCATAAAGACAGTATAATTGTTAGAAATACTTGCTAAGCAACAGTGCTCTGTCTAATAATAATGTGTCATCATTTCTATAAAATACACTTTTAGTAATGCCAGCTGCTGTCTACCAATTATGATGAATTTCCTTGTATGTCTTTCCACCAGTGCAGCATGAACAGCTCATTGTTGAAACTCTTATTGGATCTTTATTTTTTTCCCCTCCCGATCCCTCCATGTGCCAGGACAGAATTTGAACTCATAAGAATCTAATATAAGGAAGCTGCTATAGTGCATCCTATAAATTGATTTTGACCTAGCCTTTGAACAAAAGGAACACTGTTGCATTGCCTTCCACGGCTGATGCCACTCCCTCTTTGGCTCATGGTGAATACTCCCCTTTAATGGTGTGATGGGTGGTAGCTGGCTGAAAAAGCGCCCTATTTAGTGGGCTGAGGAGAGAGGTAGGCAGAGCGAGGATGGGGTTTGTGTGACTGGCACCGATCAATCATTCCGTGAGGGGAGGCTAATGAAGCGGGCTGTGGTTTATTAAAGGGTTAGCAGGGAAAAGATTACTGCAGGGCCCAGGCTTCCCAGAAGCCAAGGGGAAGGATACAGTGTACCTCTGATGGCTACAGGCTATAGCCATAAAGCAATCAAGGTGTTTACTCAACACTGGCTTCCATTATGTGACCTGGGTGTGAATGCAGCCATTTTTTTTAAACGTGTCTTTTGGTGAAAGAGAAGGAGAAATAGTATGATGCGCTATATTAAGCCTGATTTATGCAGAGCTGTGTGTGCATGATATCACGCACTGAAACCAGCTGATCTGCCGTGAGTTTGTACTATTCCAGGTGTGCTACACCTATGTGCAGCTATGTATAAATAATCGAAGCGCACTCAGCTTTCATGCCAAATTACACTGTTTGATTGTGAAGTTAAATTATGTTGAAAATATACTTGATAATTGTAGTAATGAGTACACATGAGTGCACCACGAGCGCAACAATATTATGACTCAGTTTATTTACTGTAGTTTACCTACTAGCTTGGCATTTGCAAATTGGAAACTGTAGCGTGCAGCAGCATTAGTGTGGTACAAAAGCTGTGCATGGATATACTGTAATCCCATTTCATTTCAAGCTAACAGTTGGTAGGTACGAGGTTGAAGTGAAGTTTGTAAAAGAAAAAAAAAGAAAAAGAATAACCTTATTCTGTATGAGAGCATTGAAACCAGGGCAGCCTCTCAGATAGTTTGAAAGACAAATGAGTAGCGAGGGAGTGAAAAATGCAAAGCAGATGTTTTTCTCACCATTTTTAATGGCAGCAAAGACATTACCGATGCCATTACAGAGACCTTTTATGGCTTCTTTTAATCCCCTGGCCTGCCTGAGGAAAGAAACCCCTTGTGGTGCAAAGTAGCCTCTTTACTTCAGAAACGACAATTTGAACCCATTTCCAATTCACTTCCCTAATCTGCCACAGGGTTTTACCATGGTTTCCTCTGTAATTATTTGGCTCGGAAATCAAAGGTAAGGCAGCATTACAATGCACCTCTTAGGTAAACACATGCTAGTCATCAGCCACGGGCTAGACTGAAAGTGTCTTTTGTAATGAATAGCAGCAAACTGCTGCAGTGATGTGCGTAATGGATCTGCTGCTGCTCTCCTCCGTCAGGTTTGCATGCATTAATCAAAATAAATAGTTGATAATGGCTATCGTGCGGTGCCAATAACCATTCCAGGTAGATATATATATATTTATATATATGATGCTAAGCACATTAGATTTACACATAGCTCTGTGTCCAATGTCTGCTTCCTGCATCGGATCCAACCTGTAAAGCTCAGAGGAGCCCTTACAGGGGTCCGGTTTAGGGGCTGTGCAAAACGAGGAGGAGAGATGAACTATATGGCTCCATCCCACAGTCCGGCCGACAGTATATCAGTGGAATCGCAGCCGCATGGGCGTGTGTGTGTGAACGCTCCGCTCATAAATATCCCCGTCCCCCCATAGGGGCCCCTCTGATGGTGATGGCGAAAGGATGTCGCTGTCTGGGTGATTGAATGCTGCTGGTCGCGGCCCTGGGCACATCCCTGCTCGCTGGGGCCGAGTGGGAGGCCTACCGCTGAGTACTGGCCTGAAGGGGCTGACCTGGAGGCAGGCAGCCACACAGCAGCAACGCAGCACGATAGAACCCCCCTCCCCTCTCTCTCTCTCTCTCTCTCTCTTGTTTTATCTATCTATCTATTCTCCCGAGACAGACACAGGAACATAAGTGCTGCTACCCAGTCAGAATACAGAGAATAATTTGGTTAGATGCAGTATTTCCTCTCTCTAAAGAATCATTGGAATTCATGCAAAACTATACTGACGATAAATAGCTATACAAATCCAAATAATAGATTATTCCCTAGCCTACTTATGTAGACTTTAGCCTTATCTGAACCACCAAACTCTTTATTTTTTAGACCCCCCCCCCCTCTCTCTCTTGTTCATTCACACAGAAATGCAGAAAATCAAAGATAATCAGGGCCCAGTAATTAGCCTTACTTGCTGTATAGTAATTGGGGGCAGAGGAAGGCTGCTCTTTCTATACCCCCCCCCCACACACACACACACACACACACCCTTTGATAATTGCACACTTTAGGTTGCCCCCATGTTTCAATCTCTCGTCCTCCTAAAGTCAGTTCCCATACACAATGCTGTTATTCTAACACAGCAGCCGCCATGTCTTTCATCAGTCACCAGCAGCTTCAAACTTTTTAAGAGCAGAGATGGGGGGGTGGGGGGGGGGCAGTTTTGAATCCCGCTGTCTATTCCCTTTTTGGGTTTCGGTGCCGTCAGCCTATCCGCCATGAGAGCCCTGACACTGTCCAGGTCCGTCCTACTTGGCAAGAGGGAGAGCTACAGAGAAAGGCAGAGTTTATTTCCTGTTCTTGTGAATCATATATCAGTACAATTCCCCTCTGTGCTGTTTGGCAACGGCAGAATGACGGGTGTCATTTATCATACGGGCTGAAAGAGGCTGTGGGAAAAGGGGTTTGGATTCTTGTGGAAGTGCAGGGACTCTCCTTAGTGGTGGATCATTAAACGGAGGAGTTTTTCAACAGGGATATGAGTAACTCCTTCGTGCTGGTACTTTGCTCCCCAATTGCCCTGGCTGGCTCAATCATTAAATGTCTTAAAAATACAATTTACTAGCTTCATATAAAACCAAAGGGGATGATGGCATTTTACATGCGATTGGGGATTTTTGTCCTCCTAAGTCCATTACTTTTCAGATTTGCTATGAAGTCGGCCCTGTGGTCATCCACCCATCCAGCCATCTATCTTCAACCGCTTATCCGTAGTCGGGTCACGGGGGAGAGAGCTCCAGATTTCCCTCTCCAGAGGAACATTAGTACATTCTTCCTGGGGGATCCTGAGACGTTCCAAGGCCAGTGAGTCGATGTGAATCCTGCAACTGCGCCTTTGTCTGCCCCGGAATCTCCTCCTAGTGTGATGTGCCTCAAGGACCTCCCTAGTGAGACGCCCGAGAGGCATCCTAAGCAGATGCCGGAAACACCTACTAGTTTCTTTCCAAGCAACCAAGTGACAACTCTACGAGTCTTCGATGGGATGCCAGCCAGGTATCAAGAAAACTCATTTTGGCCGCTTGTATTTGTGACTTTTATCTTTAGGTCATGACCAACGCTTTACTACCATAGGTGAGCTTAGGAACAAAGATTGGTCGATACTGCGTTGCCTTCTTTACTTCGCAACACTACGGTAGAGCGACCGTAATACCGGCCCCTGCAGCTCTGATCCTCCATTCTCCCCTCACTCATGAACAAGACCCTGACCCTGTTTTATTAAAACGTTTTATGATTATTATTCTTTTTTTTTTTACTATATTATGATTTGCAACTTTCAGGAGAGTCTTTCTCGCCTGCATATTAAGAGTATTTAGCCTTGGTATAAATAGGTGGCTTTGACAACACTTCCCAACGTGTTCTGACGATACATTTTTAGATTTACAAATGTAATGTTTAACCTTTTATGTGATATTTACAAATTAAATGTGGAACCAGCAGGGTAAACTGACCTAATAAAGCTTAAATAAGCAATATATATTGATACATTTAATTAAACTATTATCTCTATAGTGTGAATGTATTGAGAAGCATATACTTCATTTACCCTCGACAAAGAATTGACTGTAATATTTTTTTAAAAAAACTGTTATAATAAAAAAAAATATCAATCAAATTGATATAATATCATCCATGTATCGTATTGTCAACCATGTATCCTGATACATATCGTAGCTCTGTTAAAATGTATTGTCACACACCTAGTACCAAACCTTTCATAACTATGCTAGGAATAGACAGGTTGTATTTGGTAGGGTAATACGAATGACAACTACTGGCTTTCATAGGTTGGCTTGAAATCAAAAAAATGTCTTCCATATTTTTGGTACCTGTCCACCCTGCTCATTCTCATCAAATGATGGATATGTCAATAGGGTATTGTATAGGAAAAACTGGTCTCCGTGCATCTCAACTGTCAGCCACTGTTAGCCGTCTCTCATGTGAAGATCACAAAGTTAAATGTGCTGTCAGCAAGTCCTCAGCTAGAAATAGATGTGTTGAGGTTAGCTTATGAAGTACCCCCACCCCCACTGTTGCCCAGCAGAGTGGAGTCCCATCAAAACGTTGTGAACACATATGATGTCTGAGCATAAAGGTGTAATAAAGCACATTTTCAGGTTGCACAGTGCTAGGAAACAACAACAAAATACAAATGCCTATCAAGGTGTATCTGTTATCAGACTGTATCTGAAATCGCAAATTAGTGGCACCTCTGATGCTATCTTTTTTCCGCCATATTGTCTTACTTTTGTGATTTATAATGCCATCTATATATAATGCCGGAGTACATTCTAGGCTAAGTCACAGACACAACCTCTAGTCACACAGGAATACATTGTGATGCTTTGTGAACCTCAGCTTTGAGTGTGTGACCTCTCCCAGAGGCCCACAGTCCCAGGCCGGTATCTTGACATGTTGCCTGCTAAAGAAGAGTGTAGATGCCCCTGAGGTAAATGAAAACATTTGGTTCTTGCCAGACCTGTTCACATCTCTGCTGGGCCACATGAGCTGGCAGGTGACGCGTGTACTGGGGAGAATCGGAGACCGCAGTGATGGCCTACTTCTTTTCTTTGAGTGGGCCATGCAGGCCACAACCCAGAAACGCACATGAATACGTTTACTGGCTTAGACTACACCCTGGCAAGGTGGACAAAGAGTGACCTGCATTGAGGTGAAATTCAGGCTTATGTCTCAGCCTTTTTGATGCTTGTTTTAGGGGAGCCACTGGATCCATTTCATCCACTCTTTGAATTGAAGGTGGAAATCTAGCGTGCGTCATTTGGGTTAAACCATACTCTGCATCTCATGTTGTGTGCATATATATATATTAAGGCTGTCAGAGTTAACTAGTTAATCGCGAGTTAACTCAGCCGTGAGTTAACTCGATTAATTTTTTTAGTGCGAGATTAACTCACAGTAAAACCAAAGGCCAAGTGGGTCTATTTGGTTCAATTTCGCCAAATGCAGGTGAATAAATGTTAAATATCTGCATCAGTTAAGTTACTTTAAAATAAGCAAATAAACAATTAGAGAATGTAGAGAACTTTCTACAAAATGTGCATGTTCGTTCCTAATGACATCGTTGACAAATTCTTTCATTTAGGTCTGGAAGTCTAAATAAATGTCATCAAATGGTGGTCTGTGGATTAAATGCAGAATAAATAATTGACCTTGATATGAATATTCTTAAAAAACACTCATTTAAGGTATATTTAGAAGTCATGAAAATATGTGATTAAATTGCGATTAATCAAAGATTAACTATGGGCAATCATGTGATTAATCGCGATTAAATTTTTTAATCGATTGACAGCTCTAATATATATATATATATATATATATATATATATATATATATATATATATATATATATATATATATATATATATATATATATATATATTTATATATATACTGTATATATATATATGCACGCGCAGGCACAGACAAACACACACACACACACACACGCACATACACACACACACACACACACACACTTACCCCTCTCATTGGGGTTAGTGGTACTCGGATGTGGAGCATGGCTGATCATCTGCCTTCATCTCTTTAATGTTTTGTAAATTCAGCATAAGGCTTGACACCGTGTCATCATTTCATATCAACATCCGCAATTACCAGACAATCCCTCATTTGGTCCCATGGGGAAATATGATTGCAATTAAAAGCACGGGGCAAAATGTTAATGAAGTGAAGTACTCACTACTGGAAAAAACAACAACAAAAAAGCAACAGTGAATGTCTGAAATTCCTTAACTTGTAACCTTGCAATTCCGTTAAATGAATAGATACTGGTAATAATAAACCATATTTTAATTGGCTGTGCATACATGAGACTTTATTATTCATGTATTTATGCATTTATTCATCTATTTATGAATAAATGCATTATATACAATGCATTTTTATTTGTTTGTTTGTTTATTTACTTCTTTGTTTATGCTTATTTATGTTCATTTATGTCAGCACACAGTAACAACTGGAGTGTTCATTTAACTAGACTGTAGAAATGGACCTGAAAAGGTCTACAAGTATTTTTCAAATTACTCACATACATGAACTTGCGTGAGCGTTTCTTTTGGTGGTGAGACACTCTCTAGTTGACTTGAAACCATGTTATGGTGGCTAACACTGCAGTTCATTGGGTTATTAAATCAGGGAGAATAGCAGGCCAACTTCTGGCCATTGGTGTGATTGATGAGCCAAGCCTTATTTGCTGAGGCGGTGTGTTTGTTCCTGTGTAATTGTCTACCAGATGGCTAAGCTAACTGTTCTTAAATGCCTTCAGAGGTTCAGGACTGCAGGGGTCCCAGGTCTTAACATTTTCACTGCTAATGGCATTGTTCCCCCAAACATCTCATAGGCATTTCCCCCCTTTCTGATCTCTAATGTTCGACGTCAAAATGACTCCGAAAGCCATTTAAGCTCTAATGATTCGGTCTGAAATTCGGCTTTTTTCCCACTCTGCTCAAACTAGATGTTCCTAACTCACTCCATTTGTAAACTCTCTGCTAAAATAAGCCTTCTTGAATCTTGAAAGGAGACGAGGGAGAAAGAGAGAGAGAGAGAAAGGGATAGAGAGAGGCAGAGGGAAACAGGGCTAGTCGGGTATTCACTCTACCTGTGAGGAGTCAGATTGGAGGAGAAAATGGATCTAGGTGGCAGTGCGAGTCATCAATCACAGCCCCTCAAGGGGAGCTGCAGCTAAAGCTGCTCTGAAGTGCTATCTGTCAGCTGCTGCTATCCAGCCGGGGGACCAGAGCAAGGGGCCCTATCGCCACCCATCAGCTCATAGCCAGCACACAACTGCCATGTAAACATGTGCAGGTGCTCCTGTCAAAATAACCCGGTGTCCCAGTTCACGAGGTCATGCATATTTTCACGAACGGCCAGTTGCCCCGTATTTCCGTGGAAGGACGCGTCGTCCTTCCTGACATTGTGCATTAGGCTTTTTCATTAGATTATTTGTTTTAGTTTTTTTTTAATCTCTCCAGACACTGCAGTCCCCATAATAGGTTTCTGATTGCTTACAATGCCGGGTGGTTTCCGAAGTGCAATATTTGTAATTTATAAGTGAGTGTATAGCGATTCTCCTCCTCCCTCCCATCCCACTCTTTGAATAAAGCCACCAAGTGCTTCTCCGCCAATGTCGAGCCGCGTCTTGTCGATACCTCTCAAGATGGATAGTTGTTCTGCATGCTTATTGATTCGGCACAGGCCAGAGATATAAGTATCATTTGTCATTTCTGGAATTATTTGGAGTCCTAGTTAAAACCCAGAGGGGGGGGGGGGGGGGGTGGCAGAGGGGGTGGGTGGGGGTGCTGGCCGTGCCTTGGGGGGCTGGTAGTTGGTGGGGGGAGCAGCGAGTTGTCTGGGCTTTGATGAATGACTGCACGGGTTTTTGGTTTTTACTGCGAGCGCCGGGGCCCTTTAGCTGCTATTTGCTTTCACCATGGTCCAAGAAAAACAATGCGATGGGTCCAAGGACTGAAGCTGCATCGTCCTGTCATGTGCTGTAACGCGGCGAGCACGGTGGTCCAGGCAGAAGAGTCCGAGAGGGAGGGCGAGAGAGCAAGAGAGCGAGAGGGGGAGAGAGAGAGAGGGTGGGACATTTATTTTTTGCACACTGCCGTTCCACACACCCCAGTAGGTCCAGAGCTTTTCTCACTGGTTTTGTGAGACCAGCTGACATTCTGTTAGTTAGCACAAGCTATGAATACAAATATGATGCAGAATATTCAGAATGTGATGTTTTTTTTTGGTTTGTTGTTGCTTTTGTTTTATTGTGTAAAGAGGGTACAATAGGGAAGCGTTGGTCCGGTGGCCTCCCCTGTGACTTTGATTATGTCCTGTGTTGGGCATCAGGCCAACAGCAGAGCTAGCTTCATTACATTATGGATCATCTTTTAAGACCGTTTAAGATCACAGAGACTATAGTCCACTAACGGCCGAGACTCCCAGAAGTTCATTAAGCTCAGACGCCCTTTGATTCATTCAGCTTCGTGAGGCTGTTTTTAGAGACGTGACATCAGCGTAGCACAGTAAACAGACTCGCCTTTTGATTTGGAATTTTGTTGTTTCTTATTTTTATTATTTGATTGAAACATATCCGTGACTTGAAAGTTGTTGTCAGAGCTTTTTGGAGTTTGGAGCGAAAGGGAAGAAAGTGTTAAGAAGAACATGTTTAACAACAATAACAGAGGGGAGAGGAGAACACGACAGATGAATGACAAGTAATTATTTCACGTGTCTATCAAACTATGTTTTGATCAGACAATGATATGTACAACTTCCAAGTCTTCAAATGAAAATGTTTTTTTTTTTAAGTGCCTTTTTTATGCTGCAGCCTGGCACACCACACCATGCACGCACGACACGTGCACACCCTTGCATGCACACAAACCCAGGCATGCACACCCAATAATTCACAGTTTGCAGTACTGTTTGTCAATATTTTGGGCTCCACAATGTGTAACGTAGTGTGACCAAATGGACCTGTACAGGTCTTTTAGTTACATGTGTGGACACTTTATGATTTAAAAGAAGGGTAAACATTTTACATATGCACTAGGCACCATGCACGCACACGCACACACACACACACACACACACACACACACACACACACACACACACACACACACACACACACACACACAATGACCAATATTATGGCCATGGCTTCTCAATACCAGATGACCATTGTGCATTCAGTTCCATTTTAGCCTGCCAAAATGTCTTCTCACAGCAGGAGAGAGATAGAGAGAGAGACTTTTTTGTGTCTTTCAGCAATTCACCATACCCAATATGTTGACTGTCTGTCCGAAGCCATCAAGTAGGACAGTGCACCAGGCCTGCTGTATTTCCATCACTTTTGTCTTGTCCTTTCTGGCATATAAACAGCAGCCTGCCCCGAGGGCCTCGGTGCAACACATTTAGCAGTTCCCATTATATTGTGTCGAGATTCTGTGTAATTTGCCATTATTTTGTCGTCTTGGAAAGTAGAGTTGGAGACTCAACCAATGCCTAGGTTACAATTCAGAGTAACATACACAACCACTTGAAACAATATGCTTAGTGACCAGAGCCTCCATCCATAGGCCTACTCTACTCTAGAGGCTATATAGAGGAACCCTCCCTTTTCCACTCTCCAACAAATATTTTTGTTGGAGATGTTTTTTGCCAAACATTCACCTGTTATTATTTCCCTGGGTCGAAAGTCCAGGGCAGTACTCTCCATTTTGTTTGCCTGAACAGCAAGAGTCCATGCCTAGCCCCTTTGGAGAACTAGTGCATGAATTGATATCTCTCTCACTTGTCCTCTCTCTCTCCCTCTCTCTCTCTCTCCTCTTGCTAATGTCTTTCCTAGAACTTGAACAAACAGCCTGTGCGTGTAGGACACATAAGACAGATGTTTAGGATTACTTTCACCTCATTGCTCTATTGTGTGCACTTTAAGAGAGCTCAGCTGATGTGGAATGCCACTCATTCAGGCACCCTGTTCCTACAGGGCTTCTGCTGTTTATCAAAGTGCCATCTGCACTCAAGACAGAATCAACCCCATTCTCCAAGAGCGGGGATGTTAGAAACACACTTTCAGCTCTCTCTCTCGTCTTATTTTTATGTTTGAACCGCATAAGCCTTTTTTCAATGTCTTTCCAAATTGTTCAGATATTAGCTATTTTTGAAATATTTTCAGAATGTTTGCCCATGCAGTGCCCAGTGATTTATTACATCTTTCATATAAACACAAATCTGATGTGTCTCTTGAGTCAGATATTATTCCTTGAGGAAACACTAAGGCTCACGCTCTCTGTCGCTGATCTGTTTGTCTCTTGTCTCTTACTCTCCCATTGTCTCTCTCGCCTGTGCCACCTCTGCGTTGTGCGTTTTGTGTATTTGCGGCAGACATAGAAACAAATGGGCCGGACCCACATTGATATTGTTGAGGGGTGACATTATCTTTTAGCAGAGCACTTATCTAATCTGGCTGCTGTGGGGAAGCTGGAAGAAGAGGCTGTGGGACAGGGATGCTGCATCTTTAATTACCATTGATATCAGCATAGAGAAGAGAGGGGGACAGAGGAGCATAGCTGGGGAGGGGGAGGAGGGAGGGAGAGAGAGGGAGAGACTGAGAGAGGCGGGGAGGGAGGGTGGGAGGGAGTGGGGAGAAGACCCGTGTTCACTTTTTAATTAAGGCTCCGTAGTGTAACTCGTCAATGTACATTATTGGAAGAATGAACGTCAATGCCATTGCTTTTTCTCCCCCTCCTTTATCTCTGTCAATGATTCAAAGACATGATTTATGGTTCGTCTCCGTCTTTCAGGATCATCCATCAAGTGCTGGCTCTGCCGCAGCGCCGCCCGTTGTAAATCATTCTGAAAGCCTGTCACTCATTTCCATTAACCGTTCCTCTGTCGCTCTGGTCTCCGCCTCCCTCAACCTCCTTTCTATTTTTTTTTCTCCCCCCCTTTTTTTTTTACCCCCCCCTCCCCTCCCACCACCCCCAGAGCACAACCTACAGCCACACGCACAGGGTATCAGTTCCATTCCGCTGCCTCGTCCGCCTACCTTCTTTTCAATAAATTAACCACTTTTCTCCCATGCAATGAATAAAAAAAAGGGGGGGGGGGCTCCTGCGTGTGTCTGCGGGTCGGCAACCTATACACTCCTCCTCCATTACAGCTGAACACCATAGAAATGACTCCAACTCCAAAGGCTAAATGAGGATGTAGCTTGGAGATTATTATTATTTTTTGTTATTGCCTTCACTTTGCAATGAAAATATTCAATATACTGTATACGATATGCCACACACACTGCCACAATGGCACCTTGTTTTTTATCTCATTAAACTGGGTGCTGGTGACTTTCGGGTTAATTCCCCACCAAAGTTCCTAACATTGCACACAGTCGCAGGTCAATTTCTGCACTTTCAGAGTTAACAACAACCCAGAATGTGCGCTTGTTCCAGCTAGCTAACTAGGTTATTCATATACTGTCATACTGTCACTTTGTGTGTTACATGCTGTGAAATGTGAAATTCTCTTAAATGAAACACTTACAGTATATTATAAATAAACTGATTATCACTACAGTTAATCCAATAAAACCAATATTTACTGAGCCAGCTGCTGTCACAACATAGTATTGTTTTTTCTACCAGTAATTGAATTCATGCACGCAGTCCAGTCTGACTGCATAGTCTTTAAGCAGCTTTCATAGAAGTAGTGTTTATGAACAGAAATAATTGAGTGAATGGACAGACTGTCAATCTCTTACAATAGTTTGACACGCCTGCAGTGGGGGGGGGGGACTAATTCACTGACTTCTTTATTCATTCTAATCAACATCAAGATATCAACACAGCAGAATACCCACAAACAGCAGAAAGCCTGTTTTGAGGGGGAACTTTCAAGTAATGGATGCCAACACATTTCACTATCTGGGCAGCCATTGTTCTGCGAACAGGCTGTCAAAGTGACAACGCGCACCAGGCAAATCCAGAAGTTTGCACTTTTCAGAAAACAGCGGGTCCTAATCATTTTTTTGCAGAGAACGCTTGACAACAAATTTGCCATTAAAATCTGAATCGGAGGGAGCCATGTGTTTTGAAACATTTCTGTCCTTTCTTACCGCCGCTTGTCTCGCCGCACAGAGCTGCAGGTTTGGCGGGGCTTGCGTCGCTGTCTTTAAGCTTGCCATGCTTGCCTTTGGTCCCAGTAGAAAGTCACAGTAGCCTACCACGCTTCTGCCGCAAATATACTCTGTAGTCTCATTGTATTTAATGAAGGGAAAAAGTGGCAATCTACTATTAATGAACGTGGAATGTGAAGAGAAAAAAATGCTTCCCGTTGCTGAAAACCACACAAAACTGCTTGTACAAGGAAAGCTTTGGCTGGAGCCTGTCCAGAACTTAATGAAAGATCCATACAGGGACAAGGGGTGGGAGGGAAGAGTTTGTGAAATGCAGATTGTTTTAATAGAATACACACAGCCCTCTTCCAGCTGCACTATCAGTTTCATCAAGGCTTGACCTTGACGGAAGCCTGTTGTTGTTTGGGAGGGCCAGCGTTTAGGGTTCATGCAAAGTTTATGATGCTTGGACTGTATATACACTATGTATATATAGTTTATATACGTGTCTGCTAATCTCCGGGGGAACACAAAGTGGAACAAGCAGCCCATGCAATGAGAAGTGAAGGAGACCAACCACTATCCGTTTGCCTCAATGCTCCTGTGGTTTTATTTCATGTTGTGAAATAACTATAGCATTGTTAATGTTTATCTTTATCTTTGAAATACACGACAATAAATAAATAATTACAAAATACAAATTTAAGAAAGACTTTGTCTTTCACAATAAGAGACGGAAGATTAAATCAGAATTGAATTGCTGTATATCTAGTTAAACTCTAGCGGCTGTGAAAGACAGCAGGAGAGACAAGTGTAGGTCGTCATACTGTACCCACCACTCAGTGTCCCATAAAGCCAGAACAAAGGCCTTATGTGTGCAAGGCAGTGGTCCTTTAAAAGATGGCCCACTTTCTCCCTGCTGCCACGCAAACATTCCTGACTGACATTCAATCAGGGAAATTTGAACCGAAGCAAGATGGTCTTTTATTAGTACCGCCCCTGTTTGCTTGACTGGTCAGCTCCAATATGCGCGGCGGCTTGAGTGGCGTACTGTAAGATGATGGGTTCTCTCTCTGATAAGGGTGAATGAGGGGTAAACTGCTATTCTGCAGAAAGGAACCATCAGACCTCATCATGTCGCTCCTGGAGAGCCATGTCACAGGCTCTTCACAAACCAAGTGACAGAGCAGCAACGCTGGGCTGGGCTGGGCTGCTCCCCTCCTGCTGCTAGTGGAAAATACACTCTGTGAATGCTCCCCCGACTGGAACTTTTCTTCAGTCACAGCCAAGAAGATTATCGCTAATCAAACAAAATACACAATATAGATTTTGGCTGCAAGGTTAATGTCTATTGTTTGTTTTACATGCTTGCCAAATGAGTGTATTATTTGGCATTGCGAGTCGTGTGTATTTGTCATGCAGTATATTTCTCACTTAATAGACTTCACTGGCAACATTACTGTAACAATAATATGTTATAAAACTGCTAATTTAATTTGTATCCTTTTTCTTTCATCTGTAGTAGAAGATATATCTTTAGTGTTGCTATAACAGGCAAGAACGGATGGAGGCATACAGTAGAGTGTCTAGTCTACCTGCCCCTGATAGAGGAGACCCTCTGGTGAGACGCGTGCCAGGCGGCTGCATGCGGCTGTGGCGCGGACATGGCGGCTGTGGCATCCTCAAAGTGATGACTTAGGTGCTGGAGTGCAGATTGCAATGCTCTCCCACCGCTCACTTCCAATTAGGCAGCGAGCCGAGTGATGCGTCTCGGAGCAGAAGCTTCTAGCAGGCATCAGAAAAGAGCAGTGTTTGGCTGGCTGACATCACAAAGGAAGGGACTCCTGGCGCTCGCAGGCAACCCGACCTGATGTGGCTATGTGAGAATCATGATTACTGTCCACACAGCAGACAGGACACAGACTTCTGGAAATCCCCTCACTGGTCTCATGACACCAAGAAATAACACCATATTTCGGAATAAATAGCGACCAGACTAGGATGTTGCATCGTGGTGGTTTAGACTGCAGCGTAGACAAACCAAACGGCTATTTGTTGTGTTTATTAGGATGTTGGCCGCATGTGCACTCGAAAGTTTGTCCGGTTTTTAGTTAACAGAATGCTGGTTGTGAAAACAGTTTTGATTAATTGCCATAATTATTGTGATGATTTTTGCCCAAATGAACAGCCAGATGGCAGGATATGGTGTCATATCTGCGATCCTATCGTATTAATCTGGCTCTGGGTCCATCTGAGCACATCCTGCCATTTTGCTCCGTTCTCAATCTGTCTTCAAGTTCCCTGCATGTGTCTTCCTTGAGATGTGAGGCTATATTTGATTATATTGGACTATTAAATATTTAATTTGAGGCTGTATGAAAGCAAGACATTTATCTGCATGAATAGCTTGTGTTTAGTGAAGTAAGTAATGCGCTTTAAGTAACATCCTCTTCATGCATACGAAAATTAACACTAATCTTTCTGTCTCATGGTTTTGTTGTATAACCCTGAGAGAAATCAAGCAAAACCACTTTGTGGCATTTGAGCGTGTATTTATTTTTTTATACAACATTCAAGCAATGGATTCATTCTGTTGCTTTTGGCCATAACCTATAACACAATACTGTAATCATAACATATATTCTAAATTGCGTCATTTAGGAGTGAGCTGTTTTGTCAGTCACATTACGTACTAAGTCATTTAAGAGCATTATTGGAGTCATTTAACTCATAAGTCTAAATGTCGAAACAAAATAAGGGGTCAGATGGAAGTGAAAGCACTCCACTCACACTGCTACTTCAAAAGAAAATCTCATTCTGTGATATCAATTAACCTCGAGACACATTTCATCAAAGGCAGCAGCTTGAATCCAATGATTCTCTATTTGTTGTGCAGACACTGTCCTTGGGCTTAGGGATAGTGTGTGTAACCTGACAAGGAACAATGAAGTGAGGTGTTTACAGATCTTTACAGAATGCTGCGGGGCTCTGAATTAGTGCCTTATCATTCCTCATGTGAGCCAGTTAAGAATTAACTGAGGATATGTCATACTATCCTCTGAATGTGTGACACGCATATCACAGAGATCTTGACGTGCAATGCTCACCTGACATAGTCAAATATTAAACCGCATGGCATGTGTGTCTGCTTCGATGATGGCATGCCAAAGCTGTCAAATTGTGGCAACTAATTCTTCTGTACACGTTGTATGACAAGTAAGACACTTTTCATAGTTGTATTACTTTACACCTTTGTTTGAAATCCCAATGTGGTTTGCTGATGAAGTTACCAAGTATTCTAAATCACTGCATGTAGCTGCTAGTTAAATAACAAGCCGAGCTTTGATTGGAAATCAGTTTGTATTCACAAGCAATACACCATCATCTTACAAAGTATAAATTACATTATAATAATCTAACAGAGAATGTGCCAAACAGTCCAGACTGAAACAGTCCAGAGACCAGTTAGCCCAGACATGTCTGTCTGTCTGTCTGTCTGTCTGTCCGTCTGTCTTTCTGTCTCTCTCAGTCTCTCTCTCTCTCTCTCTCTCTCTCTCTCTCTCTCTCTCTCTCTCTCTCTCTCTCTCTCTCTCTCTCTCGTTTTTCTTTTTCTCTTTTTTTTCGTGGCATAAATCCGGGAGATGAAAATGTCATAGAGCAGGTTCATTTTGCAAAGAGGTTTTGATTGCCATGTGCGTGTAATTGATTGTTCCAAGGACAGGGGGAAATCTAGAAATGTCATAACAGTCCTGCTTAGGTCGGTCCCACCGCCAGGCAATCAATGGGAAGTAAAAAGAGATATTGATTTGCGAGCAGCAAAAACTGTAGCTTGAGACAAGCTGAGAGCGCCGGGGAAAGTGGCACAGACGTGCAGACCTGTCACTGGCACCTATGAATTACCCAATCTCCTCTGAAGATAGTGTTACCTCTGATGCTCACAAAGTCCTGCACTGGGTATTGCAGCTGTCCATTAGCTAAACCCCTCAGGCTGCTAACTCACTTTGGCTTGTCAGATTAATGAAGGAAATGTTGACCTTCCAAGGGATAAATGTTGATGTTCTCACTGTTACAAAAGTTTCCGCCATGTTAGTATTGGAAACACAATGCCCTTTTAGGTCTGGCACAGACACTTCAAACATGATTGGCGTGTTTTGAGTGTGGTCAGTTGCATAAAGAGAACGCAGAGTGTATTTTATGAACATACAAATGCTGGAAGGTGACATTTGAGTCTGTATACTGCACTGGGCTGTATGTATCATCAAGGAGGCCATATGCTGTCATTGTCGTGGTTGTAATATGATTCCAACCTCCTCAATTTCCTACTCAGTTAGTTGGGCTCTCAACATGTAGTGGGAAAAGCACTTGGCACAGAAATAGACCACTGCTTCTGGAAATCCAGGCCTTCCAATGCCAGGAGTCTGTTCTAACGGATTAATGTTATAAACACTTCAAGTGCCTGATTTATGATGGACACCCCAGGTTTTTTGACCTTTGCATATGCATGTCTGAAGATATAAATTTGTAGTGACACAGATTGGAGGCTTTACAGCAGTTTATGACATGCTAAATCTCAGGCCCTGTGAGCCAGCCCCTTGTTTTGTGCGGCTGTTTTGGCTGCCTGTTACAATACCTCCACTGGAGTTTGAAGACACAACTTATGTAGCAGCCAGACAGTTACTTTTTCTGTAGTTAACAAATAAAGGTAGGCCATGTACCATGGCAGCTATCCTGTCTGATGTTGTACTTCCATTATTTGCCTGCTGTAATGTTGTATTTTTTTGTACTGGACATTTGATATAAAATATCAAACATATGGCATTAACAAGCTCACAATATGTCTTATTTCTACCGCAGTGCATTGTGAGCTTGTAGATTTGGTACTGTAATCAGGAGGTCAAGAGGAAAGAGGTCAACTAAGTATCATCCCTGATTCGCTGTCGGGCAGAGACCTCATACCACCATATTTCAACTTTTTATTCCCCCTGGAAAATTAATGCCTGTGCTACAGTGTCACACAATAGTAGTGGCAATGAGTCCCCTTTGTCCTTGCTCCCAACTTTATAAGCATTCATTTTTGAATGGCACTAGCCACTCCTGTAGATAGCAATGCGTGTCCATATGTCCCTGGAATAGAGCCTGTATAGTACAGTATGTACAGCACAAGTCAATAAATTATTCTATCTACAACTAACTAAGATCACAACACATTGCCTCCTTCCACATTGTGAGCTTACATTGACTACCATTGCTATTTACAGAAAAGCAAGCCCAAAGTCCCTTATAACAAGCAGACCTGGCAACACTGGTTGTAGGCTGAGGGCTGGTGAGCACTGTTACAAATGATGTGAGAGTAGGAGTTAGACATGCGGGTATCTGGGAGTGATCCCTGCCAGAAGGTTAATTGGTGCCTCTGGATTTCTGTTACCCTGAGCATCTGATATAAAGGCGTATAGTACAGTGGGGCATGCAGCCAGTTATCTTGTCAATTCCATCCTCCAAAAGTAAGATAAGACCAGAAAAAATGTACATTATGTGCATTTTTAACGTGAGCTGTTTGAAGTCAACAGGATGATAATGTTGACCTATTCATTTTTGTTTTATCATTTTGTTATGGGGGTTCTTTTTTATTTAATTCATTCTGAATAATCTGAATATACTTTTTTGGTGATAGAACATAATGGTCTAGCAGGGGATGGGATTCTGTGATGATGATGTAATCAACCATTTCCATCAAACTGGACTGGGAAAGTGCTCGTTCTCCCATAGTTTTAGATCCTGGCTATAACCAATCCTTCAGTCCCACTGAAGACTTTGAGAAGTGGAAGACATCAAGTGGAAGCTTGTCATAACCAATGGCACTCTACTTTCCTCTGTGAAAACTATATATATAAGATGATAAATAAAACATTCCTCTGTACTCTGTACAACTCTCCCTCTCAGCATCAAACGTGTTTCTGAGGCCATCACTTTTCTCAGACGGCCATTATTGAAGCGTCTCTCTCTCTCTCACGGTAGATCAGGGTCACGGCACATGGGGGGATCTTCTGGGCTATATGCCGTACGCACGGCCTCTTGTTAACGGCCCGGCCCCCATCCTACCATGTTTGTTTTGAAGTGTCCGAGTCCCATCTCCCATCTCCATCCATTAGTTGGCAAGTAGTCCACCTCCAGGGTTTCTCTGAAGGCACTTGTGAAATATTTATATTAAAAAAAAGAAAAATCAGAATGCAATAAGGGGAGGCGATATTCCAGGACAGCCCAACGTGCAGCTCTTGAGTGCTCGTCTCCAGCCTCCGTTCCCCTCGTGGAGTGCCCTCTATTCAAAAGAGAAATATTAACCACATGAAATGCATACGTGTAAGTGCCTGGACAGGCCTGTTATGTCCTATTCATATTTAACTCGGGGCACAGCTGCCACGTCTCTCCCAAAATGCACATTTTCCCAACATGACTATGAGGTGGAAAATGCGGCTCAGATGTGTGACAAAACTGACAAACTGCATTTATTGCAGGATATCTTCAAAAGGATATGCAAATAGTGTTGTGATATTGTCAACACTGGCTTTTTTGGGGAGGATGGCTAGATTTGAAAGAATTTGAAATCAATAGTATTTGACAGGAAGGATTTTTTTTATAGCCGTGCTGATGTTATCCTGAGCAGATCTTGCCGCTAAGCAAAAAACAGAGCTACTGTATATGCTGAATCTGAGGTTCTGCTAATTGGATGATGGTAAATATGTCAATTAGAAATACTGTTGTTTAATTATTGCTTAATTGAAGCGATAACATTTGTGCTCCATGAGTTGGGAGAATGAGCAGGTGAATAATGAAAGACGTAATTGCTGTTTATGAGGCTGTCAAGGAGAATATAATGATGTGACAGATTGCTGGTAATCTCTTGATTTCTTCTTTCTTTTTTTCGTGGTTGTCTAATGTTAATACTGATAATCAAATCAGTCTTTTCCTTGCTGTTGTTACCATTTCCATCATCACCACTATCGTCACTATTATTCCAGTTAGAATCTTTGTCTTCATCTTAAGAAAATTTATTTACGTTTGCAAAATTACTAAATATTGAGACCCTTTCATTTAGACCAAAATGGAACCAATATCCTCATCATCTGCAGTCAGTGATATTAAGTTATTGACAGCAGACTTGTGGGATATAATCTGCATGAATGTGCGTGTGTGTGTGTGTGTGTGTGTGTGTGTGTGTGTGTGTGTGTGTGTGTGTGTGTGTGTGTGTGTGTGTGTGTGTGTGTGTGTGTGTGTGTGTGCGTGTGTGTGTGTGTGCGTGCCGTGTGAGTATGTAATACTGTGTATACATGTGTGTATTCCTTTGCCCTATTGTGTAAAATAGTGACTCTGAGCTAATACAGAGTATGAGATATAGGCATAAAGGGAAGGATTACATAATCGGTGGAATAGGTCATTTGCAGTAACACTTAGCCTGCCCTACGTTAATCAATTGCCTTTTGTCACTCAGTGGCCAACGATTGTTGTAAACAGCTCAACATCAGGCTAGGAAAACCTTTGACACAGCTCTAAGTCAATGGCCTGTCGTGAATCACATCTGTTAGTGTTGCACCAGACTGTTAGTGCAGTGCAGTCCACGCATGTCCATGCCTGCGTGAATCTGGGTCTCACTATTGTGAGTCTCACATTTGCCTACCGGTATATCATGGAAATTTGTATTTCCAGTCAGATATAGTGTAAATATTTATTCTATTTTTATGTTCCATAACAGACAAATTAATTGAATATCCTATATTTAATCACAGCCATATTATGTAATTATATAATCGTATTGTATTAAATAGTTACTGCACTCAAAACACTACATTGACACCCAATATTGCCTTATTCATTAAATGTAGATTACTGTATTTTAAGACTCTGTTTCTCTCTTTTGCAGTGTACGTGCCTGATGATGACACTGCTCCCCAGTCCATTGTGGAGGGAGAGGATGAGAATGACACCCAGACTGAGGAGGAGTTTTCCGAGAAGACCAGCCCCAAGGTCTCAGAGGACAAAGACGCAGACAACAAGAGCACTAACAGCTACAGCGAGCAGAACTCTCCCGCCAGTGTCCTGTCCAATCAGGAGGCAGAGCTGGAGTCGCGGCTCAGCGACAACAGTGACCGCCTGTCGGACTTCAAAGCCTCCTCCCCCAACGAGAGGCTAAAGGAGGAGGAGAGCTGCAGCTCCAAACACAAGGAGGACGTGAAGGGCAGCTTGGAGAAGATGAGGGCCGTCTATGCAAACTTTCTCTCCGATTCCTACTGGACAGGAATCGGAATGGACTTGAAAATGGGCAAGCGCACCAGCAAAGCCAACTGCGACAGCACCAACGGGAGTGCCAAGAACGAGTTCGATTGGCACCAGGACGCACTCTCCAAGACCTTGCAGCAGACCCTCTCCCCAAAGCCTGCGTCTAAACCCAACCTGTTCAGCTCCGTCCACCTCTACAGGCAAAGCAGCAAGGCCTGTGGCTCAGTGTTCACTGGCGCCAGCCGCTTCCGCTGCAAGGACTGCAGCGCGGCATATGACACTTTGGTGGAGCTGACGGTCCACATGAACAAGAGTGGCCACTACCAGGACAACAACCACAGCAAGCAAGGCAACTCCTTGACAGCCTCCTCCAAATCACGCAAGCGAAACCTAGACACTGAAGGGAAGGAGGACGCACAAAAGGTTTTGAAATGCATGTTCTGTGGCCATTCGTTTGACTCACTGCAGGACCTGAGTGTCCACATGATTAAAACCAAGCATTACCAAAAAGTGCCTTTAAAAGAGCCCATCCCAGTACTCACGCCAAAATTATTGCCACCAGCAAAGAAACGGGCTTTTGAGGCCACACGCCCCTGCTCCCCAGATTCCACCACTGGCCTTTCTGGCTTCAGTGAGGCACAACGGGCCGCCCTTTCCAGTGCCAACAATAACCGCTATGGCTACCAAAACGGGGCAAGTTACACCTGGCAGTTCGAGACGTGCAAGTCTCAGATTCTGAAATGCATGGAGTGTGGGAGCTCACACGACACCCTTCAACAGCTCACCACGCATATGATGGTCACTGGACATTTCATTAAAGTCACAAACTCAGCCTCCAAAAAGGGCAAACAGTTAGCTCTCGATCCCTTGGCCATAGAGAAAATGCAGGTATTAGCAGAGCCGGCTGCAAATGAAACAGAGGGAGAAAAGGCGTCTCCGAAAACTGCGTCTCCCAGAGACAGTGAGAAGGACAGCCAGGGGGAAGGAACGTCTGACAAAATGGAAGAAGCTGAATTCAAAGATGACAAGCAGGAAGGTAGTGAGCAAAAAGCGGACAATGGGGCTTTTAAATATCCTTATCTCCGCGAGGAGGATCTTGAACAGGGGAGCTCCGGCGGCGGAGGGGACATCCTCAAGTCTTTAGCCAACACAGTAGCCTCTGCCATTAACAAAGCTCAAACAGGGACACCGAGCTGGAGTGCCTACCCCAGCATCCATGCTGCATATCAACTCTCTGGGATCATCAAAAACTCCCCCCTTTCAGCGTCTCCCCCAATTCCATTAAAGCAGACATTCAACCACAAGCTGAGGCCGATCGCCCCAAAGGAGAAATCCTACCATGGTGCCGTGGGAGTTGAAAGTCCCCCGGGACCGCATCAAACCATGGACATCAAAAAAGAAAAGGTTGGCATTAGCGATGGTAAAGAAAGTCAGCACATTAAGTTTGATCTGGTGGAGAACGATGACAGCGATTGTCAGGATGACTCCTCTTCCTCTTCAAAGCTTGATGCCGACTGTGTGAATGAAGGGAGTGAAGCGATCAAAGGGAAGTTGAGCCCAGATGTCTCTGACAGAGGCAAGACGCCGAGCCCCGCTGGCAGCAATGGACGCAATGCGTCTTCAGAGCTCCTCAGTGACACTTCAGATATTCTTGGCATAAACCCTCTCAGCGCGTTGCAATCGGTTCTGAACAATCACCTGGGCAAAGCAAACAAGCCCAACAATTCAAGAGCCGATAAACTATCGGCTCGTACCAAGTCTATTTTTACAGAAATCAACCGCAGCAATGACAAACCTGCTCTAATGCTTGGAAGTCCTGTTAGAAATAGACCTAACAATGCCTTCTTGTTTGTTAGTGATGACCAGCCGATAGATCTGACAAAATCTAAGCATAGCAAGGCAAGTTCTTCACTGCTGCAGCCCTCTACCCCGATGCCGCAGAAATATGCTCTTTCTGACATCGCTGATATGGTCAAAGTTCTTCCTAAAGCCACCACACCAAAAGCTTCCATGCCAGCGAGGATCCCCACCATGAAACTGGAATCCGATGTCAGGCGCTTCGAGGACGTGTCAGCCGAGGTCTATTCAGTCCACAAGCGTAAAGGCAGACAGTCCAACTGGAATCCTCGCCATCTTCTCATCCTCCAAGCGCAGTTTGCTTCCAGTCTCTTTCAGACCTCTGAGGGGAAATATTTGCTCTCAGATCTTGGCCCTCAGGAACGCATGCACATCTCCAAATTCACTGGACTGTCTATGACCACCATAAGCCATTGGTTAGCAAACGTAAAATACCAGTTACGAAAAACCGGAGGGACAAAATTCCTCAAGAGCATGGATACCGGCCATCCGGTCTTCTACTGTAATGACTGTGCATCCCAGTTCAGGTCACCTCCCATGTTCATTTCTCACCTGGAATCCCATCTCGGGTTCCAAATAAAAGACATGTGCAAAATGCCAGTAGAGCACCTCACAAAGGTGGAGGAGCCAGAACTGTCCAAGGCCCTCAGTGTCAGGGCCACAGAGGCCCTGGTCACAGACGAGGACATTGACTCAAAGTTCAGATGTAAACTCTGTTGTAGGACATTTGCCAGTAACCATGCAGTCAAACTACACCTGAGTAAAACTCACAGCAAATCCCCTGACAACCATTCACAATATGTGGAAATGGACAAGGAGTAGAGCTCTTGATATTGCTGTCACTTTTTTTTTTTTTGATACACGGGTCAGATATTTCACCTTTCTTTTTCCTTCCAATTAGCATTGTATAGTATGCATCTTTTAAAACATTTCATTGAGTACAACAAGGACACACTGGTTTTAAATTGTATAAGGAAATCGTGAAAAGATATCTTTGCACCCTTTGCTCAATTGCATCACCACCAGTAATGAAACGTATTACTGCTTGAAGAAACATAATTGCTGATGTTTGCATGCAATAGCTCTGGCTATGACTACTATTTATTTGTATGATATGTCAAGTTTCAATTGTATTTCAAAGACCAAGTAATGAATTAATTGTACTTTACAACTTCTGTGACACCTGCACAAATGTGCAGCTGTTAAAAACAGGTAGCCAGACACATAACACACATACTGAACTGTACAGTGTATTGCTATGTAAAGATGTTTTGTGTTGCAATGATAGAACAGAAAAAAGCACTTTAATAAATGTTTAATCACCAGTTTAGACTCGGATTCTGTATATGGCTAAAACAAAAAGTAGATAGTTTGAAAACAAGATTATTTCACATGTAAATATATTTTACGGGAAGAAAACAGTGTGTTTCATGTAAAAGAATAACAGCAAGACATGGTACTGTACCTGCACCTTTTTTTACCTATTCAAATAAAGAGTTAACATTTGATAACAGCTTGTGTTACGTTTTTACAAGTCTCAACAATTTTAGCATGATTAGCTGTGTGTGTGTGTGTGTGTGTGTGTGTGTGTGTGTGTGTGTGTGTGTGTGTGTGTGTGTGTGTGTGTGTGTGTGTGTGTGTGTGTGTGTGTGTGTGTGTGTGTGTGTGTGTGTGTGTGTGTGTGTGTGCATGTGCGTGTGCGTGGCTGGGTGGCTGGGTGTGCCTCCGCCGTCCGTGCCATCCATTAAATTAGAAATAGTGCATGGTTCTACTAGGAAAATAATATACAGTATCCCCAAACAGCTAAACTTATATAGCTCACTTAAAATGCCATTACCAAAAAACACAATTTTGAAAGGTTAGCATGAGGTTAAATAAACTACATTTCTATTATTTTTCCCACACTGCCCACATCATACACATACTATATTGTAATAAAGGCACACACAGCACAACGCCATCATATTGTGCATCATCTTTCTTACCTTTTTAGATACATCTTTAAAGACTATATATTCTTGTCATATTTTATCGCTTTACTGTGAATGCTGCTGATGCTGCTGCTGCATTGTTATCATAACAATTAAACATATTTCCTCCAGTCCTATTATTTCAAACCTATTAAAAATAATTGCCTGCTAAATTCATAAACATTTTATGCAATTCATCTCTTTTCAAGCAATCAAGTCTCCAATTACCTCCGCCCATCAGATCTGTTTTATAACAGGCAACTGACATTTGATGGTAAATGGGAAAAAGCACATGGGCACTGTGATGATTTGAATACTGTGACACCGACTTGCCCCCTATTGTTGGAAATGAGCAGGCAATCACGTTGTTCATCAGATGACTCCTAATGCAGTTAAAGTATTCAGCTATAATTTCTCTCTGCATTTATAATTACTGTCATAGACCACACACCTCAGTGAGCAGATTAAAGCTATAAATTATTTAGTGCCTTTCTTCACCAGTGGATCTCTGATTTGTCTGTGCAGCCATTATGGTTTAGTATAGCGACTTATTCTAAATTGAGGCAAGCAATGGTCTAAGCTATGGCAGAATGGCTTAAAAAGATTGCAATATCCTTGGCAATATGCAATATCCTTAAGTAATTGGGTAGCTATTCTGAAAGTGATGCTGAACTGTTTTAATGCAAGGATAATATATATAATATTCTACAGTATATTCAGAATTCAACCATTCTTCCTTATTTTTCCTTTTCTTTGAAGTTATGTCCTGTAATTCATTATTATTCATATAGTAAGCTTACAATTTAATTTTGAAGATCCAGCACAAGGCTATCAAAGGAACAATGCTGCATCAGTGAGTACAATCTGCAGAGAGATTTTGTTGTTATTGGTGTTTGTTAGAATGGGCAAGAAACAAAATATGAGGTCAATATGAATGATGACCAAATCATTAAATCTGTAAATGGTGTATGGGTTAAAAAATAAAATTAAATAGCAATTTGGTGGTATTGTTCAAACATACACTTCCACTTAAATATTATGATAATGATTAGTTACATTAATATACAGTACATCACGTAATTGAGCTTTTCTCATCTTTTGCTGACTTATAGACATATCAACAATTAATCATACTGTATATCTAATATGCCATGGCTAATACAGACCACAACAGGATCCAAATACCCACATACACACAAGCAAGCGCATGCACGCATGTATGCACACTACTCGCACACTGATTGAACATTTATTTTATTTAAAATAAAAAACATAGGACCAATGAATGCCATTCAGTATAATAGGTTCAAATATATTAAAAGCATGTAGATTTTCCAAAGTTCCTTTATAAAACTGTCCTATTAAATATCTAAAGCTTAGTTGAAAAATCAAATTATGCACTTAAGTACACTCACATTTGAAATGCAGTGGGAATTGAACATAGCAAAATTGATGCCATGTCATATTTGCAAATCCTCTGTCAATCTGACATTAAACATGCTATCAAATAATGATAAGTGTACACTCTTTGCTTGCACTGGCGTGCATCCCCTTGATGTTGATGTGCTGTAATAGGACAAATGCGCATCAGAATTTGCCTGCATGGATACACACAAAACATTTACAATGTGCCTGACTTTGCTTTGTCCTATGGTAGACAAGTCTGCATCATCTGGCCTGTAAAGCAGTGAAGCAGAACAAAAATGTAAGTTATACTTGGTTGCGAGTGGGTGCTGCGCTGCTGGAAAATAGACGATCTACAAGCACAACACGCTGCATTGTGATATTTTGGGGGGTGCGAGACACACAAGCAAACTGAGTATATAAATGGGCCTTAAAAGCTTCATCACACAGCAGTGACAAAGTAGTTCATGTGCTTGTTGAAGGTATTTAGAACTTGTAGCTATCATGGCCACAGGCGGCATCCTAAAACAACAAGCGTTCTTCCATTTGTCCTTCTCAAAGTCTATACATTACCGAGTCCCTGTGAGAGATAACCCAGATAGAGCGTCGCATCTGCACATACAGTATCACAGCTTTTTATTGTCCCTTTGCCTTTGGTTTCACAGAACAGGTGCTAGAGTGTTACAGGGATGATGTCTTTTTGTAGGCCAACCCGGAAGTTAGAAGTTATGCCACCATGGGTTTCTACAGTATACTGCCAGCCCTACATACAGTACAGTATGTGAAATAATAGCAGACCTTTGCATTGTTTTTGGATAAAGCACACAAAAGGAAGATAATTTAGCAAACAAAGGCATGCTATTCATACCTTTTGTACAAGTTAATCTCCACAAATCAAATAAGCTTTTAACTATTTCCACACATAAACGTTATACATCAATTGACAGTTGGGATTTTAACGCATGCAATCTATGTCATTATTTTTGCTAAATTGCTGCTAAAAGCAGCTTATGGCTCATAATCATTGTGGGAAACAGTCCAGAGATGGGCAGCAGACCTATTTTACATTATACATTTAATTTATAGTAAGCTGGGATGGAAAGAATGAGATGTTATTTGTATCAATATATTTCAAATCAAGTATAAGTATAAGTACATTAAATGTTATCATGTCATAAATTAATTAATACATAATGCATTCATTATATGGGCTTAATTGCGACAAGCAGGTTGCATTTACTATGACATCAGGAATCTCCATCGCTGATGATATCATGTGATGTCACGAGACCTGGGCACCATACTGTATATGAGGGCTTTCCCCTGGGGATTTGAATGATACACTGACACGAAATGCATCATTATCCATAGTAACTGCCATAACCTTACATGCCCAATATTTGAATAGTTGTGATTAGTGTTACATGTACAGTATGTGTGTGTCAACTGGTTTCTTGCTCAGTATCAAAATGCTGGTGTCGGTATCCAGTGGTCAGTATCCTGGCGTCAATATTCTGGTCAGAATCCTTACAGTATCCTAGTGTCAGTACTCAGTACATAGCCATCCAGGTGTCTGTATATCCAGATGCCCATCTTATCTCTTATTACAAGTTATTAGATTGATTTTATCTCACAAAAATGCCCTATGGCTCTCAACTAGTAAATAACAGCATTGTTTAAAATATGCTAATTCAGCCAAACAAGTGATAAATGGAATATGTTTGATCAATCAAGTAGGCCTATAAGCCCCTGGTACTGCATATTCATTGTGCATCATGAATATGAAACCCAAGTCATTCATCAAATATCTATTGCACATTTGTATCTTATTAATCATACACGCTGAAATCTCTGTCTTGTCAGAAAGAAGTGTCAAGGTTGATGAAGTACTAACAAGCAAGCAAGATAATATTCAACAAAACAAGGTGGAGTTTTGGCTGAGGTGTTTTGAAACTACCATTATCTTTCTTGTATCTTTCTTGCTGTTTTTCCTGAATTCCTTGATCTTTTTGCATTACATTCCATGGCTTACATCCTGACAAATAAATGCATTAGCCACCCAGTGACTTTCCTCTTACTGTTTTTTATGTTGCAACAATGAAAGCGATGGCTGTGCATAAAAAATAAGAAGATGAATTGGAGGAATGATGTACCAACATCAAACTTGTACTGTATGTAGAACGTTTGTGGAGTGGACAGGTTTGGAGGTATCTTGCAAAATCTTTAATAATTATGTGTTTAATTGCCAACACTGTTGTTTATTATAGGAGGTAGTTTGGTGAAAAACATTAAAGTCTGTGACTGAAGATCATGTGCATTGTGCAATCTGAAGTCACTAACTGAAAAGGTATTCAGCTAATGACCAGCAACGGCCTTTGTGTAACTTTGCTTTTCTTGTTGTATAATTGTAGCACTGCCCCTTTAAGAGTACTGCATAAAAGGAGTGAACAGGTGAGGCCTCATATTTGGCCACTCCAAAAGCCTGAGTTGAGTGTTTGCTGGGGACCTGGTGCCATGAGGTGTACAATGCACCTCATGAACAAATATGGTGAACAGCCTTCATGACATCATGTGACATCATCAAGGACACAGATGTGGAGACAATGATGTCAAAACTAGTTTTCAATGGGCCTTTCTGTGCATTCAAACTCTAGTTAGGTCAACCCCAAAGTTAGTAGTACAGCTGTGCTCGGCAGCCAGCAAACACTAGAGTTCTCAACAGTCCCGAAAATGATGACCCCACCCCATGGGCCCTCATTAAACCATGTTGAATGTCCTAGTTACCACCCTTATCTCCATACATTGTATGGAGCTCAGCTGTTATGACAATCTTGATCTGACTTCATCAAACCTACACATACATATACTGTATGCTCCTGAAAAATGGCCAGTATGGAATTGATCCCACATTCATCTGACTCTCCATGCCAAAGCGCCAGCGCTCGCCCAGCAGTCTGCCAACAACAAGTGGAAGTCTGCACGGCCAAGATTGGCTGCGCACCTTCAAGCGTCACCTTCAAGCGTCTTACTGGTTAGTTCAATTTAATACTGTATACCATTGTCTCCCCACATGACTGACAATGTTAATCAACTGTTAGCATAATTCCTCCTCTGTACGTCCAGAACCTCGACCTAAGATTTTGCATTTGTACAACATACATGCTCAAAGTTGTATTATGTAATGAATTCATGTGAGGGGTAACCAGACGTATTACTTACTGTATGTGTGATAGAAATATTTCATATTTCTGAGGTTTATTGTGAATGATTTCACATATGTCATACATTTGGGTTTGTCCTTCAAGCATTCTACATTCATTCTGAACCTTTGGCGTATTACTGACTAGGTTAAAGATTTGTTTTCTCCTTTGTTGATACTTCGTCTGGCAAGGTCCAGGTTGTTATGGTTAATTCGTTTTGTTTTCCAGACGTTGTTATTGTTATTCTTATCTATGCACCTGTTAGCCTTGAGAAGGATTCGCCTCTCTCAGACTCTCTGTTGCTGGGTAGAATTGGTTAGAACTACAGTTTTATTGATTGCATCATCTGTTTCAACTTCATCTGCATTGTATTGAAACTTCATTTCCCATAAGCCTTTGCAGTAAACGTCATGCAGGAAGTTTTCACTTGTAATGCCACGTTGAGAATTTTCTGATAAGGATTTTCATATATTGCTGTGAACCGCCATGTTAAACCAGAGAGGAAACTTATTACGGACTGCGTGTGGATGATATTTCCTTACCTCTCCCATATAGAAAGGAATATAATAAATCATTTTTAAATATAATTGCTACTGACGTGTGGACATCTTTTCTTCGCTTGTTTTTGAGGGAAAATGTTTAATGTAGTGTGCAGTAAGTACTAATTGTTTTATCACAGGTTGATTGCATTTGGGTACACTAAAGGGTTTTTCTCAATGCTCTTAAAGCTAGTACTTTGGAGTACTTATACTTTTGACGTACATTTTCTGTGATTACATTTTGTGATTTTAACTATGTTACATTTTGAGCTATCGAAGTATTACAGTCCATTCTGAGATCTTTTCTAATTGTATCCATTAAGGTTAAATCTTCACCCAAAATGGTCATATTGGTCTCAGTCCTTTTCCTATTGATGGATAACATTATTATTAAAAATATCCAACAATGTGATATCGTGAATTTTTTTATGTTGCTGATTAAACTTTTGTTGTATCCATACTAACTTGGAATTGTACCTTATCAGTTTCAGTGCATTGTCCATATATCCAGTATATGGTTAATGCTTTGCTTCATGTGTTTGTATAGAATCCCTCACTCCTGTTTGTGAGGTTTGCATAATTTCATAACATTTCATAACATAGCCTTCTATATAGTCAAAGGCCTCCCATATGGATGAAACTTTATATGAGAACTCTTGAAAGTGGCACCTTTCATACAAGCCACTTTACAAGGAAAATACTATGGATCTTATATCTTTTTTTGAATGTCATATATCATTCTTATAAATCAAAAAATATATACAGTATGTTTCACTTTACAAAGAAATACTATGGATCTTAGATTAACTTTATTCTTTTATATGAAAGGTGCCACTTTCAAGCGTCCGCATGTATATTTTTTCCTTAGTAAGACAAATTCATGTCAATGACCCCAACGTCCTGAGAAACTAAGGAAGGGCCTAAACATTTACTCTGAAAATGTCAATGCCCCATTCCTTTTTTCCTCCATTTTTAAGGTTAATGACTGAGTGATATGATGGATAGCTACTGTATTTAAATACTTTACCAGTTTGAAGTACAATGTATGTACTTCAAACTAATTTGCAACAAAGTAGCCTAACTTGCACAGAATACAAAGCTATAGATTTTCATTTTGAGAAAGAGAATCATAAGTCATGGACACCTTCTCTAAAACTGTCAAACAGTTGAGTGTCCTGCGAGGCACTGCTTTATCAGCAAATGTTCTTCTTTGTCATTTCATTTGGTCAGTGGTGTAGGTCTTTCCAAACTGTTATTGCTAGTAATTGATAGGGCTAGTGTCTGACCCACTGAACGTCTTTGCAAAGCTGTGCAAGGTTACATATCCATGTAATGAGTGAAAGCCATATGTGACTGAAAGGACAATTTATGAAGGTACTCTAGCTAGGCAGGAAGGCAGGTATCGTAATTGCAAGTCTGGCCCCATTATTTCATTTGGCAACATCTAAAAAGCAAAAATATAAAACAAATATGGTCAAATTAAGGTATAAATCTGTATGTGTTGTTTTCTCTTCACAGTTTTATCATTATCCACAAAATCTTTGTTAGAATGCATGGAGGCTTTTATTAACCATCATATACTGGTTGACAGAACTAACACTTGATTGCCAGCAGTTCATCAGTGCATCCTTCAAATGTGTCAGCCAGCCTGCCTCAAGGCAGCATGCTTGCTCAAATTGAAGCTGACATCTCCCAAATATGAAAGCAACAAATCACACATTTTTATTGGGCTTAATCTCCAGCCTAGCCCCTTGCAGACGTCAGCACAATCATGGACGTTGCTCTAATTCTTGCCGACTGGCTGCTTGTGCCTCCCAAGCATCTCTGGACTCACAGGCCAAACGCAAATGGCCAGGCGCCAGAGATGGGGGTGACACCTACGCTTATTGGAAGGCTTTAAAACGCTGGTATGAATCGAATGTGTGCAACTAAAAGAGAAGCTTCTTCTACCTCGAATGATTCATGAATGACTTGGGCACATACAGTAAGTGCATTTGACTTTGGTTGCTGTTGTTACGCATGAAAAGATTGTGATGCAGCACATACCACATACAGTATGATCATACTAATGCAAATAATAAAAACACATTTATTACAAAAATAAACCAGTAAGTTATAATGTTAAAAAGGTTAAATGCTACACAAACCCAGGTAGACAAAGTGGGAGGTGCGGATTTACAGTATATGGAAAGAAAGACCGAAAAGATGGATTTAAGTTTGCTTTTGAATGTGGTATAGGAGAGGCAGCTCTGACATGTAGTGTGTAGTGTAGTTGTTAGTGAGCTCCACAGTGAAGGGACAGCCACTGCAAAGCTGGGTGGGCACTGTCTGTACCCCCAAGTTGGCTTGTTGGACTTGTGGGGTTTCAGCTGTTTGGCAGTGCTTGATGTGAGGGAGCAGGAGGGGCATGTGATGACATCAGAGAGGTAGTGCTTTGTATGTAATGGTAAGTATTTAGAAGACTGGAAACCAGTGCGGTTCACATTGGAAGAGAGAATGTAATTTCTTTTTTCTTTATATTGGATGGCAGTAGCATGACAATTATTAAGGTTTTTAACATTTTACAATGGACAGTATAGTGTTACATGGCATTCATGTCAATGTTTTCCTTTTCTTTTCTTTTTTTCTTTTCTTTTTACATGGGATGACATGCTGTAGTCTGTAGTGGTATGTTTTAATAGTTTCTAAATTAGATGCCATAGCGTGGCATTCTCCTAATGGTTTTTATGTTGGAAGACAGTGTAGCATGACAATCTAGTTTTGTGGGGGTTTTTTTTGTTTTGTTTTTTACATCGCATCTTTTACGTTCTTTCTCTCTTTTACATTAGATGACATAGGGACATTTTTGCCCCAGCCAGGCTGGGCAGAGAGACATATGCAGTGTTTTAGCCCCCTTCTGTCCATGTCCTCCTGGCATTATTGAATCGACTGGTTCAATGATGCCAGACGGTTATTTAATATTTTTTTTTTTATTCATTTGTTTATTTGTTTGTTTGTTTGTGACTCCGATACCGACTTTGTCCAAAGCTCACCCAAAATCTCATAGTCATGTATCTTTTTTGGTGTAAAATTGTAACTAAAATGTATTCTATACAACAGAATGTTCTCCTTTCCTCCTGTCTATCAGGCTGCCTGAGTCCATACCAACTGAGAGGGGTGGGGGGGTTGATGGATGGATGAAAGGATGGAGGGGGCTGAGCACAGGGCTATCCACCTCTTGCCCTCCTCTGCTGTCATCTGTTGCCCCACAGCAGGCCAGAGGTTGTTGGCGTTTTGCTCACTTGTAATCCGTCTCACTGTCTGGCCGCCGGCTCCCAGGTCACGCGTCACTCAAAGTGACATGAATCAGCATTGGCGTGTTTTTGTGAAACAACTTTGGTATAATGTGGGATGGCAATCTAGTTGTTTGATGTTACATGGCATATTGCAGTCAACTTTCATATAGACGCCAGAGAGAGTAAGGACGATTATTCACGCCGCCCATTCCCTGCTGTGAATGATCCTCACCAAGACCTAGGGTTGTATGTCTTCCTCCAGACCTTATTGTGAACACTGGTCATTCACAGCTTACTATGAAAACCTGCAATTTATCACGCCTCCATATATGAAAATCCCAACGACACTGATGACGACACTCATCAAATCATTGAAAGCCATGCATGGAGAAGACTGGATCATCACCTAGATATAGGCTATATGGAGCTCGCCAGCAAGTATATCTGACCTCAAACCTCAAACCCACCATATATAGAGCTCTCCATATATGGAGCTGACCTGTTCTGACAACACTGGTGTTGATCCTACCATACCTGTCCTTCCTTTACGATGTCTACGTTGTGACTGATACCTGGGTCCATTCAAACGCAAGATTCACCCCAAAGTTGTTAGCGCAACTGATCCTAAAATTACGGCCCAACCTTACATTATATTATGACCAGTTTTGTTATGCCATTAAAAGCTTGAGAGTGGTGTAAAAATATATTTAGATTTAATTATGACTGAATTTATTTATATTGCCTTCATATGTTTCACCACTGTTGTTGTTACTTTTGCTTTATTGTTTGTATTCCACTGTGGATGAGTGGGAAATGATATTTCATCCCTCTATATGTCTTGACATGCATTGGTGTGACAAACCAATGTACACTATTACTAAAGCTTGAAAGGCAGAAAGCAAAATTCCATGGCTTTGAAATATGAAGGGATTTAGGATGTTTATATGCAGATTAAGAACAAAGACACAATAATTATTTGTGAGTTTAAACAAATGTGCACTTAAAGAACACTTAAAAAACACAGTTACAGAATAAGGGGCACGGTGGCACAGTGGTTAGTGCTGTCGCCTCACAGCTAGAAGGTCCTGGGTTCGATTCCCGCTAGGGGCGCTGCTGTGGGTGCTGGCGGCGTGTCTGCTCCTCCACGTCATCAGTGCCCATACCCGAGGCGGGGTTGGCAAAAGGGCCTTTCTGTGTGGAGTTTGCATGTTCTCCCCGTGTTCCCTAGGGTAGATACCCTCACAAAAACATGCTGTAATCCTGGACTCTAAACTGCCTCCCCCTGGCCAGCCGGGGCGCTTGATGGAGGGGACAGGAACTGGTTGGAATAACGTGTTCCTTCCACGCGCTACGTCCAACCAGGGAAACTCCCCCCGGTCAGGTGAAAAGAAGGCAGCTTGGACTCCTCATGCATTGAAGGAAGCATGAGGCCAGTCCGCTGCCTCCCCAGGTTGGTGGAGGGTGTGTAGAGCCCAGGATCACATTAGGAATTGGCACTGGGTGAAAAAATGGGTTGCAAAAATCGTGGGCTGAAAAAATATTAAGAAAAAAACAAAAAAAACACAGTTACAGAATAAGAGGATTAAAATAATAATACAATATATTTGCTTGAAAAATATATAAAGAAAAGAATAAAGATGAGAATAGTACAGGTTAAGAGTACAGGTTAACAGTAAACAGTTAACGGTATTTTAACTCTCTGCAGAGAAATATTCGACTTAAAAAAGACATGTAAAAAATCCATAACGCATACAGCATATAATCACAGAAAAATAATCTGCTGATCTAACAGGAGAAAATGTATGTGTAAGTGTCAGCAGCAGCAGCTAACAGTTGTCTTGTCATTGTGGTCAAGATTCAGACATGGACATGTGCAATCTTAAAAACCCAGCCACTGTGCAGACAGGGAAATCAATACAGCATTTTGTTATCTATCTCTATCTTACAACTTAAAAGAGAAGGATTATATGTCATAGAATGAGCCTGAGCAGGCTAAGGTGGAAATCTATCATTGTAGAGAGTCACTGGCCTTTTCCTGTGTAAATCATGTGTCACATGAGCAGCAAGTTCATTCTCCGGCCATGGAATACATTTAGGCCTTGGACACGGCCCTTCATTTTTCTCTTTTGATTGAGTGCTTCCTGCGGTGCAGAACCTGTAAGCAGATTATTTTCTAACGTGCACCTTTCATCGCTTGTTTTGTTATTGCCTGGCCATATCAAATCAAAGCGATAGAGAGACGAGGGAGAGAGGGGAAAAAAGTAACTTTATGTACTAAAAGGAGTGATTGATATATTTTAATTATTATGCTTCTCCGAGGAATGTAACTGTCAGGGCTGCTGAGGTTTTAATGTGACAAACCCTTGACAGTGAGACAAGCAAGGCGAATGACACACCTGTGGCAAAGTTTTTAAGGCTCTAAATCTGTCCCATCTGGGCACTCAGTGCTGTTACGTGTCAAATGTTTCAGTGCTACCGCAGAACCCTCGTAAACCCAAATCACAGATGGAGCCCAGACAGTGAGTGATGCGACTTCATCGTTTACAGAACCTCCATCCTTGTAGACGCTGGAGGGCCATCTCTCATGTGCAACATAATGCTGACCATGCTAGGTGTACGCACACGCACACGTGCACGCACGCACGCACGCACGCACGCACACACACACACACACACACACACACACACACACACACACACACACACACAATATGAAGTGTCACACACTGCATTGTTTGGACTGAAGATGAGCACAAATATATAACTGTTTCTTTTACTTCTTGAGCAAAAAATGCCATACATATAGCATATATAAATGTTTTGGTGCATAAATAATGTATTTTAATGCAAGCAACCACACCTTATTATTAAATGTATGATGATATTCATCCAACATTGAGTCAATAGCCCCACTGGTGCCAGATTGGAGCGCATGACCATTCAGAGCAGAGACGGTATAAGGCAGGCTCTGTGCATAACTGTAGTCCATTGCAGAACCAGAATCAGAGGTGAGAAACCCAGGACTGAATGGACACTGACAGTATCTATTATTGTAGGTATTTAAAGGCTTTTAATATGTCTCGTCTTGGTCCATTCAGAGCGGATGAATTTCTTAGCCCCTGCAAAGTGCTGGTTGCAGTGTATGCAAACTGCACATTGGAAGCAATTTGGGATTCGCTCTCTTGCCCACGGACACATAGACACAAGGAGCCAGAATTCGACCCACGGATCATTGGATGACCTGCTGTACCTCCTGAGCCACACGTCGCCCCACGTATGGCCGTCTGTGAACAGGGCCTGAGCCCTGAACTTCTAGCTTACCCAACTTTTTCACATGGGTCTGCTATAGTGCCAGTTTCTTTAAATTAGTCTTTCCTCTTGGGTCTCTTTCTTTAACCACTGCTAGAGTGCATTACACACACAGACATTACCTTTAAATTTCACAAATAGTGTTAAAAGGCCCACAGCTCTTTCAGTGGAGTCGGAATAGATTGTCTCATCCAGTGGGTGGGGCCACTAAATTGACACACCTGCGGCAAGGACTATAATAGGCCCAGGTGTAACACTCAGACCTTTTGGTTTGAACACTCAAGGGAGAAGATGTGTGTACTTGTGCTTGATGCAAGTAAGTTCTGACATGCTGCTTTGTTACGACCTGTTATGTTTTGCAATGTTCTAATGTGAGTAGAATAGTTATTCTATCCTGTAATTTGAATCCTAATGTTTTATGTCAAGTTAGTCAATTACAAGTTGTGGGGTACTGAAATTGTTGTTTCTTTCTGTCTGGTTAAATCTTCAATCCATCTTGTCACCATTCATCCGTCCATGTCATGCCTTCAGCCTGTCCGAATAAACCAAATAAACTGAATATAAATGGATTAATAGCCTTATTTGTGAGCCTACGCATCTAGCCATTCAAATACTACCTGGTCTGTAAACTCATGATCTTACTGGCATGCCGGTGTAGGGGAGTTATGCTAATTGCCTTTAATACCAGCAAGATGTCTTTTCAAGAAGAAATAGCTGATCTAAAAGTTCAGTTATCACCGTGCTCCAGGCCCGGATATAACGGGGCATTTAGGGGGGCATTGCCCCCCCATGCCTAGATCTGTCCCCGGTTATCACCATACTCACACTTATGTCATAGAAAGTCTGTAGAAGTTACAACTGGAGCGATGCTCTGCAGGTACTGTATTGTATATTCTATCTCAATCTTGGGTACATGGCCAGACCAGCAGGTAGTCAGTCATTCACGACATCTATATTGCATCTCTGAGATGGGTTCTTCCAGAGACAATCATTTCTACGATTCACTTTCAGCACGCAGGAATCATCTTATGTCATGAAAGTATGTGAGCACTGAAATTGTCAGACAGCTCCCACTCTCTGCTTTCATCATCCTTTCTTACGCATTTCTATTTCATTTAAGTGTGCAGGGAAGTACTTTCATTTTGTTTTAATGAAGTTTAAAAAGTTGACTGATATTTAATGTAAGCTGCGCCAGTCCAGGTTTTTTTTTTTACTCTGCTGTCATTAATTCTCTATACGAGTGCCTTAGAGTACAGTGTGGTGATCTGTCAGCCGCTGCAATTTGTAAGATACTCCCTAAACTTCACTTTAAAGTTGATCATGGGCATATTGGGAGCAAACAAAGAAGTTCTTTCATCTGCCTATTTTATGCCAAATACTATCTGCCTTCATGCCGGTCTATCTGTTTATTTGGAGAAAGATCCAATTTGGGACATTTCTATTCACACTAAGCTAAATGAAACGAAAGCAAAAACACTTAATTTAAAAATACATTTGTGTTCCTAAGGGGAACCAGAGTCCGATATCTATGTTGGACTAGCATGGTGGATACAAGAGCACTTTAAATGCATTGAAACCTGAAAGAAAATGTCATATTAACCTTGTAAACTTGAAGTTCTGGCCGCTTTTCGACCAGAACCTCTAGCATCACATGTTGCAATTGTGAGGAAGTGTTTTTTATATATATATTTGCGTATCTGATCTAATCCAACCCATCAGATACCCAGTTGCTGGGTAAAAGGTTCAATTCAAACGCTTACATTGCCTAAGCAAGTGTCAAAAAACACAAAACGATAAAATAGGCTAAATGCATGGTGCTGCCTGAGTGTGATGTATTCTGTATCAAGCTGCTTGTATTTCAAGCGATGGTGGATATATGGCCATATACTGTATATGCTACCTTTAACTAATGTTTATCTAAGTACGTGTTTGTCTGTATATAACTTAAATGGACCTCCGGAATTACTGTATATATTCATCATATTCACTCATCATTTGTCCCCAAGTGACTAATGGGACACATACGGACATGCTATTTGTGTCAAAATAAGGTTTAGACACTATTCTGTCGCCCCTCCAAGTGTAGGCCCATACTTGGGTCATTGAGTAAATGTGGATATTTGGTGCAAGCTGCAGGTATGAACAACTCTCACTCTGTATCTAAGGCTAAGCTGGTGGATACTGCTGCTAGCCGTTGGTTTGTGCGTGACGTGTTGTTGTTAGGTGGAGTTTAGTGACTTGGTGAATTGTGTCACCCATTGTCCCGGGGCCCTCGGGTGAGTGGACAAACATGGTGCCTGATCACAAAAATGTTATATTCATACAGTAGGTTATATTGTGACAGTAGATGCGCAATGAGCGAATAAAAACTTGCTGTAGTAATAAGCAAGTGTGGTGTGAGTTTTGATGATATTTGAGCGTGGCGTAGGGGGTTTCTCAACGTCGAGCAGCGTGCGGTGTCCTGGTCCCAGTGATTCATGCAATGTTGAAGCATTCAGGGTTAGTGGTGAGAGGGGGAACTGCATACTATATTCTCAAGAAGAAACTTGTGAGTTAAGAGTATGTAATGTCTCTAAAACTTGTAAAATAAGGTTTGTAATTGCCTCTTTCTGTAGCATGTTGGTCAGAAGAGTTGTAGAATACCACTTCCTATTGGTGTCACTAAAGGGCCAGTTAATTGTTTTCATGGAGGGCAGAATGACTTGTGTAACGGGGTTAAGAGCAACTGATTGACACCGCTATATAATGCTATTTAAGGGATTAATCATATTTATTAAAAACGAAACATGACCAGCAATAGAGCGCATATAGATATACTTGTTAATGGCATAATTTATGGATTTTTGTAGATTTTTAATATTCATATGTCAAGTCCACTTTCACTAAAGGCCACTGGAGACATGAAAAAATGGACAAAATAGGGGGTATCTACTGAAAGAAAGCAAAGTAATTTCTGATACGAAGATAAATTCCATGTAATGTTTACACAATATTAAAGGGAACATTTCAATTGATGAAAAAAACTTTTAAAAATAGTTTTTAGTGACTCAATCAATAAAATACAGCTGAAACGGTCAGGGGGACTGCAAATCGTACCGCTTTCATGGAATGACTCATATAACCACTGTGAGAGTGCAATGCACTCTTGCACAGTGGTTAAAGTTACTCAAGATGAAGCAAAGACATGGCAGACGGTGTCGTATGCACAAAGACAATGAGATGTTACGTCCAGTGTCATGGCATTACGGTGAAGAATGTTCAACAAAGAATCGAACGATAGACAATATCTGCTTGGAAATAGAGAAGGGTCTTAGCTGCCACATCAAAATGGAGAGAAAAAAGCCATAACATTTGAAAGCCTAAAGGCTTAAACTAATACAAAAAGTCTAATCACACCAGCAATCCCTGATGTTAATGAAGGTGTCACACATTGCACAAAGAAAGTTGTGCCTGGCAATCTTCCATTTTTCGGCTGCCTACACCAGTGACATTTCATCTCACATTCAAAGAGCGCAGAGGCCCCTTAATGAAATGCATAATTAACATATTCTAATTGTGCTGAGCACAGTGATGGTTTTGACAGAGCTCACTTTCCATGTCTAATTCAATGCTAATTTAATCTGTTCTTTTCCCGCCGACATGACCTTTCTTGATTGAGTTTCACCGCAAAGAATATTTTGATGGATTGATTTATCAACCTCTTGGAATGCAACAAAAGTGCCCGTTTCAGAGACGGATGGAGAGGGGAAAAAAAGACAAATTTAAATAAATAAAACAAGATGAAGAAAATGAAGACAACAGAAAGAGCAGACATGATCAGGTGACTGAGTGGAAGGGAAAAAAACAATTAAACTGAATGAAGTCAAGCAGGCTTAAACGGTGTCCAGTGATGCATTGTGGTAAAAAAAAAAAAACCTTTCCTCTGTGACACTTATCGTTTTGAATCCTGCAGGTCTAATGGCGTCATTTCCCAGACACTTGCAGAACATTGCTTAAAGGACCATACAAGTCTAATTTTGACTTCTAGTCATTAGCAGAGCCTGACCACCTCGTCTTGTATGTATGTGCATGCAATGTATGCAATGAATGAATTAATTAATGAAAAATGTTAACGATTGCATTATTAAATATCATGAGTACAAAGTTATTTAATTTTAGTTCCTCAACATTGTAGCAGCTACAGAAAAATTATAAAGTTGTCCTTTGTATGTCAATTAATAAATAATGCTTGTAGCAACTCATAATATAACGGTTCTATAGTACTGTGATAAATTAATTGTAATAAAAGCTCATTATATAACAATGAGCTCATGATGTAATAAAATCATGAGCGCATAATGAGTGTAATAACAGATTTTTATATAATGTAATAATGGGTCGCATAAAGAACCTTACATAGACCAAAAAAATGGCAAAATGCCTCACATTATGTTGAAATAATCAGTGTCCATATCATGGGCAGTATCATATCAGCATCATGGTCCTCATGTCAGTATCATGGCCACTAACATGTCAATCATCATCAGTATTATGACAGTATGATGTCAGTATAGTATTATATCCGTCCGTTGCATAGCCCTTTTTGATTGCAGATTCTGTGTGATTATCATTCAGTCTTGATTTCTTCTCCAGCAGATCGGTCAAATGATGATTGTTCTATTTTATTGTCGACATTTGCTTTTATGTGCTTTATAATGATATTGTTGTGTTGTGGATGTGGAGTCTTGTAAAGCACTCTGTGACTGTGCTATCTGTGAAAGGTGCTTGCAACAGAGAGCTCCTCTACCATGGCTGTTACCTGTACTTTGCACATGTTCATTGTAAGCTGTATTTATTCACCAAGTGAGTGTGTATGAGATGTGCAATATGGGTGGATTAAAAAAATATATAAAATAAAAAAATAAAAAATAGTTGCCTCATTGTCCATGAGCTGGGACAGAACAATTTACCCAATTTACCCATGACCAATCCCAGCACATCTAGTGCTGGGATTGGTCAAGGCCCAGAACTTGACAGACTTGACCCACTGTCAGCGCACACCTGAGATTCCATATGCCGGACCAGGCCCGGATGTAACATTTCCCAATTGGGGGGCAGGAGAAATTGCACAACGGGCGATGAAGCCACTTCAATGCCATTTTCTGGTACATGACATTCATTAGGCAAGTAAAACATCAATAACAGCAGTTGTTGAAGTTGCAACAGTCACGCAGCATGCATAAACCTAAAGGTCTGAGTCAGAGAGTCAAATGCTGCTGGTTTAGTGGTGCCACAATTGCCGTTATATTTAGTCGTGGTAGTAGTGGTTCAAATCATTTTGAATAATGAATAATGAATTTTGGTTGTTTTCCATCTACCAGCTTTTAAACAGCTGGTAGATGGAAATTAAGCTCAAGAGTATCTGTGAATCTAATGCAACACAACTATACTACTAATAATGTTGTTTGTTTAATACGTATGGTATGGTCCATCAAAGGACCATTCCATCACTTCATATCATGTCCTCATAGTTCATAGTTCATGATAAAATACCACTACATTGTGGCATTTTATCATGAACTTAAGTGAGGACCAATTATAAAAAGCAATTTAAGCAATTGTCCTGGCTTTTTTGACAAAGGGATTCTGGAGGTTCTGGTTTTCTGTATGACAGAATTAAAACTAACCATCTATATCACAGGTCTTCTTAAGATCAGAGATTTAAGGTCAGTCTGATCTCTGCCCACTCATATGGAGACATTTGCTTTGTCTCAAAGTTGTAGGCCTAAGGGCTAAAAAAAAGTCTAAATTCGACGAAATTCGAGGCAACGTCAGAGTCTTTGAAATTACATTTTTGCTGTGTGTACATTTGTTTGTGATCAATTATTTCTGATGTAAATGTTCCTATCAATTTCATACATTCCATCAAATGTCAGATAAGATGATGATCCTCCTCCTCTCTCCCCCCTCACCTCCCCTCTTTTGGCCATTCCAAATTGAAATGGTAATGACAGAAATTCCCTCCAATGGCTGATTTCTAGGATATGTCCCAATCTGTGCCAAAACCCAGGTAGTGAAATTAGGGGAGAAAGCTGGAGATGAGGAGGAATGTGGAGCTGTCAGTCAGTCAGTGGGAAAGGGGATTATGCAGAGCTCAGAGCAGTAATTGAACACCGTCGTGCCCGCCCTCATTTACATCTTTCCCTTCCGCTGGCTTTGATTGGCAGCTGTACATGAAATGCCACATCAGTTGAAAGTATGTTGTGAGCTGGCACTAACAATCCTGTGGCTCCAGGGAGACCTGCCATATTGTAATTTGGTTATCAGGCATGAAGGAAATAATTCTAAGTGCCAGGAAATGTGAGGCAGAATAAATGCTTCATTGCTGCAAGTTGCCCAGGGTGACAGTTCTTATTTAATGTACAAGAGCGTCCTGTTGCCTGTAGATTTGGGGAACAGGGGAGGGTGAAGGGACTAGGTGGGCGGCTGAGTGAATGCTGGGGACCGTAAGGGGTTACAACAAATTCAGCTTCTTTCTCTGAGATGAGGAAATTTGAAACAGTAGGCATAAACTATATAATTTGGGGACCCTATTTTAAAATGTATCCAGAATAGTGGTTTTCAACCTTTTTGATACCAGGGCCCACTATTCATTCAGAATTTGAGCCACGGACCACCATTTGAGGACATTTTAGCCCCACAGATCCCAAAACTAAAGATTTGTTTTGCTTTTGTCCACAATTCCAGGCTGGATTGTGGAAACAAAACAGTCAAACATACAGATCAAAATGACCATTAATCTTCACATTCTCTAGTTGTGGAGACTTGGTGCTAATTCAGATGATGAATATTTTAACTCTTGAGAGTGACATAAAACCAAATGGACCCACAAGGGTCCATTTGGTTTCATTTTTACACTCAAAGAGTTACATATGGTCAACCGACTGTCCATCATTTAGCCTGGGGAGCACCTGGAACTCTCTTAAGGACCACTGGTTGAAAAGCCCTGATCTAGAAAATTAGAATAAAATGTGCAGTAGTAAATAACTATATAAAATGGTTTTACCGAACACGGTTTAAGGTCACATGGTGAGCTCTCCTATAAGGATAGAAGTGATGCACTTGTGTGCGTGCTCTTGCATCATGCGGTTGACATGTTGTGAAGATGGGTCCTGATCGCAGCCACGTCTCTTAAGTAGCTCAGGCCTTATTTGTTTTGATGCACTGTTTTTGCATGGGGAGTCTTTTCTCTCTGGAGATGGAGCTGTCACGTTGTAAAAAGGAGCCCCCAACGCTGGCAGCAGCCCCCAGGCAAAATGAAAACAAGTAAGTGGCATAGATAAATCATGCCAAACCAACGTCTTGTTGATGAATCAAATAAGATCACAGCATCCCGGGATCACAGGGCTTAATGGAGGTCCCCAATGGCGGCAGTGGGTGTGTTTATGAAAACGGTGTATTTCACTGATTATACTAATTGTAAATATGAAGAATGATTTAGACAGACAGAGAGAGAGAGAGAGAGAGAGAGAGAGAGAGAGAGACAGACAGACAGACAGACAGACAGACAGACAGACAGACTAGATTTAAGAGAGACATTCACTCCTCCTTCACATAACTACGCTAATTATTCATAATCTAATAGGGTTAAGACAGAGTGCCCGCTGCCATCATCTCTCATATGAATGGAGTGACTGAGAGGCGTGATGGCTGACATTCCCTGGCAGAGTGTGGATCATTTGTCCACAGGAACAGGGGCCGCTCAGTTCCAAATGCCATGGTGTGGGGTGGTCAGACAATGGACTCAATGCTGGGCTATTATCCCCTGTGTCAGCAGGGATTGGCCTCCCATTTGAAGAGGTCCGTTCGTCTGCATCCATGCCACTTTGAGGAACATCATTAGGTGCAGGGCCTGTCAATTTCCAGCGCGGTGTTATCTGGAGGCTATAAATACTGTTCCTCACCATCCTCCTCATATTCTTTTCCTACCTCATATTGCCTACCGTCGGGGCCATTGGAGTGGTCTGCAGGGTGCCAAATGATCCTGCATTGGATTTAGATTCCAACAATATAGCTAGCTATAGCCTATAATTTAATCACAAACTCAAATTATTGTTACATTCATGTCTTCCCTACTGTATATTGCACAATATAAGCAAATATTTTCAAAACATTTTCATGGAAATTGTGTCTACAAATTTCCATATGGAGATAAGGTTTGACAGTGACAATATACATCTGTCCATAATCCAATGCACTTTAGACACCACCCCCGGCTCCACGCCCAGAGACAAATAAACAATACTGTATTCTAAAGCCAGGCTGGATCCTTTGGAATTATGCAGAATAGATCAACAACATTATTGGTGTTTCCAGCTAAGTAAATGATGTGCTGGATGGATGGTGATTCGTTATTACACAGTGAGGTTGAGGATGACATGCTGCCATGCTCAGCCAGTGGCCAGATTGAATGAATGTCAGTTTGTCTGTCTGCCATGAGGCGTTAACTCCCATAATGGCGCCTGGTATCTGTTGCTCCATTGTATGAATATTGATCTTGGTGAGCTGGGGAGCAGCTGAGCCGCTCCGTCTCTTATACTGGACATAGTAACTGGCTGAATATCATGGTCATGTACGTATGATGCATCATTATAATGGAGCGTTGCAACATTTCGACATGGCCCTGTGGATGAGGTGTTCACGTGAGCTTGAAAGATAACAAGTCAAAGGTATCATTAGCAAGATGAAGTCCCCAATAAGCAAATACAATATGTCCTTCCCCCTGGTGTAAACCATATTTCATCAAATGGCCTTAAGCTCAGACACCAACACAGTGAAATGACCTTAGTGTTTCCGAAGTGCCATGTTGGTGTTCATGCAATTAGAGAGAGAGGGGGGTGCTGAGGAAGGAATATAAGGAAAGAGGGAAGGTTTTATGAAGAGAATTTATCTGTGGTGCCATTTTCTGACACAACTCTTACTCATGCTCTTGGCGTGTCTTTAAATCTCCCTGGCATAAGCAGACTAAGTTATGTGGATTGCCTGTGAAGATGGGCTATGTTGGAAGCACTCAGACTGCCCCCTGAGAATTGGCCTGTAAACCGTCATTAGCAAACATAGAAGATAGTCTTTAAGATGTTAGATCCCACTGATGTCCTACGTAACCCCCTCTATTTCCGATGACATACCAAAACATCTGAAATCATGTATAATTATGCCGAAGCAAATCTAATGTTCCCCCCTTTTGAAAAAGGTTTTCTATACAAATGAATTATAGATTCTTAAATATAACAGGGCTGAGTACTGCATACTGTACAAAGGATATTTCTTGAATAACTGTAACATCCTTTGCATACTTCTTTTCCAAAAACATGGGAAAATAAATAGTTTTGTTGTCACTCCTCGGTTTGATTGGGTGAAGCTGAACAAAGAAATCCCAAAACTAAAAACTAAACAAAACTAAAAGCAAAAACATGGCAATGTGTTGTGCTTTGTTCCAACTTTTGTGATGCCTATGGACTTCAAAAACGATTGCACTGACTCCTGATGCAGCCATGCCAGGGCAGAATTTCATATTTAGCTTTGACATATTTGACAATTGGGGGAGAGGCAACCTTCACAACTTTGAAGTGCACATAAAACTTAGATCAATTGAATTCTGAAAGGTGGAAAGCGAAGTCACCATAGTCCTACCTGACTAAATCAACATTTCAAAGTCCTCATAGAGCCCGAAACTTTTGTGGTGGATCACAGAGGAGTGGATTGACATCATTTACGCAGTTTAGAGATAAGCAGTTACAGTATAGGCCTCTCCTGGAATGGTAAGATACCTATTACCAAGCTTAGATAAAAAACCTTTCTTCTCCCACACACCAGAGCAAAAGATGAAAAGTTAGATGCATGATCAATTGAAATGTTGTGTGTCAAGCGTCATAAGTGAACAAGACTTTTGTGAAGGAGCCAAGAATAGGAGGGAAGTAGCCGTTTTAAGAGAAAAATTCTAACATTCTGACACGTACACGTGGTCACACAAAAGTGGATGAGGGCTTTAAAATTTAGAAAGAGAGAGAGAGAGGCGGTTTGAGTGACTCCTTGAGAGAGCCAGAGCTGTGGACCTGTCAGTTGATTAGTCTTCTTGATTACCATTTATAAGGGGCCCCATCGCTCTATTATTTGCATTCCTATTTAGCCACGATTTTGCAGAGGGCACACCGTGATTAAACTTGTCACTAGGCCTGATTGACAGGGTCAAATCTTCACATTCCACCCTGCTGAAACGAGAAAAACGAAAGTAAAACCCTGAATGTGTCAGCTTCCTTTTCCTTTCTCTGTCGCACCAAGCTTAAGCTGAGAAAACCCTCTGCCTCTCTCTCTCTCTCTCTCTCTCTGACTGTCTTGTCATCTCAGATAGGTCAGGAATGTTTTAATTTTAGGGATAGATTCTGCCTGTCAAGCAAGAGTGGATGGCCCCGTAGTTCAGGAGATGAGATGTGAAGGGTGTAAAACAATAAAAAAGAGAGAAAAGAAAGTGGGAGATGTGAGAGAACAAAGAGGAAAAGAGCTCACTTTATTGGACAGATTTAATTACACTGAATAGAGATTAAGGCAGGCGATCCACTGAGGTGTGAAATTAACCCTTGATTACTGATGAAGCTCTGAGCAGAGTCAGAAAACAACAGTTTAAAAGAGAAAGGAAAAAAAGAGAAAATAAAGAAAAAAGAAAATTAAATTGACCACTTGGTAAAGGTAATTATTCCAGAGATCACAGTTTGAGTGAATATCATCAGGTAATGCTGAAATGCATAAATTATGGGGGAAAGCGGCTACATTATTTACTATGGTGAAAATGCTAACAGAGGAACACTTGACATGATTTGAAATCAAGCAACTTACTTGCATCATAGATTACTAACCTTTCTGTTGGACTGGGCTTCTTTCCTATGGGAAAGAGGAATGCGGAAGAAGAAGACAACAAATACATATGCAAAAACTGTAGTGATGCAATATGCTGTACTCAATCTCATATCATGTCAAATATCACTGGATCATCAGTGTTCAAAAAAGCCAGTATGGGTATTCTCTTAGGGGTAGATGTAATAAAAGTAATACGCTGTAATAAGCATGAAAATAGCATCCTCTGGGCTACACATTTTCATACAGTTATCAATGAGGGTACTAGGATACCTCTCAGCTTAAACCTGATGTTCACAACTCAAAGGCACCAAATGCTCTACCCTGACAAGGGTAGCTGTTCGTATAATTAGCGGTAATTAATGAACAGAAAGTGAAGACTCGTTTGTATTTTAAATGATCTTAAATGATCCCATTAGCACTTGTCATACTCGTGTACACTAAACAGCATGAGTTCAATTAGATTTTTGTCATATTAAAGCGGTTTTATGATGCTACATTTGAAGTCTTCCAGTAATGTTCGTCCAAATTGTGCAGTTGTAACAAACAGTACCCACTCTATAGGCAATGAGACTTTAGGCCTACAGAATTAAACCTGCAGCATTCAGTACTTCTTTTGGAAATGGCTTAGGAACGTGTTATGAGATGCAACAAAAACGAACAGACACATTTCGCTTGTCGTAGTTCTTGGATGGATGTTCTTGTTCCTCTAAGAATATTTTATATCAGCCCAAATCCCGGATGAATACTGTGTGATTGGTCAGAAATAAATATCCCATACTAAATAAACAGGCTCTAATAATGGAACTAATGGAACAAGCATTATCCAAAATTAGTTTTTGGCTTGTCGGAACCTAATACGTTCTTTACGGACAAAATAGTTTTATAGTTTATTCGATACTAATCTTAATTCTATACAGTTTCACACTGTGTGCAATACATTAGTTAAAGGAATGGTTCATCCTCCCAAAAATGAATTCGGGGGATGATTTTTTCGATCAATTAGGCTACTGTACGTGCTCACCTCATGAAGCCTTGAATTCATACAGATTTTATATTTTTTATTTCTAAGCCAATAATTTCATAATCGGGGCAATAGGGTGTGTAATTTATCGAATCAGCTATTTTTTTTTTTTTGCTAGATTGTCTGTGCGGTGACTAGAGTCTGTCTGGTAATCAGAACTCCTGGCTTGGATTATGAGCAAGCAAGACACTTAACCCCTGAACTGCTGCCCTCGGACATCATGCACATCTATCAGCATGTATGGAGCTGAAGCCTAGTGATTGGGTCTCCACAGTTATTTTGTAACATTGTCTTTAAAATTTCACCAAACATCAAGTACAAAAGTGGTATGTTCTGGTTGAATATTAACAGTGTGTGTCTTAATAGCATGCAAACATATGGGTCATAAATGTCCAAATATGGAGTGTCTTGTCCAAACATGGAGTGTGTGAGGCATGCCCAAATACAGAGTGTGACATGCACAGACAGACATTTCTGCCTGGCAGAAATCTCTCTAATCTCTAATCTTGCTATATTACATAATACATAATACATTTTTGTCCTGCAACACGCATGCACACAATTTTGTTTGGTTAACCCTAAACCTAACCCCAAATGTAATCTCTATTGGTGCTTTTCTCCATTAATTTAAGTACAGTTTTATTTGAAATGAATTAAGTGGTCAAGAAATAGCTGTTAAATCTGTCATGCCTGCAACTTTTTAAACTGAAATGTGAACGCAAGCATTAAATTATTGATTCTGTTCAGAACAAGCCAATGGAATGGGCAAATTCTGTTCTTAAGTCCACTTTTTCCTCACACAATTGACAGTACTGTACATTATACACCTGCATTAAGTGGTTGGTGAAATATAGCAAACAGTGATCAGAATATATGATTATTGGGTGGTTAGACTCAAAACACTTTAGCCATATACCTCTTAAACCCTTAACTATGCTTGCATGACAGCATGCATATGATAAAATATGTACCCTGTCTAGAACATGTCATTCCTGCTGCTGAATGGACAAGGGAGGAGGACAGAGAGGAGAAATAAAGTGCCATAATGAATCTAAAAGGCATAATTCATTCTGATCAAACGCACTCAGGGATGAGTCATGCTCCGGTAACCCCTCTGACCAGTGACGGCTCTACAGCAGAGGAAAGGGGGGTGGGAGTTGACTAGCATGTATAAATTCTAATTATTCCCAATGTATGTGATCCTGGAAATGGTTGTCCTCACAGTGGTGTATGAGTATGACCAATGAATCCTCCTCTCTGTCTCTAAGCCACGCACACCGCATGGCAGATCTACTCACTATGGTGTCATGGATGCGACATGCTGTGGGATTGGAGATTGGCTATTTCGGTGCACAGCCATGATAGAACAGAGCACAAATATCTCTCCCAACACATTGAACATTCCACCCAGATCTTTTCTTTTCTTTTGCATGTACAGTGTAAATGTAAGAGAGAAGGTATAAGCTTATAGGGACAGGGAAGAATAAAAGAATCAGTGTGTGGTGTGCTTGGTGGAGAGGAGAAAAAACGCCACACCGGCAATTGGTTTTGGTGCAGTGGAAAGAAAAGGTACGATGATCAATTAATCCAGGCGGTAATTGGATGAGTGTGTGAGTGTAAAGCGGTAATGCTGTAATGAAAGTCATCCATTGTGCACATTCTCTCCCTGGTCGGTGAACCATCCCCCTCATCATCCTCTGGATCTCAGGTGCTTAGCCATGCAAATCTGTCTGACAGCCCAGTACATCTCTGTCTGCCTAATTGGACAGTATAGAGTTGTTTATGGATATTGCAGACATTTAGGACTCAGTTGGGGGCTGCTCAAAAATCATTAGCAAACGGCCCCTGTAACTGGACTGTCAACTTCACTTCGCCAGCGTCAAAGCCTGTGTTATAAAAAAAAGAGGGAAAAAATGTTTTTCTCTGTCAGCCACTGTGAAGGATTCTTTTAAAATGGAACAGTATACTTGCTGAACATTCAGACATGTTATGAAACAGGAGTATCTGGATTCTAGCAGCTTGTTATAACACTCCCACTGCTAGTTTTTGATGTGTAAGCGAAGGTGGTGTTTTTGTTAATTAGCAAGACAATCCATCAGAACAATTTGTGGGGGATTTACGCTATTTACCCAGTAACTCACGCAGGAGGTCACAAGACTATACACTCTCCTCAAGTTGAGCTTTGCACCCCCTTTTCAAATAAATGGGGATAATAGAATTCACAATGAATTTGGTCACTGGTCAGAATATAAAAAGATATTTCAAATTGAGCAAGTATTAGTATCATTAAGCATAGAATAGTCTCAGATCTTACCGTCTTAATGTGATAATGTGATGGACACAGCCTAGCAAAGGTAGTGACATACTAAACAATATTCCATAATATATCTACACATTTACATTTGATTCCAATCATGAGACATTAAGAAACTACAGGACCCAATATATACAGCGAAGTGAACATATTTATTAACTAAATTAAATTATAATACCGGTAAGTAATTTAGCACAGCTGCAATTTTATTATTTCTGAGTTATAGTGAAATCATAGGGCACAGGTAAATCATAGATGATCTCTCCCAGCCAGGTTGTTTTAAAGCGCAACGATTTACAATGTCCCATCCATATCTCAAATTATACCCATTCAGATAATGTGGTTCTGAAAATGAAAAGGGCACCAATTTTGCATCCGGCTGTACCACAACGTCTCCCACCGGAAACCTGAAACACAACTGGCAGGTTTTGGTTTATGAAACTCCAAATTAAAGGCAACTCAGATCACATAGCGTGGCAGAGGAACAGGTCAAAAGAGTGCAGGAGCCCATAGACACAAGCTTTTAAAGTGATAAGTCTGTGCCAAACCACACAGAGGTGGTGTGCTCATGCCCTGACCCCATCACGCACAGAGCCACACTACATAGCAGGGAGACGAGTTTAAAAGAGCACAAACCCAACGGACAGAGGAATGGACGACATTGTTGTGAGGCCCACAACCTGTGCAGTCTGTGGCCAAACAGCAGGAGGTGATGACAGCCATTGTCTTAAACAAACACAAAGCCATCCGAAAGGAACAGAACCATCAGTCATGGTGCATGGCGCATTTATGGAGGAGAAACTACTCTATCATTTCATTTATCTCTGTCGGTTATAGATTATTTTTGAGCATGGATTGATTGCGATGATGCCAAAGATCACAAGGCACTGCCACAGTCATGCGCATGGGAAGCACAAAAACGATGACAAGACAAGGGTAAATTCAGAGGAGAAACAAACTCATATAGTCTCTCTCTCTCTCGTCCTCTTTTTCCTCTCTCCTCTCTTTATACCCTTCTGTCTTTATTGCTGAAGTCCAATCAATGGCAAACCAGTGTCTATTGTCTGTTCTGTGCTCGGTCCTCTGCCCTGCTCCTGCACCCCCCATTACAGAGATGTTTCTTCCCATCAGTGCCTTTACTTATCACTTCCCGGGTGACATTGAACTTCCCATGCCCCGGCCGCTGAGACACATCTCTGAACTCACACAATTACTCTTCATCCCCACTAACAATTTAGTAATGAAGTATTGATTTCCAGATTCCTCTCTTATGGATGATATTAGATTTTGTTTGATAAACTGTGCCTGGGCCTCTAATCTGCACTGTCCCTTTCCCCACTGTCTGTAAAACAAAGTGCCACTGGAGAGATAATGACCAGGGAACATCGATGAACTCATTTCATCAATTTGTAACACTTGACAATGAAAAAGGGCAGGCATTTTTCAAGCAGCAATGTCAAAGTTTATTGCTCTGGGTACGGTCTTATTGGAAGCCAGACATCTTGAGCAGCGTTCAGCTCTAATTTATGAGTCCCAATGTGCCAGTTACTTTTAAAGGAAATGTTTGGATACTGGGAGGATATTAGTGTTGCACCTGGGTTGTCTGATTTCCAGGGCCACCGGGGATTCATGTGTCACGTCAGAAAATACAAAAACAGGAGGGGAGAGTCTGAGACCCTGGCTATTTGCAATGCAAGAAAATGCTGTTCAGGACATAAATCATACTGAAATGTTACATGCAAGTCACATGCACAGATGTAAGGGCCACATGAATACTTGAATTCCAATGTTTGTGGGCCAGAAATGTGTTCTTACAGTGCTGCTATTGTATTTCATACATACAAAGTGGGGAAGGATAATTTAGGACTTGAGTTTCAATTCTTGGGATAACATTTGAACCATTTGCAGACATCATATGAATATGAAATATACATGAAATGTACCTATAACAATAATATTGTCATATACAATATTCAGTTCATAAGTAAATAGCTGCTAAAACATTCACATAAATATACCTTTAACAGAACCACCCTTTAAATCAATGGTTCGTAAACATGTTCATGTCAAAGAGTGTCAAAATTGGTACGTATTTGACCACAGACCTCAATTTGAGTGAAAGGAGAGATCAGGTTATTCCAAATGAATAGTTTTATTACATAAACGATAACATTTTGGTGATTAAGCTACAAATGCTTTTTATGTACAGTAGGCCTATAAGATAAAGAACCGCCCATTGTAGTCTAGACACATGGAGGAGGCAATGCAGAAGAGCCTCCTTCCTTCTCACACTAGATGGACATGGCCAGGATGGGGATATAGGTTGCTTGTTGTAAACTGAAAAGAGAATGCTAAGTGTCAGAGGCAGTATTATTTAATGCATTGGTTAGACATGCTGGCCTCTTGAGCTGTAGAGCATATAGAGATCTTACTGATTAAACCTTCAATATCTACATTTGTAACTATGCTGTAGGAGGGGCAAGAGAATGATATGATCCGAATAGTGAATCCGGATCTATGGACTTCTAGTGTGTAAAGTAACACTGGAATTAAACTGTTCCTCATTTTGCTATGAACCCCTGTGAGCCCAATGGTATGCCTTTGAAAATGGTCAGCAGTAATGTCAACTGTACACTGTACAGTGAGTCACAGTCAATGGGGTAAACATGTCAGACCACCGGTATGGTGCTTTAACAAATTACTAATCTTTCCTGTTTTGCTTTTGAGAGGAAGGACAATGTGCAACTGCTGTACAAGATAATCTCTGGCAACCATGGGCAATGCTTACATCTCTATACTGTAGGTTGGCTTCTTTTTTTCATTTCACATTTTTGAATTTTAATATAGTGTATGTGAACAATGGCTTATCATATTTACAAAGGCTATTCCTTTCCCGGTATAGCACCAGAATTGTTTTCTTTACCTTAATGCAGGCTATTGCACAGACTATTTATCCGTTGCAAAGTCAAATCATTTATTTCTCCTCATTCATCCTGATAGAATGAGGGACCGAGGAACGTCAGCCAATTTAGACCGAAAATCCCAGTTCAGCTCGGAGTAATCTGATTTCCCTCCTCCCTAGAAATCTACATGTATAGTGCTTATCAACTGGATTACTGGCAGGTAGGAAGAATAACCCAATTTGAGGTTACTTGTTTCTCTGTGTGTAGTATTCAGTGTCACATTGCATTAGGGGAGGAGGGCTATTGCTTTGTGAAATTGAGGGCTATTGCTGTGCCTATGTTACGGTCAATTCTATCTCTCTCGGCCGATCGTTCTCTCTCTCTCTCTCTCTCTCTCTCTCTCTCTCTCTCTCTCTCTCTCTCTCTCTCTCTCTCTCTCTCTCTCTCTCTCTCTCTCTCTCTCTCTCTCTCTCTCTCTCTCTCTCTCTCTCTCTCTCTCTCAGCCTCTCACGTGCGCGCCCTCTCGCTCTCCGTCAAAGCGAACCACGAACCCACAACTTTAAATCACGGCCACACTCTATCCTAACGCAACATTAACTCATGGTAGCCTATTTTACATATATTCTGCTTGTGGCTGCGAGGATGATGATGATGATGATGTCGCTGGTATATGACGATGATAATAGAGTTGATGCTGCTGCTGAATATGATAATGATGATATTGGTGCTGATACCGTTGCTGAAAGTGACGACGATGGTGGCGATGATGCTGCTGTCGAATATGATCATGATGATGATGATGATGATGCCGTTGATGATGACAATGACTAAGTCAAATACATTGCCAATTGCTGTCCTATTAGTGCTACAGTCCTGCTTTGAATCCCTTACTTAAGGTTATTCTAACTTATTGTGGTGGCATGATGGGGGGCTGGGGCTGGGTCGGGGGCTGGCGGGAGGCTGCCTCCTCCTGGTTCTCCTGTGGTGCTGCTGGGGTCCACTTAGGACTGATGGTGTGGGGTTTGGCGGCGGGGTCTTCTCTTCCCCGCGCCCCCCCCCCCTCCCCCAACCATTTATGGTGCTAAAACTGTACCAATTAATGATAGAAAAAATAATAATAATAAATAATACAACAAAGAAACAATTAATCACTCCTGAGCATTACATAATGTATTTGAGAGACTGACTTGACAGTATGCTATTTGGGCCGGCTCCCTCCCCAGGGTCTGGGTGCGACCCATGCATGGCAAAATGCCAATAGTCTCCCTGAAACTCCCTGAAACTATCAAACCTATCAGACTGTTAACTACCAAACCAATTTGGCCGCGGGGGGGGGGGGCGGGCGTGGGGGGGGGGGGGATCTGTCCCTCGCCGAATGTACCTCGTTGCACTGTCGGCCCGCTGTGGCCCCTCGGTACTGCTTTTGGGCTGGGGGGGGGTGGTATTTCCGCCTGCCCTTCTGGTCTGCCTTGTCTCCCCACAAGTCACCACACACTCTACTTTACCTCCCACTACGACCACAATATGACAAAAAATTAATCAACACACCTGTCTTGTGAACACACACAACCACATAGCTACTGCTATCTGGACCGATGGACAGCCGGTCATCATGTGTTTGTGACCGCAGTTCACTGTACCATTTTTTACTTGTTTTGTTTTATTTCGTTTTGTCCTGTCTCTGTGTTTTGTTCTGTTCCTGTTTATACTTTCGTTCACGCCCTGCTTGCTTTTGTCACTCTCTACCTACATCTCCCCCCATTACTCTGATGATTTACTCCCACATAAAGCACAATTGACACTGTGAAAGGACTAAAGGTCATCCACCTCAATATTAGGAGTCTAGCACCAAAAACCACACTTCTTAAAGCCTGGGTCAGTCTTTACCAACCCAATATCATCACAGTATCCGAAACATGGTTACACAATGGAATTAGTGATGAAGAAATTAAAATTGAAAACTTTACTCTATATCGAGCAGATAGGGCCACCAAAGGTGGTGGAGTAGCCACATATGTCTCATCAAACTTAAACTCTGAACGTCTTTTCCCTGCTGTACCTCCTGCTAACTTTGAAGGCCTGTTCATTAATATCATGCTTCACGATAACAAACATTTAACAATTGGTAATATATATAGACCCCCTTCCTCCCCAGCTGAATCCACCAACAATATTTTATCAACCATCAACTCATTGGAGAGGAAAAATGAATTAATACTCCTCGGCGACTTCAACAAGGATTGGCTTAGCCATGCCTCCTCTAATGACAAGAAAATCTTCACCAGTTTAAGCCTCTCCCAGTTAATCACTGAACCCACAAGGATGGACCACCGTGGGTCCTCATCATTGCTTGACTGGATTCTCGTAAGTAATCCAGACCGGATCATAAAATCAGGGGTCATGTCTGACGCTCTCAGCGACCACTCTATTACATACTGTGTCTGGAAAATAAAACTCCCAAGGTCACCACCGAAATACATAACTGTCAGGCAAGCCAGAAACATTGATGCAGACCATTATAACCATGACATAATTTCTATTAACTGGGATCGATTCCAAATAATCCCCTTGGTTGAGGAAGCCTGGAACTTCTTCCATTCAGAAGTTACAAATGTAATTGACAAGCACGCCCCATTTAAAACAATAAGAGTTAAAGGAAGGCATCTGCCATGGATCAGCACACAACTTACCAAACTATACAAACAAAGGGATAAAGCATGGCAGAAACACCGTTTATCTAAGGACCCCGTTGACTGGGACAACTATAAACATCTGAGAAACCTATGTAAAACTAAAACAAGAAACGCACAGTCTGATTATTACAAACATAGCTTCAAACATGACTTTCACAACCCAAAACAGTTTTGGAACAAATTGAACCACTTCCTCAATAAAAACAATAAAAACACCATAAAACAGCTCAAAATTAACAACGAACTAGTCTCTGACCCACTACGCATCTCTCAAGCCTTTAATAATCATTTCACCTCTATCTGCACCAATGCACTTAACACAAACTCTTACATCACAACTGGACCACCAATAACCAACAACCACAATGGCCGCTTTCACTTCAAGAAAATCACCCCAGTACAGGTACACCAAGCCATATGTGAACTAAAACAAAGTTGTGGCGCCGGCCCAGATGGTCTTGAGACCAAATACATCAAACTCGCTGCCCACACACTGATGTATCCTCTAGCCGATCTGTTTAACCTGTCTCTGTCCACCTGCTCATTCCCATCAATATGGAAATGTGCCAGAGTTACTCCCATCTTCAAGAATGGTGACCCTGCTGACCCTAACAATTATCGCCCCATCTCCCTGATCTGCATTATTGCAAAAATATTTGAAAAACTCATCTATAATCAACTCTCACAGTATCTGACCCTCTACAATATCCTATCCCCAGTCCAATCAGGTTTCAGACCACACTTTTCCACCACAACAGCTCTGTTAAAATTCACTAATGACATACTAGTAGCCTCAAGTAAAAGCCACGTTACTGGGGCTATTTTCATTGATCTGTCTAAAGCCTTTGATGTAGTTGACCACTACCTCCTGCTTGACAAGCTCCATGCTATTGGTCTCCAAAGAAACGCTCTCCTTTGGTTTAATGCATACCTTCACAATAGACGCCAGTGTGTTGCCCTCCAAGGCACTCAATCGGACTACTTAATTGTTGAAAAGGGAGTCCCACAAGGCTCCACGCTAGGTCCACTTCTTTTTTCTATTTTTATTAATGATTTACCTGATGCATGTCCACGGAGTCAAGTCCAGCTCTATGCTGATGACACGGTCATCTATTTTTCTGGCTCTGACATTACTCAAATTGAGCAGTCTCTACAGTCAGATTTTAACCAAGTCCAGAAGTGGTTGGACAACAACAAGTTGCTATTAAATAAAGGGAAGTCCTGCAGCATGGTGTTTGGTACACGCCACAGCCGAGCCAGTGCCCTAGACATACGCCTACAGTTCACTAACGGTAGTCAGCTTGAAAAAGTCGACAAGTTCAAATACCTTGGAGTATGGCTCGACCCAGAGCTTACATTTAAACCTCACATAGACTACATTGTCAAAAAAACATACGGCTGTCTGAGCTCACTCTACCGCTCAATCCACTGTTTCTCATTTGATGTTAGGAAAAGAATAATAGTTCAAGTGCTGTTTCCTATGATAGATTACGCCGATGTCGTGTACCAAAACACCACAGACTCCAACCTCAAGCCTCTTAATGCTCTACATAACTCCCTATGCAGGTTTGTACTGAGATGTCCATACGACACCCATCACTGTCTCTTGTACAACTCCCTCAATTGGCTCCAGCCTAAGTCACGAAGGCAACTACATTGGTTTCTCTTTATCTATAAATGTATTTATTTCAAATGCCCTTCTTACCTGAAGGATTACTTGACCCAGTCCACTTCAACTTATCCTCTTAGACATCTCCAATATCCTTATTTTAGGACCCCAAGAATCCTCAATGAGGTCGGACGAAGGTCTTTTTCCTACAGAGCCCCCTCTGATTGGAACAACCTCCCTTTAACTATCAGATCGACCTCATCCTTCGGAGGCTTCAGGACCTCCCTTTATTTGCATCTTGACTCACCCTGTGCATGCTTCTGAGCTACCAGTTTACCTACTTAATTATTAACTTACTTACCTTGTACATGCCTCTGAGGTACCAGGTTTAATTACTTATTTTATTACTTACTTAATTACTTACTTACCCTGTGTGCCTCTAGTACCAGATCTACCCACCTATTTATTCACACAGAGGCACACAGCCTGTGTATGCCTCTGAGGTACCAGGCCTACTTACTTACTATTTACTATTTCATTACTACTAGGTAATTACTACTATACCATTTACTTTTTACTACTCCTATTTAATTAATACTATTACCTACTTATTACCACTATTTAATTATTTACTTACCTACGTGAACTGGTAACTCAGGTACCAGGTGTACCGGGTTTTTTCACTTAGCTACCAGTCATACTTACACATGACCTTTTTACTTACTGTACTCATTGATGTAATTGAATTGTGTCCCTCTGTTGCTTAACAGCTATCAAAGTGTTATTCGGGTGGGGTGGGCGGGAGAGGCTGAGCAAGCTGTCTATAGATTCATGTCTACGTACTGTCTGTATGTACCCCTTTATTGTCTGCTCTTGTGTATCTCATTACTTTTTTCTTTTTTGTTTTTGTCTCTCTGTATTTCTCCAGTATCTGTCCCTGTCCTTTGTTTTGTTTTTTGTTTTTGTTTTGTTGTTTTTTTGTTTTTATGCTTCGTTGTACTGGATCTGCAGTATGTGTTACGGGTCCCCCTTGAAAAAGAGATGCTGCATCTCAATGGGGCTATCCCCTTCAATAAACTTGAAACTTGAAACTTTGTGAAATAGAGGTGTAACTGCCTCACCCTGGCCTTCCACAGCTTTATCTACACATGTCTGTACATTGCATTCATTTAGACCATATACAATGGAAAACAAAATCACTTATAGATACTCAGATCAAATGCAAATATGCAGTGATCTGACACCGGCCCTCTACAAATGTCTCACCCTATGACCTACATCAGCTGAATGCAGTTTTAAAAGGACACTACCGTGGAATATCCCATCCTGCATAAATTTAATTCCTCTGATATGTGTAGCCTGTCCTGCTGTCCTACCACCAGGTATGCAGTGGGTAAGTGACAGATCTGGGGTGGGTTTAGTGGGAAGGCTCCCGTGTGGCTCTATCTCCATGGCTGGGCAGTCAAGACCTAATAGGACCTAGACCAGCAGGGAACAGATGACCCTCACACATGGACTCTTAACACTGTAGAGGTCAATCTCCCCAGAATGATAGCAGCACTCTCTCTGAGGCGATTATTGATAAAGAATGACACATATAGACACATGGGGGGAAATACACTCTGGGGGCCAATCACCTCTCAGCTCCAGTTTCTGTGGCGGGAAACCGGCCTAATGTATAAACGCTGGGCAGGGGGACACTATTCCCTTACCTATCGAGCCACCATAAAGGAAAACAAAGTGGAAACCATCAGTGATGCAGGGACCCATGTCAGTCTCATTTAGGCACAGGTATCCTAATATCTTTTAAAGGAAACAATCATCTTTTCTGATGTACCAAAAATATCCAGTGACAGGTGAGGTCAAGGATATCTACACCACTTCAGCGAGCGAGTACATCACGTGACCAACAGTGCATTGTGCCTGGGGGTATAGTATACTGTAAGACTACACGTCAAGCCCCTGCTAGAATGCAGAGTCTGTCCTTAATTCTTCAAATGTGTATACATGCATAGAACAGGGCCAATATGCAGCGCTACAACTATTTCAGTTCCATTTCAGTCCAGTGATGTATTGTTTGAGCTTTAATAGCAAAAAATAAGTCTAAAGACTGCGGTGAAGTACGGTGAGGCGAACACAAGCAGGCACCTGGATAATTCTATTCCTGGGTATTCTACACCTTGAATAATTATTTCTTTCAGAAAACTGCACGACAGGAATGCATCAATATTTACAGAAAATAGACCGTGTTGTAAAATGCCCTGACCAAAGTACAAAACAATACCGGTGAGACTAAAAGGCTGCTGGAAGCCTAGAAAAACCGTGACAATGTATCACTTTCTAGGCCACACTGTATATCTATGGTAGCTTGTTGGAGAGTGCTAACTTAGGAAAAAAGCAGTTGCTTAGGAGTTGCCATGTCCTACCAATCACTCCCCTCTTCTAAAGGGGCTCCAATGGCACCTGAGGGGGAATCTCATGGCTGTCATCCCAGAAATCCTGCCGCACTGATGCCTGCTTACCATCTGCTCCCCGTATGATCGAAAAAACAGGCAAAATTGTCTCAGAGTAGGCACCTCGATCACACTATCATTTGAACTAATATAGGTTTGCATGTTTTCCGAGCGTTCATATGACGTCCAGAATTCTACAGTGCCAAGGAATTCTATTTGACTCAGACAGATAACGTTAAATGATGGAGCGCGCGTGTTCTGTGTAGGTCGAGTGCTTTGGAAATGTATATCACAGCCTTGCCCTGTCGCAGCTTGGACCTGGCATCTGACAGAGAGTGAGAAAAAGAAGCAGTGGGACCCTGTCAGTGTTCCACTTCCTGTAAATAACCCCCTCCATGCCTTTGGTTTTATCATTCCCTGCAAATTATTCTGGAGGCCCCTCCAGAGTCGACAAGAAATAGCATTATTTTATGGCATGGAGAAAAAAGAAGAAGAAGAAAAAAGTAGAGATAAAAAAAGAGCAGTCAGAGGGAGAAAAAGGGAGATGGGGCTAAAAAAGGTCCTTCAGGGAACATGGTGTAAATGAAGTTCCAGGAATGACACGGGCGAGCAATGAGGCGTGGATGGAAAATATACGCTGCACATCATCGGATAGAGATGCCAGTGGAAATGGCTTCATTGAAGTGTCAGCCCTCATCCATCAATCAATCATCCGCAAGAAACAATAACGCTGCGGCGATGGGGCAGCTTTTATGGGGCTTACTCATGGGTATCGGAAGCAGCACTTAAGTGTAGTTCTGACACTGGGAGAAAAACAGAGGTGAGGTGCTTGGCTTATTCCACATGCAGGTAAAGTATAGAGGTGGGGGTGGGCTGGGTGTAAGTAGACATGTAGAATGTACCCCTGGTAAAATAAATAAATAAATAACTTTGGCACAGAGTGAAAAATGTTTTACCTTAATATTTTTTTTCTGTTATTACTGTTGACTACTTGACTGACATTATATTTCAAACATATTTCACATTTTCAGAGAACAGGTTGTTGGTTAATCATGATCCCCTGATTAGATATAATGTGTACATAACTAAATAAATGAACGTGTTTGAAATCACTGAGAGAACAATGTATGGAATAAAACTATGGTCCCATAGGCACGGCACACAAAATGCTAAATAAGCATTATCTCCTGTTTTGAATAATATCCATGTTTAATGCCTTGACTAAAACAAAAATGGAAAGAAAACAGTTAAAAAATAAGTAATATATTTTTGTCTTATTACAATGAAAAGTCCAAACACTTAGGATCATAGAAAAATGAGCAAGAAAATGTTAAATGGTCCAACAGTCGCTTTTGCTGTATGTAAGTCTTTTGATTTCCCCAAACCAAGTCTCTTGATGGCTTCTCGGCAACATGAAACATGACACGTCATCCATTATTCTGTACGTGTGCCTTGCTATCTCAGCCCGCTCCATATGGCCCCTGTTGTCTCCAGACACCCAAATCCCTTTCCTGAGGCCAGGGGCTGTTTTTGTGGGAACCATTACATTGCTCCTCTTCCTCAGAGGGATGGGGTGACGATGATGAGCAATCACAGCCACAGCATACTTTCTGCCTCAAAATTCTGACAGTATGTACAACAATTGTCCGTATCTGCTTTGCTGACCCGATTCCTAATTCACTCAATTTGTATGTATGTATGTACGGCGCTTGTACTATATGCATGTATGTATATACATACATACACACACACACACACATATATATATATATATATATATATATATATATATATATATATATATATATATATATATATATATATATATATATATATATATATATATGACTGACATATATGACTGACATATATATATGACTGACATTATATTTCAAACATATTTCACATTTTCAGAGAACAGGTTGTTGGTTAATCATGATCCCCTGATTAGATATAATGTGTACATAACTAAATAAATGAACGTGTTTGAAATCACTGAGAGAACAATGTATGGAATACATTGTTATTCCATATATATATATATATATATATATATATATATATATATATATATATATATATATATATATATATATATATATATATATATATATATAGAGAGAGAGAGAGAGAGAGAGAGAGAGAGAGAGAGAGAGAGAGAGAGAGAGAGAGAGAGAGAGAGAGAGAGATAGATAGATAGATAGATAGATAGATAGATAGATAGATAGATAGATAGATAGATAGATAGATAGATAGATAGATAGATAGATAGATAGATAGATAGATAGATAGATAGATAGATAGATAGATACACTTGAAGTTTAATACAGGCTGAGGAGGACACAAAGAACTGTTTGACAGTTCTAAAGCTGCTACACATCTGTGTTTTCTATCAGTCAGAAATGAATCTGTCCACAACTGCGGAACACAACCTCAATACTAATGCACTTTGAACAGATGAATGGATGGCAATGCAAGCATAAAATGACATTTGTGTACTGAGTTGTGTGCTAACAATGACTGCTGACTGCTCAAGTGAATCTTCATGAGAAGAAAAAAAAAGAGAACCTGAGAAATCTGTTGTTTGGACCTATCAAATCTATTGTGAAAATAAAATGTTTAGTCCCCCAACTTGATGATATTTTCCAATAATCATTGATAATGTTAAATAACTTTCCACAAATAACTTTACATTGTTACCAAAATTATAGCTAAAGAATACTCCCCTAAAACTGCTCTGGCAGCATGCCTATCAGGCCTGTTTACAGGCGACTATAAAAGGTTTTGACTAAAAACTCACTCATACACATGAACATAAATGTTAGCAGAAACCAAGCTTACAAGAAAAGGAAAAGGAACATTAACCCAAATAAACAGTCTGAAAATGCATACTGTAGATCTATGCTTGTTAAAGAGAGTTCTTGACATAAAACCCTTGCAGCAAATTTTGATAAGCGGAAAATCTTACGAGAGCATCTTTCTGGACACGGATTGAGAACAGGATGCATGTCAGAATGTGTAGCCGGCCTCTGTTCCCTGCCATGCATCTGCACTGAGTTTGCCACAGTGTGAGGGAATATGAGGGTGATGCTAAGTGAAATGCTCATTTTGCGTTTGTGATTACCAAGGCCCATGGGCGATATGCACTAATGTGAGCTAATGCAATAGATTACACAGTGCTGGCCCAGGGGAATAGACAGCAAACAGATGTGGTACAGTCAAAAAGAGAGAAGGGGGTGGGGGGTAACTTTAAAGTGTTCATTGTGCCGGAGAATGCCCATTGTTCTTCAGTTGACAGAATCCAAAATTATGACAGGATCTGTCACTCACCTTTTTATTAGAGAAAATAGCACTGCACTCACTCTCCTGCTATTGTGCCTGCACCTTTCAAGACCCCATTGTTTATTGGCATATTTAGTCATTTTTCTTAACAGAAAATTAGTCCTCAAAGGGTCATTTATCATATACATAACTCACACTAGCCAGATGATAGATATGTAAACTGAACTTCCTAAGCACCAAAACATAAGCCATTGCGAGTTGTGAAAGCCAGCTTGTCTGAGAAAGCTGTAGTCTACAGTTTGCATATACTGCCATCTAGTGATCAGAGACTAGAATGAACAGATGTGTTTCAAAACCTGCAGCCTATCTTAGCAGGCTCAGTTGGAGATGCAAAGCCCCATGCAGTTTGAACTTTAGTGGAAAAAATACCTGTGAAACCTGTCAGTTTAATATTATCATTTATTTTCCTTTTGATTCATGCATGTCTAATTGAGACAATCATTGAAGATTGATTTTTTCAAATCTACTGATCTCATTAAATGACCCCTATGAAGGACTGAGAACCTTAAGCCCTGTCTTTATCACTTTTAATATATGGTAGTTTACAATAATTAAACCTTTACATTATCTAAAGTAATCTGCACTGCTCAAAACATTGTTGGACCTAGGATTATTCACATTTTAGCACTTAAAGACTACAATTGAACAGATTGTTTCAGTGTGCAATAACTGCAATTCATCTGTTGAATGACCAGGCAGCTATGGCCAATATTTCTTATATATTTTTTCCCCAGAATTTGGTGAAACAAGGAAAACTGTAAAATAAGGCATTTTTTGGTGATAACTTTACCAAAATCAACTTCAAGGCTAAACGGTTCTATCCATGTTACATTTTTTATGCTAGCTCCATCAATGGAGGATGTATAAACTGTACATAATCCATGATTCATCACAAAGCTCAATGACTCACTTTATTGTAATGTGTCATACAAATCTTAAACAATATTTCAACTTTTACATACACACATGGATGTGAGGGGGAAAAAAGGAAATAACGTCTCTCAAAATGGAAATGTGCCAAACCACACAAAAGGTAACAATGCACCCACATTTAAAAAAAAATATTGCTATATGCTTGACCTGAGACAAAATTGACTTTATTTCACAGTGTATAACATCACATTGAGCCATTCCTCATGAAGGTAACCTTTTCAATCAATCCAGGAAAAACAACAAAGCTCCATTTTAGACCTGGATCTATAATTATGAAGCATTTCAGAAATCCTCAATCGCACCATCTTAACTTTCAGTTCACAAGTCGGATAGCAAACATGATCCGAGTCTGACAAAGTGGTCAGTTAATTAACAGTTCAGTTCGAGGCACTTAATGTCCATTCAGTGTGAACTAGTGAAAGTCACTCAAGACTTTCGGTTCTCATTTCAGTTTTTAGGTAGGCAAACTCAGATGACCATAGCTACAGCAGCTTTACAATAGAAAACAGTGTTTAAGTCAATAAATTGAGGTAGACCATTTTTAACATATACAGTAGACTGGTCAATGTGGCCTGTTAAACGACTAGATTATTTAACAGATAAAACCCCACCCTTCAGTGCTCATGAAAAAAAAAAAAAAAACAGAACAAAAAACAAGAGTTCTTGATTACCGCCCACACAATTGTATAACTTAACAGAGCAGATTAACAAATAAGTATTTGAATAATATTTATTTAATACAAGTGTTCTCTTTACAGGGCACCAATATGACTAAACAAATGATATTCCCTGTAAAAGACATATATTGGCTGTTATGCCATTTACTAATTTCTCAGAAGCTCACTTGTTGTTATCAAGTGGAGCACTATATTTAAAGAAGAGAGGATCTGATTCCATATGAAAACAATGTCAAAGGCCTAAACTTTATACAATATTATTGTTTTCTTTGTGGCAAAAACAAAAACAAAAAAGGTCAGTGAGTGCACCACACTTCTTCAATCAATTAAATAAATCATCCAAATGAGTCCTCTGTGGGGGGTAGTAGCCCAATTGAAACCTAAAAGACACACATCAAATTAATTATATACTGTAAATGATACTTTGTGGACTGCCAGAGACTGTTTATGGCTATGTATCGTATCTTACCTTTGTGTCATTTCAGTTACTTTTTTCTGTGGGTCCATAACGCTCATTAGGGAATGGACGTGGGAGGTTGTTTCCTAAAGTGATCTGTAGGTTGGGTAGGGTAGGTAAGTGCTGGTACAGAGTTCTGCTTCCTGAGAAAGGACAATATGACTGTTAACTGCTTGCTTCAGTAAAGGTTATTTCCAGAAGACAGTTAACTGGGTACTACTACTCACCGGCTCTTGAGTTGGATATCCCACCATGACCGGAGTTCGGCATTGTGCTATGGTAGAGAGATGACAGGTCGCTGTGAGTACCGGTATATGAGCGCAGGATGTTCATCATGTTCCATTCTGTCTCAATACTGCCTCCGATAGTAGATGCTGTAGTCTTCACAGGTCCAAAGGCTTCAGAGACTGGGGAAGATGACCCAAGTGGAAATGCAGCGTTCACATTTCTCACCATTGCAGGCAGTCGGTTGGATCCGTCCCCTCCTGGTTGCCTAAAGCCAGGCTTCTCAGAGCCGTCCGTTTCTCTGCCTAAGGGCATAGTGTACTTCATTCTCTTGTTGGAAGATTCACCTATGTCCATGTGGGGCAGACTTCCAAATTGGGTGTTCAGGCAAAGTCTGGCCGCATCCGAGGACCAGTCAACCCCACCTCTCACTGGGTAGATTATGTCTCCGACCCTGACATTATCTGGAGGGCCACGTTTGTCCATTACAATCTTGCTGCTGCTGGTGGGTTTCTTGACCAGTTCAGTAAATGCAGAGGATCCCTTAGGAACAGATGTATCAACCATTTTCCTATATTTCTGGCTCTCCTGGGCAGCCTCATGTTGGGGCAAAGACTTAGAGGACTGGTTCAGAGCATTTGGTGGGTTGAAGGAGTCAATCCTTTCTTGGCGTTTTGTGGATAGAGGAGGTGGGGACTGGGTTCGACGAGGATGGCTCCTGTCAATCATAGGAAGTGGGGCGACATCCTTCCCATTAAGGGCAGGTGGGCAGCCAGTATAACGTTTCCGTTTCAGACTGCCTCTGAATCCATTCTTTTTTGTAATGTCCGACTTGTCTTTATGACTCAGCTTTTTGTGCATAATCAAGACCTCTGGATACAGGGTTTTATAGGCACAGAATGAACAGGCTATAGGAATTAACGCATTTCTTGGTTCTGAGCTGGCAGAAAGAGAGATTGACACTTTTAAGGACAGATTTAATGGGGCCTCAGGGCTCTCATCTTTTATCTCTTTTGGTTCCATCTTCAAGCTAACAGGTATGGGGCATTTTATGTGCACATCATCAGCCAGAGAGTAGGACTGCTTAGCAATTAATTTCCCATACTCAGCATTCATTTGGGTGAGTGGTCTGGCAGGCTTGTCGCCATCAAATGTGTCCTCTGGTTTTCCTGTGGTGCCCAGTTTAGGTCCTGGTACCCATAGTTTGGATTTTAGAATTGGAATACTTTTTTCATCGTCAATAAAAGGCACAGGTTCACTAACAATGTCTTGGTAAGGCTTATCCTTGTGACGTCGCACCACGTGGTATTTCAGTGATGTTTTTTGGGTCGCAGCATAAGTACAGTACATGCACTTGTATGGCTTCTCACCTGAAATATAAGAAATAAATTGAACTATGTATCATAATTTAACGTTTTCATTGTAGTACATTGCATTGCGGGTAGATAATAGCTTAATATACCTGTATGAGTCCTCAGATGAACAGTGAGGTAATAGTTTGAACGGAATGTCTTGGAACAATAACTGCAAGCTCTGGATTTGACTTTTGATCCACCATCACCTTTTTCTGTTGAAATACAAAAAAAAGTATAGGGTTGAACACAATATCAGAGCAAAGACAAGCGCTCAGAGTGAACAGCAGAGGGAGCACATGTAACCCAAAAACACTTTTACTGGAGTTCTTGAGGTACTTTAAGTGATTTTAGTTTTAGACAATCATAGACATAGTAGTCAAGTGTTTGTTCAGTCTACATTTCATTAGTGAACAGAAAATACATTAACAGCACATTTAAATATTTCCACTAACATTTGATCAGAAGAAAAAAAAAAATGTCCCATGGACTTACCTGAACCCAATGTCTCTTCAGAACCGTCTTCAGATCCATCCTCTGCATGGTCCAGTGAGCTTGCTCTTGACAACTTCCCTTCACTTGAGGCAGTTGGGCTCACCCTCTTGTGCACCCTGGAGTGTAGCACCAACTGGTGGTACGTCCTGAAGGTTTTCCCACAATCCTCACAGGTGGTTGGCCTTTCTTTGTCCTTATCTTTTTGCATCAGCATCCTGTGGTCTCGCTTATGTGTTACTGCAGTTGGCTGCCTCGGCTCTTTATCAAAGTCCTCTTTCATAGCTTTGTACCCATGGCCTTCGGACCAAATATTACTCAGTTCTTCTTTGTCTTCTTTATCAGAGCCACTGTCTTCATTGTCCGTGCTGGCATCAGGCGCCATATCTTTAGCATTATTTGGACCAACAGCTATCTTGCCTTTTGTAGCAAGTTGCCAGGCCTGGTATGTGTTGAAAGGATCTAACTGGGCAATCCATTTGGATGACCTCTTAAGTTGCAAATCATTTACATCAGAGCGGGGGTGAAGATTGAGACTCTGCAGAAATGTTTCCTGTCCGTCAAGGGGTTTAGTAACAGCATCTTGGTTGTCCTTGGATTCAGCTTTGTCTGGCTCTGTCTCTCGATTATGTACTTTGCTGTGTTCTACCAAACTATTTTGATCAGGGAAAAAGAACCCACAGACCATGCACATTTTGTAAATTGTGACTACAGGCTCTGCGGTTTGGTCATTAATAACGCCATTGATCATTACTGGCGTCTCCAATTCTTGATGGGCCTTGCTCTTAGCTCCTTGCTTATTTCCATGCATCTTCATATGGTTCTTGAGAAACCATGGCTCCCTGAAGCGCCGTCCGCAGATGTTGCAACCGTAAGTGAAGTAGTCCTTGTGTTTCCTTAAGTGAGTTTCCAGTTCACTGGCATCTTGTGATACCTGACCACAAACAACACAGTTGAACGTCTCCTTTTCAAGAGGTAGGCTACTTGGTTTGGTTCGAGCCCCGTCCCCCGGGATGCGGAATTCGGCCTCCACTCGGAGCACAGCTGGTTCAAAGAGTGTGGTGGGGTGTTCAGTTAAGACGTGTGGTCCAAGCTCCTCCTGATGAGTAAAGGTCTGCTCGCAGAACATGCAGGTGAGTGCCATGCTTTCTCCAGCTATTGGCATGGCCTTTTCTACAGTTATGCTGTGAGGCGTCATGCTAGAGCCAAGTCCAGGCATGCTAGCACTACTACTGACCAGGCTGTCTTGGCCTAGCCCATCAGGGATCTCCACATAGGGTAACAACAGATCAGTCGGCATGATCCTTCAAAAGGTGGAGTTACTTTGGTAATCTTCAGGTTGATTGGAACCTGTAAACAATAGGACAAAACAGTTAATGCATTGTATTATTGAAGGATGACTGTGTGAGCCACAGTTCTTCCAAGACAGAAAAAAAGAAAACTCTCAATGAACATAAGGCCATCATTTTAAACCACATACTTTTTTTTTCTTGAATGTTGCAACAGGAAATGTCTCCCTTTTAGCAATCAACTGCAAAGAAGACCAATTTCCTGTGTGTGACAGATTTTGTAGATAATGTATCACTTTGGTCAAATGTGTATTTCTTTTACCAAGTTAATATTTATGATATTCAAACATAGACTACTCTTAAATTATGCAAATAAAAATCTATTGCCAAGTTAAATCAGAATCTACATACAGCATTAATGTTCATAGCATTGGAGCATTGGTCCATAGCTCCAATGCTGAGAGCTACTGCTTCTATGATTATGCCTTGCTCAGAGTTGTTCCACTGAAAACAAGGAAAGTAAGCGTTCTAATCACACAAACTGTGATTGTTTTTTTTTTATTAAGTAAAATGTATTTATATTTCCACACCAGAAGATTGATCCGAGATTACATCGTCTTTCACAGAGCTCCACTACAAGGCAGAATCGTAGAAGCAGTGCAGCTATGGACCAGAGCTACATTCATGTGTTTTTGTCGCTGTTATTCTTTAATAAAAAAGTATGAATAATCCACATTAAGCACTTCAAATACTTATAAAAAAAGAATCACAGCAATGGAATATCTATATAATGAAAATGTTTTTGGCATATGGCTCTTTATGTCAAGGCTTGGGCGAGGCTAAGGTGGAGTCTGAAGAGGTGTGTGTACGAGTAGTTTAAAATAAACTGTTTACACACCGATCTTCACTACCGTATATGGGGAGGGGCAGAACTTATTTAAAATGCACTACTATGATCTCAAGTTGTAGTTGTGTGATGCTCCTTAAAACGTTCCCTGTGACTCTTGAAAAAGCATCACAACCACCTAAAGACCCTTGTTGACAAGAGTCCCCACAGGGGTCAATCACACATTGTTTAGAATAGATCTTCCATTGTTGCCAAATGTTGAGAATAGGCGCACAGGTTTCTTGGGGTCTCAAGTCTACCTGTATGATTGTATAGCACAAATATATATAGAAAAATAACTAAATAAAGCATTGCAAACTCCCTGTTCCAATTTGCCCTGAGACCCATATTGTTCTTTCACAAGTTCCACTACTTTTAAAAGGTGGAGTAACTGGACCAACGAGTTAAGTCTTCAGATTGAAAGGCATAATAAGCCATGGAAACACTCACTATAGCTAATTAAAGTCAGTCACACTCAACAACTTCAAATTGCCATAGAAACAACAAATGTTATCAGTTGTAACAGTGTGATAGACTATACTTTGTGGTATGTATCGAAGTTCACTCTTGGCTGTAGAGCTATAGGTTAAATCCATGGATTATGGATGTAACATTCACACATTGTTAAAGGTGTTGAACCCAGGTAAGGTGAGCAGCTGCAGAAAATGAAGAGTGATTTATTTGTTCAGTTCACATGCAACTTTGATAAAGGATGTGGGTTCAGCCAATTATACTTCGCCGTAAGACGGTTTCTCTCGCCGAAAATAGCAGGCATACAATCTCACAAAGCTTCGCGTCACGACGCGATGTGAGCTTGTAGATTTGCCATTTTCCAGTCACTCTCGAAACATGATGATTAAACACAAGGTTGAGAAAAGACGTTAAAGCCTGTACTAGATTTGTTTGTATATGTATTGAACAAGTATTTCTAATCGTTATCCATGTATAATAAATCATATATGCAACCCCCACTCACGAGACAATTAAGTCATTAAAAAGTTACAATTGGCTATTAACGACGCCCTTTGGTAACCACCGTGATTCACGCCTTTTAGGTTATGTTACTACACACGTTTCGAAGTTATTTCATATAGCCTATGCCGATAATCACATTGATTGATTCAAATTAAGATGAAGTAGCTATACCTGACGTTACTTTTCAAAAGTGAGATAATCCGTTACAGAGTGGCGTTAACTTCTTGTTTTAGAACTCCACGCAGTCATCGTATCGTTTAAACTCGTTCAACAACAACCAGCCACATTTCATTTCATCGCATCTGTCTGTGGAAACTCACCAGCAATACCCACCAACCACCAAACTCACGAGAATTTCCGGGATAAACTTATTTGATAACGAACACACTCACTGACTTGAGTTAAATAACTACGATAACGACTCGCTTCTTCTCCATTGAAGCAAACGGCTGCTGTTTACCTATAAATCAACGGTGTGTGAATTGAGTAATGAACTCAAGGAAGAAGGCGAGGTGGAGGGTGATGAATCATATTTGGATCTAGATCCTCTCTCTCTCTGTGTGTCCATGCATGCACACTAGTGCGTGCAGCTGTTGAATTCTGGGGCGCGTTCTCGTCACCAACAACTCTTCTCTTTCTTCTCTCACAAGGGAAGAAGATGATGCGGGAGGCGCGTGCGTGCACGATCACGGCGACCAACTATAACTCCAACTAACAGCGGCGCCCCCACCCCCCAGCTCCCCATACACGCACGGTAAGGCAGAGTCACGTGGACACGAATAACAGAAAATGATTAGCTCCGATTAGCCCACATGTGCCAAACAACAGACAAGGACCATGCTTTTTACAGAGCCATCTAGTAGAAGAGTTGCGACGTTGAGGGGTCAGAAACTGAGCGCTGTTCAAATAGGGACAAACTGGAGTTGGATATGCGTTGTTTTCAACATGTCAACAACAATGTTACTGTACAATCATGTTTATGTTGTAGGCTACTATTAGAACACAACGATACCAAAAATAAAGCGATTTAAGATCATTAACGCTGGGCTGTTGCCTGAGTCCAATTCATTTCTGCCTACTTCAGGTCCAGGACTTGTCCCTATTTGTTGTCCCCATTCTCTATTCAATTCAAAGTAGAAGAGCCGCCATTGGACTGGCCCCATGAAGTGGACGGGGTTGTCGTAACTCTGTCTATACTCTATGGCTCTGGCTTTTTAATACTTAAAGTACAAAGGTGTCGCGCGTCGAACATAGAGCTACACCTACACACGCTCGTACATTTGGCTGTGGGCCCCATGTGATGTAAATTTTGGAATTTGCACCATCACAAATACATAAATGGCTGTGCAGGTCCTTATGGGAAAGGAACATTGTTGAGATCCCATCCTGTACATGTCAACAATCATTTGATTCAATCAACCAGATAAAGTCAGACAGACTGTCATAGACAAATAATGGCGAATGTAAAGCAGGGAGGGGTATAGAGTTTAGGTTTAAAATGGGTAGGCAGAGTAAACTATTCATTTGCAATGTAATCTGTCACACCAGGTTTACCAATCTACACATGGGTGGATTTGAATAAACTATAACAAAACCCCAACTTTATTTAGGCTTCTAAAATAGGGTTTAGGGTTCTAACTAGGGTTATAATTAGGGTTATTTCTATGCACGCCAACTCTGAGAACTTGGAATAAGGAACACTTCTACGACCACGCGGCGAAGCAGCGCGGTTATTAGGTTAGTTAAGTCTGCGGTTTTCTGGTGGAGCCGTTGCCCCTGTGACCCAACTACGGATAAGCGGTTGAAGGTGGAGGGATGATTTCACATACCATATTAACCTTTGGGATCAGTTAAGGCCTGTTTACTGTGGTCAGTAAGGAAGAATAGGCCGGTAGGCCTATTGTGCTGTATAAATGTTAATTAATTATGAAAAGTAGTCCATTGTCTTTATAACATTAAGAATCCCGATTTTAAAGAAGTTTTTTTTTTTTGCCCTTTTAAAGGGCAAAATTTGTATTGAATACGCACACATTTATTTACTAATAAACCGTCAACCATATTAGCCTACTGAAATAGCTTGGCTATAGGCATATACCCACATCAGCAGCTTTAATTATTATTATTTAAAAAAAGACTGAGTCTATGACAGTTGTTGTGGGGGATTTGCATAACTCTCATACTATGGCTGTGGGAGTTTGCGGAACTCTCTTACTCTATGGCTCTGGGAGTTTGCGGAACTCTCTTACTCTATGGCTCTGGGCACGGCAGGATTGGCACACAGAGCAGCAGCGATACCAGCGCACCACACACACACACACATGCAGATCTGCAGCCACGGGGAGGTTTTGGTTTGTTGTTTGGTTGTTGTTGGTTTCTGCTCGTGAGGAGTCCTGTGTGCACTCGCCACAGAGCAATTGTGCTGTCTTAAATATATCTCCTGCTTTATTTTGTTCACTACTGTTAAATTCATTGTTGATGTTTGTGCGACGGATCGCACAGGAGGCATTTAGGGAAATACGGAACAAACCGCGTTCCGTATCGATTCAATACGGAACGCATCATTTAGTGTTCAATTAAGGAACGATTCCGTATTATACGGAACGGTTGGCAACACTAGGGTTATAATGTGGATTATTTCTATGCACCCCATCACTCACTTAAAGTAGCTACCTACTGTTGAGTTGAGTAAGAGCCCATCCCCCACCCTGAAAGTCTTCCAAACAGACACCCTGCAGGCAGAGTGAGATTACAGATCTGACTGCAAACTGTAGCCCAATAGTCTTCTAGGTCAGGTCACGTTAATTAGATCTGTGTGTAATCTCATGCTATATAATCCATATATTTTGATGCATTTTCCCCTATTTCATATTCAGCAGAGATCTGGTTCCTATTGTTTTCATAATCATTCAAATGTAGTAGTCCTGCTTTTAATCAATGAAGCCTTTCATTTGACCCATACGTGGATTAAATTTATTGAGACTTTTTATAACAGTGTGGCAGTGTCTAGGAGGAAGGGAAAAAATATCAGTTGCCATTCACAGCTGTCCAATGTGAGGAACAGTGAACAAAGAGGCAAGGCACACATTGCCAAAACAGCATCTGCCTGGAGTCCTGGCACACACAACTTTGCTGTTCTTCGGGAGCACACTTTGGTGCCTATATGATTAGTACAATTAGTGTTCCCAAAACAGTCCCATGACCTGCCAGATCCACAGGATTGATTAAGGGAAGCATAAAAATGAGGGAAATGTCTGAAAAAAAAAAAAAAAACACGATTATTCTTAATTATTTCTCATTATACAGAAAGGTAATCAGAAATTCATCAACCCTGTATGATTTCAGACTATGTTTGCTTGCCTAGCACAAACATAACAAATAATAATTAACCCAGATTCCATGCAGGGCAAAACAACTGATTATCTTGTCCTGTATTGGACTGAAGAATGTGATGCAGCCATTGCAATGCTTACCGTTTTGTTTCAGTTCCATAATATCTTGTTGTCTCACCCCGAGATCATTTTACACAAACACGTCTAGAATGTTAATCAAAGGCACCACATGTGATGAACAGAAGCCTCCCGCTCATTTCCTATTGTTCTGTTTTCACAAAGGCTTTGTGCACAGCTATCAATCTGGAGTAGCATTTGATGTCTGAGATGATGATATGTAGTAAGATTACTGCCACTTAGAAAAACAATGAATGTCATTGTTTTGAATGAATCTACGGAATCAAGTAAACTATAATGAGTTGCAAACATATTTAGGGTTATTTTTGAGGATTTTAAATTACACAATGAATTAAAAGAGCAAATTCACACTGTTGACACACTCTAGCCCTTTTAAAGTTTCTTTAAAAAGGGCGGGGGGAATCCATATATTGAAGGTCATAATGAAGATAGTACAGAAAATATCCAGACATTAATATACATGCAAGGTTCTTCTTATAACATTTCTACCAGTTTATGTATTCAGTAGCAGTAGACACCGGTAACTTAAGTATTGGATGAAGGAATAGGCGAGGCTTTCAGACTGTGGGCTTGTTTCGGTGTTGATGTGTGTCAGGAGCAGCTGACTGCATTGTTCTCCCCCAAACTCACAGTCTGGCTCCCTTTATAACCATGATGTGCCCCCTGAAAGACACTGATAATATATGATCTCTCCCCTCCCATAGATTGGTTTGTTTATTCATCACTACATAGCTCTGGTCTAGATAAAATGTTGCCATTTTCTCTAGGAGATGCACCAGTTGCAGGTTTTCAAGATGTAATGTTGTTACAATATTTTCTTCAAGATACTAGGTAAGCTAGGTATCTAGTAGGCATCTAGCTGATGATCCAGTCTTCTTCATGTGTGTTGCCCAAGGCAGGAAGTACTGACATTATGGAGAGGTAGGCGTGGCCTTAGGCTATGGTTGGGACTTGTTGATTTGAGGGTTAGAGTTAGGGTTAGGGTTTGGCAGGTTTTTATAGGAAACGGTCACTACAATATTCAGTTCATTACATACCGTTGTTGGTTCTGGATGCCGTGCTGTACTGTACTGTTCTGTTTACTGTCCTGCTTCTGTCTACTAAAATGACTTCCAGTTTGCCGTCTACTGTTTGCCTGACCCCATTTGAAAACAGCATTATTTATTTCCACCACAGTAATCCTTGACAATTATTAAACTAAGGAAACTCATATGCACATGCACCGTGAGTGTTGGGCTGAAGATGGTTTCATACAAGGTTGAGCCTGCCCAAAGATAATCCTTTATTACAAAACTGTCAATCTTTAAGTTGACTGTGGATCTTCTTCAGACTTCAGACAATAAGAAATAATAAAATAAACGATCACATCTTCCCAGGTGCTACACCTCAAGAGTATTCTGAATTCCCGCCACACACGCATACATTCTGCATGTATGACAACAATGAGTTAGTCCTGCAAAAGGCTGTATTTTACTATTAACGTCCATTATGTGTCTTAATAAAGGTCCATATAATAATTTTCTTGATGTTCTCTCTGTACAGAACAGAGCATGGTTGGCTGTGAAACACATAGTTGCTGACAGCAGGCCTCACTGACAGGCCTCCCTAGTCCCTACCCACAGTTCCCTTGTTCCACCCCCTCTGCTCTGAACTCGGTGCATTCACACAGTCACATGCATTGTCCTACAATGAACTGGAGCGACAGGGTGGTTTAGCAGACAGTGTCTTTCCATCATTGGTATAATATGGCCTATTGTACATTTTTGGTCATATTTCCAGTTCAGTTTTGTGTGTACAACTGTACAATCTTATATTGCATTAATTTAACCAGAAACAGTGAAATGACTGATGTTCAGTTTTGTTAACAAGTTTCACTGTTTTATGTACTAATTTATGAACCAATTCACCAGTTTGTAGGTATGTAAGTGAAACTATTTACTCTGGTAATGAATTTGAATATACAAAGTCCCCTTTTCTCAAACACTAGACAAACACTGTCAACAAGTGACAAAGTATCCTCAGAGAAAAGAGGACAGTGGACCAAATAAATGTCTAGTAGGTCCTACCATATAACCAGTCTACTGCCTTTCTCTAATCAGTACCAGCACAGTTATTTTGATGCACCGTTTGAAGTGATCATACCTACATAGGGCAATGCAGCCTCCTTGATAACAAAGGGTCAGTGAATTGGGGGTGACAAGAGGTTCCCACAGCAGAAGCACACAGTTCTAGAGGCATTTATCTAGTTTCACATTGTTAATCTATAGACCTTGTAATCATAGCATGTGGGACAAAGAGCAACAACTCCCTATTGAAATTTGCATGATGATGTGATCTTGGTGTAAACCCAAAGTCACTCCACAACCTGTTGCTCAGGTTGGTAGAATAATAATACACTTAAGACCTGCTGGAGAAATAAGCAGCAACTCTTACTCGGAGAGCAAGAAACAAAAGGGATGAAGTTGACATGCATGTACTCTTTGATAGACGGACAGTAAAAATATAAATATATAAATCAAATATAAATCAAATTTACTCAAAAATTCTGTTTCAAGAGTGATTTATATTCTGAGATGTCTTGTAGGTCCATAGGGACACGCCATAACTGACTATTATTCTTGGTGTTCAAATGTAGAAGCAATGTAATATATACTGTATATATATGACCGTTAGTCATGTCTTTGTATACAAGTTATGCAATGCAACACAACCGTTTATATATTCATGGAGACAAATAGTATTTATTCTCTTTTAAAATGTTACAGAAATGTACTCAAAAAGCATGTTAATGTCACACATAGGGCAGACAAAAATAACAAACCAAGCCTACCAACATTTATAACACAAAGCATGGCAGTCAAATTGAAAGTTAGTAAGCTGTGATTTATGACTACGGAAGACGATACCACAAAGAAAAGTTATGCTATATTGCAATCAATTGTTTATTGTCTAAATTATCAACTGCCTTTGATTCACCAGAGGAATGTAAAGATTGGAATATACCTTAACCCTACAAGTTAAACAGCAGTCAAATAGTTATTTGACTGAACATGCTTCTCTTTTGTAATTATTTTTTCCATAGAAATTTCACCTTACCTTCTGAATTGCCACACTGTAATGCCATTTATAATATGAACAGATTAATATCTAAAAGCAAAGCTTTGTATTATTGCATTAATAAATAGTCATAGTCACAGAGAGAAGTCACATTTAACAGCCACCTATAGAAAAGGTTTTTCACTCACTCATCCCTATACTGTACTTGTCATGACATACATATGACAAAAATATATATTTTAACATCCTCACATCCAAGAAGCTATTATGTAACCACTTGTCTTGGACCATAGTATCCCTATTCTGAGAGCAATCATTTGTTGTTTAAGGAAAAAAGAGTCCACCAAGTACAGAGGCAACTCGATTCCACATATAGACGGTTTAAGTGATTAAACGACAGTTGTATTTCAAAACACTAATCGAAACAACCACCTGCAAAATGCTCCTGTCCTGTTTCTTTAAACTATCATACTCACTTGCACTTTCCCCCTTTAAACAACCTTCTTTTTCATTGTATAACCATTGGGAATTATAGTAAAAATAAATCATAGTTCATGGTGCCATTGGTGGGTGATGTATGGGAAGGAGGGGGAGGTGAGGGTTGGGGACTGGTAGGACAGGGAAACTTGCAAAACCTTGTTACTGTATGTATCTGTGACGCGAGCAACAGGATCATATGATGGAATATAAATTAAAAAATAAATCATTTGGCCTTTTCAGCTGCTGGTGCAGCGGTCACTTGCTCTGTTTGGACTCCGGCATCTGTGGAGTTGCGCTTTTGACTCTGTAGAAGAGAAGAAGCCATAAAGGATGTTTAAGTATATAGGTTCTCTCATTTACTATGTGAAATGGGAGGCTACACTGCACATGTCATTCATCTGAGCGCAATTTTGTCCCACCCTTCAGTTTATTCTTCTAGACAGATTTATGCTTTTTGTTTCATGGTCTGTCATCTGAATTCCAAAGACAGCCATAACAGCCACTTATCGTTTTTACCAAGTTGTATTTAAAAGCATATTGGATGTCACAACTGCCATGGTGCTTCAAAATGAAAGATTTTTTCCTCAACAATGCCTGATGCACAAATCAGTTATATACTCAAGTATACATTCAAGTTGCTTTGTTCATACCACAGTAATACATTATTATTTATGCCACCTAGTGGAGATGGAGCTGAACAACAGACTGGCGTACTACAACTGTTGGCCTGTGCAATGTGCATATCCACTACATTTAGATAAAGGATGTAAATCTATGGGCCTTGATGTAAGCACAGTGATGCATAATTCTTTGCGGCAGGACTGAACAGAGCAGTATAATAAAAGAGATGCTCACCCTACCAGATTTTTGAAGAACAAGTGGATGGAGTTCCTCTTCTCCAGTTTCCTTGGGACATTTGCTGATTCATCCCCAGCCTGGGAAGGCCCTGACTTATCCGCAGGAGCCTCTGCTGTCTTAGGTGCTGCTTTGGGGTCCTCCTTCACTGTCTGTGACGTTTCTGCTGCCACCGGAGGGTTTGGGGTGTCTTTCTTCTTAGGTTCAGCAGCCTGACATAGTTGTGGTAGAAAATAACAAATAAACCATTATATTTAGAGCAACATTACAAATTGATTAGTCTTACAACTAATCTAGCATACCCAGTTATGCTTTTTTTTTTTCAATTTTGCTCTCTTTAAAAAGCTTAGTTGGACAGTGTGCCACATTAACTGCTGTTAAACAGTGGAAAACAGTCAGCATAATTTCTTAGTTATTCTATAAGCAATGACAAATTAAGCATTGCTGTGCATTTAGTTGTGAGTATCACAAATACATGTAACAGAGGTTTGAACAGACTTAAGACAAAACAGTTGTTTTAGAGCGCATAATGAAGTCCAAAAAACAATACCAGCATGAGCTCATAAAATCACTCTTGTTAAAAATGGCACTCTGATTGGGCGGCAATGATTCCATATTTACCACTCCAGTAGTTTTCCTGAGCAGCTGAACTCCACTGGTAGAAGCTGCGCTGACTTTTGTGGCCATTTGGTTTAACAGTACCTCAAATTCACACCACACTGTTACTTTCACTTGTGTGACATCTTTGGAAAATTATAGTTCAGTCATAGAGATAACACATTATGGGTTGATGGAGTTTAAACAAATCAATTCATACCTTTGGTTTGAAAAAGGAAAGGAAGGCAGCTGGTTTTGAGGGGTTTTTCTTGTCCTCCTGAACTGTGGGTGCCACCTCTGGCTTTGCAGCAGCCTCCAGAGTGCTGGCTTTAGAGGCATCTGCTTTCTTTATGAGCACAGCAAAAGGGGAATAATAATTGAATGAATTATTTATAGTGTTAATGGCAGTTCAAAATAGCCAGTGTGAAGCAGAACCGCAACCTGCAAAAGAGGAAATAACGTCGAGCAGGAAAGACACCAACACCAAATAGGAGAAGCAGAAAGATACTGTATGTGTAAGAAAAATGTCAGACCCCCACTGAAACAAGAAAAAGTCAAAAGTGTTTCTTATTATCAATATTATAAAGGAAGATATTTTAAGATTGTCCTTTGCTAATTTACCTGGACATCTACATCTGGAAGAGGCTCCTCCTCAGTTGTCTAAAGGACAGCAAAATCTTTATTATTCAGTTCAAATGAAGCAGAATTAGAAATAATGTCTGGGTAAAACCTAAACTTAAAAGATTGTACAACAACTTTCTGTAAAGACTGAAAGGTTTGAAGAGTGAACATTCTCCGCCTGTTTACCAGAATTTCTACAAGGTGCTCTGCCGCCTCCTCAACTGGCGTTTCCGCCTCCACTGGCTGTGGGAGAATGTGAGATGAGGTGAGATGAGTGGGATGAATGAAATGAAATGAGTATTTTTTTTGTTTACTTACAACTTGATCAAAGGAAATTGTTTGTTTGGCAGTAACACAATAAGGATTGACATCAGCATGATCCCAAAGAATTTAAGTTTGAAGTGAGATTTTCTTTAATACACCGTCATGGGCATCAAAATATAAAATCTTGAAAATGTGGTTTATTCCATGAGTGTTCCTGTAAATGGTGCATTAGTCAAAGCTCAATTGTGGGGAGAAAATGAAACACAATTCACTATATGCTCCACTGCATCGAAAGTTTTTCACCCCTAAATGTATATGACTGTAGGGTAGATTAATTCTTATTCCCATGCATTTTATGTATATAGATATATATATTTTTTTAAAAACTTTCACCAGAGCCTCCGGAACACTGCCACACATATTAGTTAATATTCTATGTATGATTCTGCACATTTTTACTCCTCCGTTCACTCTCATTCTTATTCTTCATTTAACATGTATCAGTAATTTGAGTGAAGCTTACACAAAAGAACTGCAACCTCTGTTTAGTGTGGAGAGAGTATATACTGAAGATGAAATTGATCTGGTTGTGAGATAAAAGTAAAAAAAAAAATAGTTGATTTGGCACCCTTGATTGATTGGCCACCTCAATTTTCTGGAGTAGGAAGTGGGTGTACTATTGAGCTTTTCCAGACCTATCTGGCCAAATACACATCAGCTAATGCTGATGTGTATTTGTGTTTTTTTGATGAACAGCCACAGAGAGTCTACAGCAAGAAGAATCACACTATGGAAAAAAGGAAGTTGATTTTGAAGTCAGCACAGGCAAATTGTCCTCTACATCAGACAATTACGCAAACATTCCCTGAATAGAAAAGCAAACAATCCCTGAAAAGAAAAAAACAACAAGCTTTAACATTCCCCATTACCTGTACTTCTACTACTGGCTGAAGCACCTCCTCGACTTCCTATGGGAGAATTAAATACATGTATTTTCATCTACACACTATATGTCTGTCAATAATTGACAATAAAACACGTGTCGTTTGCGGTATGGTATGGTATGGCATGGCATATGGCATGGCATGGTTAACTGTAGTGTGCAGTGCAAAGTATGGTGACTGACTGTAAAATGAGAGCAAGCTGGTAGACAAATGCAATACGATGCTGCAAACGTCAGACAGTCCACAATGAAATTAAGAAATGTTTGTCGATGCCTGAAGGAAACATATTGCAGTAGTGCACAGTTTTTATGGGATGAGCCACAGCCAGTTAGTTTGAGATGACTATAGTATTATAATCTACTATACCACTGATGCAGTCTTGGCTGTGACATTGGCTCCACTTGTTGAGACACCCTTGGCTTTAGATCTTTTACCTAACAGTGCCTCAAATTCACATCAATATGTTTTTGTTATAATCAAAATCAATGTGAATATCCCATTAACGCATTACAGTGACGTTTATTTACCTTTGGGCGGAAGAATTTAGTCAATGTATCCACACTGAAATTTCCCTTCGAGGCCTCAGATTTCTTCTCAGCAGCTTTTGGTTCTGCTTTTGGTGAGGCAGTTACGGGTTTGGCAGCTATCTCCCCTTTGATTTCCATCTTTGGTGGTTCTGGAGGAGGTGGTGGTGGGATAGACATTCCTTTGGGTGCTGCAGGGGGATCGGCTACTTGTGCAGTCTATGGAATGGAGAGATTTCATTGAAAAGGCAATAACAGCAGGTTATCATTACATGCTTTAATGCTATAACCTTTGCTGTAAATGTTATATAGGGATGCACCATGCACCTTACCACCATGTAATGTTATTTAAAAATAGCTTCAATTCACACATTCACATAAAAAAAAATCATGTAAAAATCATGTAAGCAGATCTAAAAAAAAAAAAAAAAAAAGCTTTTGTAATTTTTAAGGTGCTGATTCAGGGCTGAGCCAGGCTAAGAATTAGGGGGGTTACCATAATAAACTGTACAAACTTATACAACAAAGGATGTAAAAGTCCTGCTATAGTGGCCCCTAGAGGCTGTGCCGCTCCATACATGCAGCCACACCAGTTGGTATGAACCATATCTATGTTATCTATGGCTATCTATGGTTATTGGTTAACCAAGGATTTGCATAATAAGCATTTTACAAAGCATAACATAAATAGTGGGAAATGAGTCAATCTGTACACTATTTCTTTTGTTGTCAAAACTGCTACATCTAGTTTGTTCTCTTGGATTGTTCATCTCATTTGAGTTGAAAATGTTTGAATGTGTGCGCATTGCTCTAGTATTTGCACTAGTCTTAGCACATGCTACACTCGAAGTTGCATCTTTATCAACTTAATATTGAGTCACCTTGCTCAAAATTGTGTAGTGCCTGGAGTGAACACAAATGTGATTTCATATCCTGAACAAATCTGCTGAATCATTCCATATTGAGTTATGACTATGAGTCAATCAAACAAAGCTGGGAAACTGAACCTAAACAGGTATACCAGGAATAGAGTTACCGTGAGTGCAGTCTACGGTATATCTGGTTTGAAACCAGAGAGTTGACACTGCACATCATAATGCCACTAACAGGACAGCTTTGCAATTGAAATTGCAATTTTAGTACAATTCATAACAGCAAGCTAAATGAGAAACAAAATAGAAATGGAATAAAATAATATACTACATTAGCAGGCAATGTGCTCACAGAAGTAGTAGCTGCTGCTGGTTGGGTCTCCTTCTGCAACTATTTGGTGACAAGAAAAGGAAGCTGTTAGATGTGCTAGTTAGAATTAGAGTGAGCAATGTGGATCTACAAAACAAAAAACAAATCTTCCATCTAATAATTTTGCCAGACCAAATCATCTGACGGGCAATTTGTTTGCCAACAGCTGATTCTGTCTGGCTTCAACCAGGCTGTAATATTTATGCTTTGGGGATGGTGAATGCATTTTAACAAAATAATAAAATGACAGTGAAATTGTTACTGGGTTAATGCTATTTCTATATTATTTAGTAATAGTTTTGTATAGAGTGTTGTTTTCACAAATAATGATGCAGATTGAGAGAGATTTTTTTATTACTTTCAAAAATAGCTTTAAAAAGGGCAAATTGATTAAGTGTCGATAGAAAAACAAAACAAAAACCATGAAGCATTTAGTATATTGTTCTCATATTCTGTATGTATTGTGAGTACATCTTCACCTGATCTTTTGTAGCATCAGTTGTTGTTTCTGTTTTAGGTGTTTTAGTAGGTTTCACCTGTGTAATGAAGGAAAAAATTAAAAGTCTATATTTAATTCTTAGTGTTTAAAAAAAAAAAAACTATGCAAGCAATAATGAGTTTTGTACTGTTGGAACTACCTAAAGGTTAAATGAATAACTAAATAAAGTTAAGATATGTCTGCTGTAGCAACAGAGAAATTATTTTGTTGGTGAAAAAGAAGCCATTCAGTAATGTAGACGTACCGTATAACAACAGAGTTACAAAGTGCACACTGAGGTCCCTGATAGAGCACATACAGTACATGCGCTGTCATTGTGACAACCATTGTGCACTGGAGATGGCGTAGGCCTTCCCTCGCTCTATCTTCACACATCTCAACTTCCAATCAGACAGTCCTCCCTTGTGAGCTCACACTATGGCCTAGACAAAAGGCCACCACATTCCCGCATGTTCAAAGATTTGATTAGCATGGGGCTGGGGGGCTATGGTCTTTAAAGAAGAATGATTCCAAAGGAAGCCATGATGAAGAGGAGCCAAACAATAGCTGTTTGTTGTTCTCTTTCCATCAGGCTCTGTCACCACACAGATTTTTTAATGGATGCTTTCATTTCCCTCAAGTTCTCATACAGTACGTGCCATCGCAAAGAATAACCCCAATTATTGACTTAAGACACTGTTTAGAGACAGAACACTGATACAGTATGTCCTGTTGTTTACTTTGGCATCTTTGGCCCCCAATTTATGTTTACCACATATTAATCCAGCTATAATTAAGTACCGTTATTATATGTATAATATTAATACATATAATAATATTAATATCTTTATTTTCCCAATTGACCATTCAGCTCTCCGACTGTTCTACTGGTAAATGATTTAGCCACAAAATGGATTTAAAAAGTATGCGGAATGTCTGTTAGTGCTTCTTTCAAGCTATTGTTTTTATTTGATACATTAACAGCCCAATTCTATTAGATAAATATTATGTATTATCAAGTATAGATTAATTGTAGTCAACCCACCACAGAATTTGCTTTAAATAAATAACTTACTAGTGTTTTGAAGAAGTTCATAACTGGATTCTCTTCTGTGTGACTTTCCTCTTCGTTTTCCACAAGTTGATTGTTTTCTTTGCCAGTATTTTGAGTTTCTCCTTCTTCTGGACTAGGGTCTAGAGACACAATTTCTGGTTCCTTAAATGTTTCTGCGTCTTGCTTTATGTCAGCAGTCTCCTATACACAGCCACAAAGAATATGCCTTTGAGAATGTGGTGGAGCTGTGGAGCAGTGAGTCTGTTAATCACAGCATTGAGATGGGTGCACAATTCCAACCATGCCTCTGCCTACTCGGGGCATTGTCAACAATCACCCTTTTATTAATGTCTGCGTTACCCCCCACACTCATTGATATTCAGCAATGTTTGAGAGTTATGCTATGAGAAATGTCAGGAAAATGAAATACCTTACTTTAGGGTGACGGAGAACATCTTTAGGAACCAGACAAAACTGATTATAGCCAATAATCATTAAAAAAAGAAAAGTCGATTCTATCTAGATTCGACTTTAAAACAGCAGTGTTGATGTTGACTATTTGGCTATAGTTAAACTGAAATTATATTCCCACCTGAAATCCCAAAGTTTAAGTATAGGCTAGTATGTTAAATGTATAATGTGACCATTTATTTCAGCCAACAATGCTCTCATCACAATTATAGTAAACCCCACTGATGCCCAAAGGCTATATGCCCAAACCAGCATAGCATTCAGATAGAATATATTAAATCATTTGATTTTAATAATTTAAAATCTAAGCACCCACCCAGTCCACACATACCACACATACACCCACTGCCGGCGCCTACATACACATTACACACATAATCAACCCCCATCCCCCACCACCCGCGCACGCACACACACGCACGCACGCACGCACACACACACACACACACACACACACACACACACACACACACACACACACACACACACACACACACACACACACACACACACACACACACACACACACACACACACACACACACACACACACACCACGTAATCTTATTCCCCCAACAGCAAATAAACGCAATACAGATACTCACAAACTGTGAATCAGTAACCAAAGCACCTGCATCTGTCTGATCTACAGGTGAGCTCTCATCTTGTTTAATGTCACACTCTCCTGATGATGGAGGCTTTGTTGTCTTTTTGAAAATGTTGCCAAAGAATTTAACTTTTTTCACTGTCTTTACTTGAGGTTCATCTTCTTGAGCTCTAGACTTATGGTTTTCAGTGGTGACATGAGAATCCTGGGAGTCTTGTTCGGTGTGATCAGTGGAAGGAGGACTCTCAGAAATGACTTGAGCTTCATCAATCTGTGTCTCTGGTTCAATAACCACAAGGTCACCCTCATTTGGTTCTTTGTTGGAGATTGTTGAGGGGACCTCACCATTTTGTTGTGTACCAATTGTGTTGCTGGTGACTGCAAAGGAAAATTGGTCATGCTAATAAACTAAAACATTTTCATTTGTATAATGCAACTTGTGCAATATGCTGTTGGTCAAAACCTAGAAGAGAAAAAAGAAACAAAGAGCACTCTAATTTGCTAAAGGAGTTCTCTACATCATAGTGACATCTGTCTGATCTACAGTTGAGCTCTCACCTTGTTCAACATCACACTCTCCTGGTGGAGGCTCTGTTGTCTTTTTGAAAATGTTGCCAAAGAATTTAACTTTTTTCACTTTCTTTTCTCGAGGTTCATCCTCTTGAGCTGTAGACTTATGGTTTTCAGTGGTGACATGAGGCTCAGAATCCTGGGAGTCTTGTTCAGTGTTCTTCTGATCAGTGGAAGGAGGACTCTCAGAAATGACTTCAGCTTCATCAATCTGTGTCTCTGGTTCAGTAATCACACAGTCACCCTCATTTGGTTCTTTGTTGGAGATTGTTGCGGGGACCTCGCCATTTTGTTGTGTACCAATTGTGTTGCTGGTGACTGCAAAGGAAAAATTGATCATGCTTATAGCTTATAAACTTAAACATTTTAATTTGTATAGGGCAGTTCTTGCAATATGCTGTTGGGCAAAGTCTAAAATAGAAAAAAAGAGACAAAAACACTCTAATTTGCTAAAGGACTTCACTACATTATCGTTATATCTGTCTGATCTACAGTTCAGCTCTCACCTTGTTCAACATCACACTCTCCTGGTGGAGGATCTGTTGTCTTTTTGAAAATGTTGCCAAAGAATTTAACTTTTTTCACTTTCTTTTCTTGTGGCTCATCCTTTTGAGACTTGTGGTTTTCAGTGGTGACATGAGACTCAGAATCCTGGGAGTCTTGTTCAGTGTTCTTCTGATCAGTGGAAGGAGGACTCTCAGAAATGACTTCAGCTTCAGCTTCAGCAATCTGCGTCTCTGGTTCAGTAATCACACAGTTACCCTCATTTGGTTCTTTGTTGGAGATTGTTGAGAGGACCTCATCATTTTGTTGTGTAACAATTGTGTTGCTGGTGACTGCAAATGAGAAATTGATCATTTTCATTTGCATAATGCAATTCATGCAACATGCTGTTGGTCAAAGCATAAAAGAGAAAAAAGAAACTCTAATTTGCTAAAGGAGTTGCCTACAGTATTTGTAGCGTCAATGACAAATCATGTTTTCCAGTTCTTGTAACTTCATTACAAGCACAGGACATAGGCTAGCCTGTTTTGTAAAGAGTTACGCAAGTTGCAAAAGTCTGACTGAGATCAATATTGTGTCTTACTCTTAGATAAACCCTAAGAGACACGTGACCCCAGCAGTGAAATTGTTAATCAAAGGCAACAAACTACTGTACACATGACAGATCAAACAGCTACCTTATCCATGTCTGAGACAACGCCTACAATTTACATTTTAAGATGCAATAGCCAATGTCAATGGGAGTCATCTGTTTGTCAGAGCATTACCAAAGTCCAATTCAACATACACTAATTTGGAAATGTTAGTTCATTGAGACAACTGTGTGTGTGTGTGTGTGTGTGTGTGTGTGTGTGTGTGTGTGTGTGTGTGTGTGTGTGTGTGTGTGTGTGTGTGTGTGTGTGTGTGTGTGTGTGTGTGTGTGTGTGTGTGTGTGTGTGTGTGCGCACACATGCTCGCATACAGGCGGAATTTGCAATACAGAGTTTTGACCCCCCCCCAAAAGAGGGATACAAGGTTGAAAGTTGTTAACAGTTGCTGCAAATGGAGGATTTATTTTTATCCTGATAAGCAGGACCTACTTTCTTACATTCTATATTGAATTCTTTTGAGAGTATTTACTGTATGTGTTTCTGTCATGTTTCAGTGTTCTATATGGTAGAGATCTACAGTAGATGCTTACCGTCAAAGCCATTGGATGAGATGCTTATAATAAGACCATTCACCCCTCCATTTGCATGTTTCCCAACACTTTTCTCTTCCTATGATGAAAGAGAAAATTACTCACTCACTGCAGTGTACAGCATTTACAGTACAGTTAAATCGCCATGGGGAATACTGATAGCCAAGTGGTTAAGGTGCGTACTACACATGCAAAAAAAAGAAGAAAAAAAAGAACCAAATCAGCATCCAGAGCAGGTGTCCAGGTGAGCTTCCTCTGGATGCCTTTTTAAGTCATTGGGTGCTCAGGTAAGTACAACTAATAAATAAAAAAAAAACATCAAAGTGGAAAAAGTGGATTCCAAAATAAATGATGTACATTAAATCTGCTGTGAAATGTTTGCCATAGAAAATGTGTCTCTGCATGTTGATCCTTTGCATCCTTTACTTTGGAGTGCCACTTTACCCACTTTGGTGGAATTTACATGTGAAGTATTGTGAATACCATACAGCCATGTCCAGATCTCAAACAAAATATGAATATGTTATTTGAGTAATTTTACCGTATATTCATTGCTGGATTGCTCGTTACCCATATTTGTTCCAGCAGGAACTACAATGAGCAGAACTGGTCCCTTTTGTTATTGATCTAGTCTGTTCAATAAGTAGAAAAGAAAAATAAGTAAATGTTTACAAATATGAACATTTATAGGTATCCATGGTCTATAATCATACTACTGTATAACCAAAGTCTTACCTCGTGTGCCCTCTGTTAATCAAAAAGCTCCTGAAGACAAGCTGACAAGAGACTATCATATTCAGATCACTTGTGAAGCAGCTGCTCACCTGTATATGAGCAGAGCAAAAAGTTTTCAAAAGTGGGTGGGGCTTCGGTAATCAATTTTATTTCCCTATTTAGGCCACCAAATTAAAACACAGTGCAGTACATGCTAGTGATTTATTCACTATACTGTCAAAGAACTCTAAAAATAAATAATAATAACATGTGTTTGTGGTTCAAAAAGTCAAATATGATAAGTCACAAGGCAGTACACACAGTTCAGTGCCTATAGTTCTGCCAAGAAGAAACAGGATGTGATTACTAAAGGATTCCAAAGCTCAGGTGACTCATTTCTTTGTCCTGGCACACTTCCTAGCAACTGGTGAATTAATGCAATGCAGTTGTTTTCTAAGTATGACATTATTGTCCATTTCTGGATAGTCTTAATATGAATAAAGTATAGGCATGATAAGGACAAGGACTTGTGATTGTTTTATGTTTATACAATAGATTAGACTGTATCACTGTTGATAGACTGTAAACCCAATCTTCCATCTTCAATGGTAATAGGTTTATAGGCAATATGCATGCACTATGTACAGTATATACACGCATACTACATTAATACTATGTAATACTGGTGATAGATTATACTTATCAATAAACTATACATGTATTTGATGCCTTTGTATAGCATGCCTTTATCCAAAATGGTTCACATTCACTCACATATGTTAGGCACCAAAATGCTCACCAGGAAGCCAGGTTTCCAGCTTTCAATGTCTTGCTCAAGGATACATTAACACAGAGCCAGGGATCAAACTTGTACAAAACCATCCCATCGTACATGTACACTGTAGAACCATCCTATTGGCAGGGCAGTTTGTTTAATGCCACAATGGCTGAGGACCTTCCATGGAAAGGTTCTGTATCTTTTCCCAGATGGCATGATGTTTAAAAGTGATACAGATTGTGATCAAATCAGTGTCATTTGATATTGAAAGTGCTAGCCGTGTAATGGCCTTATTGTTCATATTAGAAAGTGAGTGTTGTGGGGAGTCTGATGATCTTGGAAGCAATACGAGTAATACTGAAAAGTTTGTTTCTGTTGTCCACATTCAACTACAGATAGTTGTCAGTGCACCACTGTGTGAAATGAGAAATGGTATTCTGATAAACCGTAATAGAGGTATTGTCATGGAGCAAACCAACAATGCCAGTATCATCTGAGTAGGCCTATTTAAAAGTTTAAACATCTAAAGTATGTGATGTTTGTGTTAAGGTCTAATACAATCATTTACAGTACACAACCTTGAGGGGCTCCTGTGTTGGTGTTTGACTGTCTGTGGTCTATTGCTCAGGAAGTTGAGTCCAGTGAATGAGGACTGAAGGAATGTTGAGGAGGTGGGCATTTCATCATTATTGAAGTCTGTACAAATAGTTTCTGTAGTCTGTAGGTCTGTAGTGGTTAGGTTCTGAGGGGCGGGATTTCTTGGGAACCGGTATGATGTTGGATGTTTTCCAAAGGGTGTGTATGATTCCTGTCCTGTAGGATTCCCAGAAGATGGAGTGAATGATGAGGCAGAGCTCCACCTATGTACCTGTGTTTCATGATTACTAGAGGGTATGGGCATGCATAAAGTTAATGGAAAATCGATTAGCAAAGTGAGTTAAACATCATTTGATACAATCAGTTTCAAGGTGACTTTTCTGCTTAGAGGTATGGGCTATCAAGGCAAGAAAAGTACTTTTATGCCACTCAGTAGGCATTCCCACATAACTAAGTATGATGATGATAACCCTCTTATGTATTTGATGGAACGTTTGTTTGGTCTTTTACTATTACAATACATCTGGGTTAATCAAGGCGAAGTCTCAAATCATTGCTGTCAGTTACATTGATTTTAAAATATACTGTATATTGTATTAATTTCAATATATGCTATGAAGCAGCAATACACCTCTCATATCTGAGAGACTTTCATTGAAGAAAGTCAGTGATATGTTAAATATACCAACAAAAGCTGTTTAATAAACAGACAATAATGATTCATGTGAGTCCAATACCGGTTACGGTTCTGCTTATCAATTCTGGTTCCTAATGTTTCCCTATTTCAGTTCCATGTTGTTTATTGTGACTGAAGGTCACAGTTAAGTATGAAACCTCACGTTTTGACACAACCCACAATCTGCCATCACTCACTGCCATCAATCACGCCTAATTGAATTCCATCCATCCATCCATCCTTCTTGAACCGTTTTTTTTTTTTTTTGTTATTATGCAGGTAACAGTTCCAACAGAGCTCATATTTAACATGCAGAAATCCAAAAGGAAGGCATGAAATGATAGAATGGAATAAAATTAAATAATATAAAATAATAAAAGAAAAGTAACAGTGTGGTGTTGATTTTTATTATGGAGCTTGGAATCCATATACACAATGCCCCATTGTATCCTATAGCCTGCATGTTGAGGTGGGAGTTGGATTCCCCTAGTTGTACTATGAACTTTTGATTTTGTGCAAGACATGGTGGCGGTGCTTGACACAGATGGGAGACCTCAAACAACCTCTTTCCACCTAACATCGCATCACCAGGCTTGATTTTCACTCAATTTTAGTCCTAGTTTTGATTAGGGATATATATCTTTTTCAGAGAATTGTCTGAAAACACAGATTTTGTTGTCACTCTGGTGTGTATTGTATTGCTGCCTGTGCATCATCTTCTCTCTAGCTTTGTCCTTCAGTAAATATTTGAACTTGGGTGCAGTCCTGTTTGCTGTAAAAATATTTGCAGAGCAGAAGTTCCGGTTTATTATATCACATGTTTGAGCTATTGGCATTAAGGATGCTTAATGACATCCATAACAATCTTTCCTTGAGTAAATTGACCAACACTGACCATGACCCATAAATGCCATGAGGGTCCCGTAAGGGTCCAATAATCTCCAATTTGATTCAATTGCCCTTTCAGCTATGAACATAAATAGATTGCAACTCAATCATCAAGTTATCAACCACAGTGGACCTACTACCCCACAAAAAGTAAAAGGACACAAATACCCTAAATGTGCTTTTATCTGCAGTGACAATTTGCAGTAATCTAAACCGCTAGGTGGCAGCAACTAAAGTGTTCAGTGTTGTGTTGGCTGAGATTTCCCTTCCTAGAGTGACTGAGGAACTGTGAGGAAGAAGCCAAGATGGCAGCCACCATGAGCATGAAGACAAGTGTAGTAAGTAAAATTACTTTTTGCTATTCGGAGGGTACTGTAATTGCTCTTCTACCTCACATAGCCCAAAATGGCAAAATGCGCATCTATACCAGAGTAGACCGGTTGCAAGTTTTGCGACTATGTACGTTTAAAACGACATGGCCACACCTTCGTGCATGTCACTTCAGTCAGTGTTAGCTCAGGCAGGCTAACAGCCTGAAAGGTGTTTTTTTTTTCTCTCTCTTTTTGAAAACTAGGCTCGTGTATAACGTTCTTCTCATGCACTGTTTTGGGATTTTATCATAGATAAAGTAAAAGTCTTACTCAATGACATTAAATACAGATCTGTGATCGTCTAGCTATGTTCCATAGCGATACGGTATTAGAGCTAGATAGCGACATCTATGGACCTACTCACCCAGGGTCCTAATGTGCTGGAAAACCCTTGTAAACTCCAACGGCCCCACTTTAGGGTTGGCCGCAATGAAACTCTAGATTTGTCATTTTTTATGATGGGCTTAACCTAGAGTTGCAATACCTTGATTGACACTCCCCCATAAAAATAAAATAAATCATCTGCGATCTGCTTTAGCCCTGCATGGCTATTTTGTTTAGTCTTTAGACTAAATAGAGGGGGTGTATAGTTCAGTTAATTGTCCAGAATCCAGAAGAAGGCCTAATAGTAAAATCTTAACTGACAGGTTGAAGATGTCAATGTGACCTTTGAAGACCAACAGAAGATCAACAAATTTGCAAGGAACACAAGTCGAATGACAGAACTGAAAGATGAAATAGAAGCAAAGAAAGTAAGTTAATTTCTCTGTAAAGGAGATTAATATGGAATAAGTAAACTGGTCTGAAATGTATGGGAAAGTCATACATTTTATGTATATTTTTATGTATTATGATTAATTTGAGAAGTTTTGTAATTGGATGTTCAAACTGTCAGTTTGTGCAATCACATTTTATTTAATGACCACTTACCTTTTCTGATAAATATGAAGATACAATCAACATACAAACTGCTTATCTCTCTTTTCAGAAATCTCTGCAGAATTTACAGGATGCAAGTGATGACCTCATGATGTTTGATGACGATTCTTTGTTAATCCCTTATCAAATCGGCGATGTCTTCATTAGTCACTCCCAGGAAGAAACGCAAGAGATGCTAGAAGCTGCAAAGGTGTGTGTCACATGCATACATTTTGACAGCTGCAGTTTTTAAGTACTGGACTATTGTTTTTGAAACGGTAAAATGCATAGGCCTAGTTAGTTGCATAACAAGTGTCAAATTGTGTGAATTTATCTATTGGGCATTGCCATGCAGAAAGATCTACAGAATTAAAACTTCAAAGAGAAGGCACATGCTTGTAGTTGATGGCAAATGTACTCTCTACCTGTCAACAATTGTTTACATTTTTGGTATCTTGTCCTGAATACATTTCAGGACAAGATAGCAAAAATGTAAACAATTTTTGACAGGGAGAGAGTGATTTGATTATCGTCACACTGCATTTAGGGATTGAATGTACTTGTTTGCTCCTAGTTTCAACCACAGTATGAAACCACACAATGTAAAGCAAAGCAGGCTATTATTTCAACATTCACCTTGGGTTGTTGGAAATATTCGTGAAAATCCAATGGGTAGCACGCACATCTCAAAAAATGTTGACAGCTGCTGGACAATATATATACATACTTGAAGAGAAGATGTCCGCACACTGTTCTTAAGCTCCAATAAATTTATTCTGTTGTTCAACATTTCGACCCCTTCGGGTCTTCTTCAGGAATCAAATTCCTGAAGATCAAATTCCTGAAGATGTCCGCAGTGTGCGGACATCTTCTCTTGTTAGAAATATTCAGCATTATCCTTTTGAACAAAATGCACTTCCCCATCATATGACATTCTCTTTTATCTACAGGAAGCACTGGAGAATGAAATCAAGACCTTTGAAGGACAGGTGTCTGCAATACAGCAAGTTTTAAATGACTTGAAGGTGCAGCTCTATGCAAAGTTTGGTAACAACATCAACCTAGAAGCAGATGAGAGCTGAATGGTTGAAAACGGACAATGACAGCTGTCTCATGGACTGGTCTCATATCACATCCCCAGTTAGTAGGAACCATTACTAAAAATGGTTGGGGTTTGCTTCAGCAGCATCCACTGTTAATTCTTATTGATGTTTAAATGTGTATGTTTTCACTTAATTTGGGCCTGAAGTTAAAACTAATGTAAAGATCTTGAGATTGAAGGAATGCAGAATGACATTGTCTTACAGTTGGTCATTTATGTTTGTTATATGCCTACCAATTGGACAATAAAACAGAAACAGAGTTTTGTATTTTTATTCATTCATACAGGCATGTCATATGGAAACAATCCTGACCACAATTAAACTGAGCAATTGAACAATAATTTAACATAACCATACACATTAACCTCTCCATATGTCCCAAATAATCACCCACCTCTCAAATGAATGACTATGCATTGTAGTGCGTCATGGTTTGGTTTCACAAAAAAAGAAATAAAAAGAAATAATAACGGTATGTTTCTTATGCATTCTCCTTGCAGTTATATTACAGGAGGGAAAACCAAGCCAGTTAGTATCCAAGTCCATAAGCCATAAATCTGTCCAGGGTCAAGACATGTTCTTGGGGGTTCCCTGTGAGACCCCATGTCCCTGTGAGACGCCTTTTCTCATCGGCTAGGAATCTCCAATATTTAAACATTAATTAATACCTATATTAAATTGTCTATAGGAGCAATATAATTCAATTATACTGCCCAGTTCTCCTGCATCCAACTTCTTCCTACCTCCAGTTACCCTACCTATACTTGGGAAAAGAGGCCAAGTGTAAAAGTGTAGTCTTTCTGGTTGTAGTTCTCATATTTCACCACTTGGCGTTGCTGCTAACACTTAACTGCCAGCAATGTGAAACACCGTCCGTCCTAAATTATTCACAACATTCCTGCAACCCCTAAGTATTGTGTACATAATTTCCTTTTATCTCTTGATTTTTTTTGTGACAGATTTACAAGAGAAGCAATTGGCCATGTATATGAAGTTAAGCAAAAATTAACATAGCCGATCTTAGCAGATGTTATTTTTAAACACACATTGTGTCGTAATAAAAAAAGAGAATAAATTGAAATATTTGGAATACTTAAAAAAATGAATGAAGCATCTTTTGAGTGAGTCTATATATATATATATATATATATATATATATATATATATATATATATATATATATATATATATATATATATATATATATATATATATTTATTTATTTATTTATTTATTTAACAGGCTGCTTCTGCATATCAAAGACTGCACTAACCAGTGTACTAAAATTAGTACGCTGGACTTTGAACTGTCCCAAAGTAATATGGAATGAGATTAGATTGGATATGTATTAGATTACTGCTAATCAATGACCAGTTATAAAGTTACAAATCTGATAGACTGAGAAGAGATTTTAGCAAATGTTACAGTCCTACATAATTGGATTATGTGTAATAATAGAGTTGATGTTTGCAGTTACCAATTAGTAGTGTTTTGTTTTTGGAAGGACACACATCATTTCAAAAAGCAGGTTGGCGGCAGTAAGTGCTGTATTTCCTGTTGTAAACCAGAGAAGAAAAAATTGCCATCAGTTGTTGCACAACAAAGAAAATCTACATTTTTTAATAAATATTATGTGGCCATTACCTGTAGTGTCATAAGGTGGGGACACCTCAACTAGATCACATCCAACAAGATTTAGGCCGCGGCAGCCCCGTACAATCTCAAGTCCCTACATAGAATCAAAATGTATGATTGCCCAATTAGCATACTGCCCAAAATACTTCTCCAAATGTTGACCAGCCAACTATCTAGCAGTAACACCAAGATTACCTGTATTGGTGTAAGCCCTGCTATCTCGGGTGTGCCTGTCCCAGGGGCAAAGGCTGGGTCCAAAGCATCAATGTCAAAACTGAGGTAGACTGGACCACTGCCCATTTGAGCCCTGACTTCAGCCATGAGAGGTGTGAGGGATTTGAACCAACACTCTTCTACTTGGACCACTCGAAATCCCTGTACACAACCCACAAATAGCCTGTGTTATAATACATGCACAAAATCTCTGTACATCTCTCCATAAGGCTGCATGTGGTTCACGTCTCGAGAACCGTCCAACTGACAGATTTCAAACTCAACAACCAGTCAGTCAGAAAGGCAGCAATTGCCCAGAACTACAGATAGAGCCATATATAGGCTAATATGGAGATCTGTTTGTAGAGAATGGTTATGCACCTACTGTATATGGAACCAACTAACTTCAATTGCAGCATACGCAATGCAAGGTCTCAAGTGGTACCCGGTGCCAAGTCGCTCAGAATCTGATAGGCTGTCTGACCAATATTCCCATATAGGAAAAGAGCATATACAGTATGGAAATTCAGCTGACTAGAACTGCCAATCCAGTAGTCTCCATATAACTTAATGTACCACACTGTACCTGGGCCCGACTCCACTCGTAGGCATCGGGGGAGTAGCCTGTACCACGCAGACCAATCTGGACAACCCTCTTGCAGTCCAGGAGCCCCTCCTCTACACAGCGTCTGAAAGGAGTTCCATGACCAATCTTCTCACCAAGGACTACATCACTTGTGTCAGCATGGGCATCCACGTGTATCAGACCTACTGGACCATGTCTGACAAATCAATGCAGAATAATCATATTATAATTAATGTGGTTGCCCACAGGGGACCAACTTGACTTTATTTTTAAACATTTTTGCTTGTATTTTGCCTTTCTTCTTCTTCAGGGTCATTGTAGCCTGACCTAACCTGCCGTGATCTTGGCCTAGAGGGGCAGGGACTGGAGCCGCCACATCTGGGCTACTGTACGTCACATCATTTGGAGCGACACCAACCCGGAAGGTTGACACCCACTTCTAGGCCACCGTGGCTAACAATTTATTCCGGCATAACCTTTTTGCGCAAGGCAAACAAAAAAGAAAGTCTGCTTGTCAAGGCTAGGGTCCTTGTGACATCTGACGTGATGTGGACTATAGTTATTTCCTGACTCATGATATATATACTGCACTTATGCAAGACTCAAAGCTTGATCAGTGCAAACACTTTAAGTGATAGTATTGCATTGGATTGGATCAGTTTGGTTCTGTTTTCTCAGGTATTGATAAAGATTTAAACTGTGGGTGGGTATATGTAAAATGTGTCACAGTATTATTTACAATAGAGCTTGCAATGAATTACTACTAACAATGTAACAAATATCTCAATCTAATACGTTTACTTACTTCTCAGCGACTGCTTGAAGGATTGGGTATGCAATTGTGTGATCACCACCTGTGAACCCAAGTCAAGTCAGGTTTATTTTGTGACTTTCAGGTAGTAACCCATGTCCAAAATGGTTATTTTCCAGGACATGGTGAAAAAATGTTATAATCAATCCAATGTAGTTATTATATACAATATAACATTACTGTTACTTCATATTACCAGTCATTTATAAATGGAAACTTTCAAAAATGTTTCATAACTACAACATAATATAGCTGATCTATAAGCTCACAATGTGCTGCATCATGATGCTGTGAGCTTTTGCTTTACAGTCACAAAGCAAAGTATAAAATAATAGGGAATTTATGAAAAGAAAGAAAAAAAAACATTTAAGCATAACCTAATAGGCAGATTCCAGGATGAACCCTATTGATTTTGGTGATTCCATGGCTTTTCTTCTACCAGAAATCCACCATACTGTTATACCAGGACCCTTTAGCTGACACAGAAATGAAGCGAAGAGTCCAGGATAGTGTAGTAATGTTAAAAATAATAATAAAAAAAATAGGAGTCCCGGACCAAATGGTCTTCTATGTGCATTTAAACTCGTGTTTCTAGTCTTGTTATATGACATCTCCCCACAATCTTTAACTACCGGTAGAATAAATTTTGTGAAATAGCAGTTATAGCTCAATGGAGAATAAGTGAGCAACCTTTGCACTGTAATTGTAAGCATTCTGCAAGGTGTTTGGCAAAGCGATCCAACATTACCGTGTGCATTTATTTAACCTCTTAAACCCCCCACATGTACACAAAAAAACTCTTCAAAAAATACAGTTCAGTGGATTGGCGGATAGGGTTGTATAGGGTGTATGTGGTAAATAATGAGTGCACAATTAGGTTTTGAATTAATTAAATCAATTGAATTAATTCAGTAGTTAGCTAGATGAACACATGGCTAATAAAGCACATTTGAGTATATTTCCAGTTGAAAAACAAACAAACAAAAAAATAAAACAACAACATTTGCTTGTCTGCTGCTAATTTGATCCGTAAGTTTTTAGCCCTTTGTCTGTGATTTTGCTGCCCTTGTAGTCTGGTTCATCACGGAGGTTGGAGGATGTGAATTACCTTTTTCAGGAGTTAATGGTCACTATTCAACATCAGAGAGCTGGTCATCTCACTCACCCATCGTCAGAGGGATACAACCGGTGGCCAGGATCTTCTGGAAGGCTTCCCTGATCCGTCTGCAGGTGTCCTTCAGGTCATACACATTGACATTGACATCCCCGATATCAGCGACCATTAGTGACTCATAGGGTGCTGCTCTGGTGCCACTGTTGTAAGCCCTCAGCAGGGCAGACTCTGCTCTGATCTGCCGTGGGCCAAACCTGTTGATTGAGTGGATATTATCTTTCTGGAACAGCTGTATCTATAAACTCACAATGCAAGGAAACACAACACACAACACAAGAAGCTTATTTGTTCCACTCAAAATATGGATGCTCGGGGGTTTTCATTTAACAAGTTGACATTAATTTAAATTTATAATAAAACCAGACTTTTCTTTCGACATACAGGTATAGGCCTACCATATATTGTCCCGAATATAAGACAACTCTGGTTATAACTTATAAGACCCCCATTTTACATCATTTGTGTAAAAAGAATATTGGATGTCAAATAATATAGTCCCCAAATATAAAATATTCTCATTGGGAAAAAAAACACTGTCTCATATTCAGACCTTGACATAACAGGAAATCAGTGCAAGAAAATCAGACTTCAGAAAATCTAGGGTTCTCTTTACCCCCCACACACACACACACAATACACCACATACACGCACCCCCACCCCCCAGACACACACGCGCGCGCGCTCTAGTTCCAAGGTGGTTCATATTTCACTATTACAACCTCTCAATAACATTTGATTTTTGATATTGAAAATCACGTACTGGCCCTGGCCCCTGGGCAGGTGACAATTTTGAGAGAAATCAGTATTATGGGCTTTCGCCTATTTCGATTTCAGTAGCCTACAGCACGGACTCCGGACCAGCATAAGATTGAATGATCGATTAGCAACGTTTTGGAGACTGTTTACACCACCTTGTTCCAGGTCGGTTAGAAGTTCCAGTGTCAATTGGAACGCCAACAAATGCAGCGTCAAGTCCATCGGCTGTCTCCTGGTAGGGAAGCTTAGCCATTGTAGCAATTCCAGAAACTCTGGCGACAAATTCAGCGCTCGGAGGCACATTGTATGGCTTTCCTGAGTACGCTCTGCTGTGGGTGACGCGTGGACTTGGTCCGTCCAAGTCGACTTGCTGTTTCAGTATTTTAGTTTGTGGGCGGCTCTCAAAACATGGCTGCAGAGCTCTTGCAACGACAGACAGCGAGGTACTGCGAGCACTGATTTTAGACAACATAACTTTCTGTAAAATGCACTTTCGCCACTTCAAACTGAAAGAAAAAAATGAGTCCAATCTGTTCCTCAGTTCCTGTCCCGTTAAGTTGAGACATTAGAATCGTCCCATTGGTCACTCGCTCTGATGAATATAGGGGGCGTTTCATTTGGAACGAGGCCAAAGATGAATATGATGACCTTTCACCATTTAAAGGCTTTACGTCTAAGTATTTAGCAGTAGCCTATGCCTTTTTTTATCAGGGTCCACCGTTTTTTAGTCTTTATGACACATCAGGGCAGGCACAGGTTTTGGTTAGAACTTTATTAAAAGCGCTGAGTATGCAATTATAGATTCAAACCAAAATACATTTTCATAAATATTTCACACATCATTGCCCACACCCATGGATACACATTCTCCATCATACGTCATTTTCTGTTAAAAAGTTATTCAATATTTTAAATATAAAATATTAATTTATATGCAGTATATTTTTCCCTATTTGGCTTAAAGGAGTAGTTCACACCCCCCAAAATACTTTTTTATATAAATAATTTTCTATCCGTGAGTATTATCTCCTTACTCTGCTCGCGCACAAGTTGGCACTCTGATTTCAGTTCTAGTTTACTGAGTTTCCTACCATTGTGACAAAAAAAAACAAGAAATATCACAAAAAGTGAGGGGGTATAGTGAGTGTAAAGTGAGGGGAATTCTTATACTACTCCTTTAAGCTAAAGATATTCTGCACATAATGGGTGAAGGAACAATTCAATTATGACAATATCTAATCAGATATACTGTCGTATTTCACCTCATAAACCATTTAGGTTAATAATCAATAAGATGAGAATGAACCAGGAGGTTGGCACAGAACAACCACAAACTGGACATAAAAGTGCAAAGTGCAATCCACACCAAGAATAAGCACTTGATAACCAATAACCAAGCTTGATTGAGACTCTGCACAAAGCAGTTGCAAACATTTGCAGAGCTATTTCAAAGTGCCATTTCCTTCTAGAAACATTGTTATTTCATCACCTGGTTTCTTGTCTTTAGACAAACCAACTATCAGTCATTTATTTCTTTCATTATGTGAGATTGACATCAGTTTTGCTACACATATCACCTGTGTGTACCTATGAAGAGTAATATCTACGATAGCCCTGCATACCTGTTCTGATAAGCAACAGACTAAATTGTTTAAGTCTAGAAGCCTACAACACCCCACACATCAACTAGTATAGCATTCCTGAATTATTCACAGTTGTGTCAGTGCAGGTGGTTCTAAGCCAACATGATGCAAGCTTGATGCTGGTTCCGTCCAAACAGGAGGAACCTCACGGCAGTGCGCAGGTCTTCCAGTTCCACGTTAGACAGGAAGCATCTCTGCAGCTCTGCCTCCACGGTGTCCCCAGTAGGTCCGCCGCAGCCTCTTAGGAGGACGACAGCAGACTGACACAGTAACCAATCTGCTACTTGCTTCATGCTGGCACTGTCCTGATTGGCCAATGCCCGCCTTCCCCAGATGCTGAGATGCAGCATGTTAGCAGCCACACGGGCACTGGGACGCTGCAGGGACAGTAATGATGTATATGATGATTGCAGTGTAAGATTTTTATACACTTGACTGGCTGATTGTAATGACATCTTCCCACCATTATGTACACACAGGCAAAATATCACATCAACAATAATATTAATAACGCCATCACTTGTATTCACTTGTCTTTCAGCCAACCCATACTATATATTTGTAAAGCAACACAGTGAAACATTCAGTCAAAAAATATTCCTCACTAGTAGCTGTATACTATATACCTTGTTTGGGTTCCGTCTGAGGAGTAACTGGGCCACCAATTGAACATCAGCTGGAACACTAGAAGAGAAGGGAGGAAGTTGCTTCTCCAGGAAGGTCCTGCTGTCAAGCCCACATCTTCCATAGAATGGGTTACGCTGGCCAAATATCTCATATGCGATGGCACCCACAGCCCAAGCATCTGCTTTACTGTAGTTGATGACAACCCCATTACCCGGAACTGCAGTAGCCACCTTTGGATATCAAACAATATAAAATTATAGAAAAGGAATTTGATTTATTATTAGTGCCTGGAAAGGTGCAAGTTCAAATAAATGTTTAATATTATTTTTACTAATAGCTATAATGTAACTAGATAACTCGGCAAGCTTTGTGGAATGCCCACGCATATCCGACACACACAAAGTTCAACTGGTTTCCAACTGTATAACAAAAAGAGAGAGAGAAAAAAAAACAATTGGCCTACCTCTGGTGCCATTAAGCAAGCATTCCCTCCTCTGTTGACCCAGCGACTGTTGAAGGGCAGCTGTAGGCTGCTGTCACTCTGGGCAAGGCAGCAGCCAAAATCAGTTATCACTAACCGTGGGCAGCCTCCTGCAGATTGTACCAAGTAAAAAGTTGATAGAATGACAAGCCTTTCCAAGCAACATGACTTTAACTTGTTACATCTACCGTTTCATTGCTTTTAATTATCATCTTTATTTTTTTTCCTAATGAAGTTGCCCTTTTCTCCCCTGGTCCCCACACATGTAAAGCATTTTTGAGTACTCATGAAGAGCGCTACATTAAATCCCAGGTATTATCATCATCACCGTAATTCAATAATGATCAATGTATTAAAAATATTAGATTTTTGTTTGGTTATGAAGATGATCTGTTTCATTGGATTCTCTGACCTGAGTCTAACTCTAGCAAAATGTTGTCCGTTTTGAGGTCCCTGTGAGCAACACCCTGTCTGCAGAGGTGGTCCACTCCCTCCAGTAGTTGCAGTATCATGAACGTGCCCTGCCTTGCGTCTGGTGTGGTCACCTCCAGGTACTGGCGCAGATTGCAGGGATAACTGCAAGAAATAAGTCAATTTACCGCAATGACTAGATTGATCAGTGATTTAGAAAAACACTGCAGGTGATTTCCAACATGTTCCCCAACTTTAACAACAACATTATAGAAAGGGAAAATGGATGTGATAGAGTGAAAGGGAATAATGACAGTCCTTACTTCTTCATTACCAGGAACAGCGTACGGTTGTTGCCGAGACCAGCAGGGTTAAGTCTGGACGGCAATACATCTGGGTATTCCTCCTGAGCACCAGGCAGTAGTGGGACATCAGCTGTAAATGCACGGTGCACTCTGATCACATTGGGGTGTGCAGACACTCTCTTGGCCTGCTCTCCAAAATGCCTGTGTAAAAGGAGACCACAGCTGTTCATCTTGAAGAGACTAGTTTCAGTGCTGACTCTGTGAACTTAAACATACCATTCTGCTCCCTCGTCTAAGTAAAAGCTTACCCATCCAGAGTAATTTGCTCATTTTCCTTTTTCAAGGCAAGCGGGCTTGCTGGCACCAGCTCTTGTGACATGGATGTCAGTATAGCCTCACTTGATGATCCTGCCTATAATATAACAATAATTAGAAACAAGAAAAGTATTTGTGACATTTTAGATTAAATAGTTAATAGCATTTTGTCCTGAAGACAGTTGGCTAACATATACACAAGCTAACAGTTTGTACACTGCAATATTTGTATTGATTTAAGGTCTTAATGAGTAATAGAATACATATTTATTGTACATATATGTGTAGTAGTGTGGGATGCCCACCCCAAAGTTCCACATCATTTTGACAGCCAAAGGGAAAAGTCCAAGTGAGCAGCATGTTAGGCGATGAGACGTCTCCTTTTCATCTTTATCATCAATCAGCTCCAACAGGGAAGACTTGGTATCATCCTTCTGGTGCATAGCAAATGGAGTAGATGCCTCATACACGGCTGCATTGGAACCTTTCCCAACCTGTTTCCCAATAATGTAGTCTTCCAGTTTGTACCCTGATGTAAATGGCTTGATGGGTGTCTGGAACTTCTTCTTCCTAAATAGAGTCTGCGGGTGAAAAGTATACAAGTCTGTTGATATTTTCAAAGGGGGGTAGTCCTGGTGAACCAGTTTTTGGCAGATGTAAGTTTTTTTTTTCCACAACTGACTTTCTGGCTTGGAGTCACCTCTTGATAATTTTTAGTTATTAACCCCTTAATTCCCGAAATTCAATATACAATATATTTCAGAATGGGGCGCTTTCAAAAAACCTTTTTGGTCATTTTACCGTCTACCCAGGCTCATGTGCGAGTGTTTTACTTTAGATCGGAGACTTAGATTGTTTTTAAATGCAAATGTTTTTTTATTTATATTTCCTGTACTGTTGAATTTCAATGTGACACGTAATATAAATAAAATGCATTAGTATTACTACTATTGTGATGATGATCATTATATTATTATTGCTTCTTTCCCACATGGCACACACCGACTGGCAACCGGGCAAATTGCTTCCACAATCCACATTGCACCTGCTGCGTACCTTTATCATGTGCACTTGCTGCCAGCCTCGTTGACTGACTGTATGCGAAGCTAGCCTTGGATCAAGAGAATATGCTCATAAAATGACTGCGAATAGTACTGTAGTAGAAGTATCGTAGATGTAGTCTGACTTTTTTTTTTCAACTTGATAAAATGAGATCAATAGACACACACACTAGTTGCACACAAGCATTCGTGATTACACAGTAGCCTACACACCTGGATTTCTTGGCATGTTGACGCACTTCTCCTGTCATCCTCCAGCTGCTGTTCGACCAGTCCTACGCCGAGACCAAAAGCCAAGAACACGGCCCTGTTTCGCGGAGAGCCGACTGCGAACCTCCTGAAACCGCCGGACTGTAACTGAGCAGCGAGGCCCCTCAGTGACGTGCGGTAATACCGGTACCGAGACGGCAGGAAAGCCTGAGGCTGGACGGTGCGGGCAGGCAGCTGGCCAGCCTGGCCTACACGGAGCCGTTCACCTCGGAGCTTTGCTGCGACTCGGCTGACAGGTTTCAGCAGGCCCAGTTGGAAGACCGAACGGCCAAGTTCTACCCCCCGACTAATGGCATGTTTTACAGACATCCTTTACCAGCAGAGGATGTTTTTGATAGTGTTTAACCCAAGTCTACACTCTACAACCCCCGCAAGGACAACCTAAACTAGTAAGTAAACAAAAACAATACAGCCTTGCTCTTCTTCTTCTCCTTCTTTCTGGTTTTATGGCGGCTGGCATGCCTTTCACGCTGCATTACCGCCACCAGCTGGACTGTGTCGCACTAGACAACACAGCAAACCAATAAACCAAAAAGAGAAAAATATTTTCATAAGATCCATGTGTGTTGCAATACAATGCAGCATTTATTTGTGGTAATAAAGGTAAAACAATTTCATGACACCAAAGCCTGTTCTTAAATATACATGAACAGATATAGTAAACATCAGATCAGAACATTCATTTAAAAACAACATTTACACTGTGTGTTTAAAAGTGAATATTCAACCAACCATATTTCCCATAACATGATTCATCTAATTGCATTGCTGTACATGATTATGCAAACCAATATTCTTCAGTGACCTGCGTTTGGGTCCCGATTGACAGTTTGTGCACCACCAAGGGGACAGCTAGAGCTGGGTCTTCTGCCTTTAGGTAGAAATTATGATTACAGTTGTAGAATATTTTGGATGTAAGAGATTACATTTTGTTCAGGTCAATGCAGAAAGTTCTAAAATGCCACCCAAATTCCCCTCACTGTCATTGGCTGTCAGCCAAGTCATGCCCACATTCAATCATGTGCTCTGCAGCCACTACATTTGTCCTCAGTTAGTACTAGCTGACTCCATGCCCCTGTTCAGATGTCAGAGTTCAAATTTCCTCCAACTCCCTGGCCTTCTTCCTGGATTGTACCTATTGTGGTACTTACAGTACTTCTGTTATGGGTATCTGTGATAATGTGTTCTACAGTCTGATATGTTCAGTACCTATGTATGTGGTACATGTATTCGGAATGAATTGTAACTACTGTATGTTGGTGTCTTATGTTAGGCTCTGCTCAGGTTGTTGATACCAGAGCTGTCTCATTGCACAGAAAGCGGAGATATGAAATGTGATATCAGACCTACTGTATGTCTTGTTAAATACAGTACATTATCTGATATCACATGTGAGCAGAGCCACACTGCCATACTAACATGCAAAAGCTTTGCAATAAATGGTCTATGGTCAATCTGTGCCAAAGTTTGTCAAAGAACTCTATAGAAACATTTCTTACTTTTCAGTGTCTATTATCATATTGACTCCATTTTTTGTGTCAAAACACAAAACTCTCCTCTTCAGGTCTTGGCTAAATGAGACGGGAAGCAGTTCCTCCACTGTCAGCTCCATATAGGATCCATCAGGTTTGGTCATGATGACAGACCACTGATCTCCAAACTGCAGTGGGAAGTTGGAACAGACAGACAATCCAGAGCTTCAACCGACCACGGCATATGATGGAGTGTAAGTCAAATGTTTTTTTGATTTGATTTATTACTAACACCAAAACGGGCTGGGGACTTGTCTTTGTTGTGGTCCTATGTATTCAATTCATCAGCACAGCAAAATACATATGCAGTATGTACATATGTGATTTGAAATTTAATTTAACTTGCATTTTTGTCTGATAGTTGTTTTTATCCAGGCCAGTTAGTTTAGAAATAAATGAGTGTTTCACATCCTTTAATGGAGCGTGTTATTGCATTCCAGATTTTGGTGTCACAGTAGTACAATGAAAAATCAGCACAAAAGAAGGGTTAGCTGAGTGGGGTCAGATTATGTACCTACACCGCTCAGCTCTCAAAGGACCATGTCCTTTGCAAATGCAGGCCATGCCGTGCAATACCATGCTGTGTAGGTCACTGGGATGGAAGCCCGACTTAGAAATGACTGTACAGGCCTATGGATCTATTTGAAACCACCCCAAGGAACCCTGAGGTTACAAGCTTCATCTCAGAATGTTCTACATTGGTGACCTGATCTTGTAGCTGCTTTACCGCCTCACACCACATGGGCTTCTTTACTTAGTTGTAATAAAATCCATATCATTATAAGCCATATATATTAGATATATTACCTCTCTCATAAACTGCCGGCAACCACCACAAGGAGAGATGAAGTGTTCATCCAGGTCACTGCAAGTTCCAAGTTGGTTTATTATTTTTATTATAATGTGCTCTCATCTATTCCAGTTAACACAAATATAAGCTGTAGTGCTGAAAATTCCAAGCACTGTAGCTTGCTATGACATTACTGAATAAGAACAGTGACTAGCCTGCATATGAGGTAGAATAATTTATTTTCAGACAATCTATTCCTTGTAAGTCCTATGGGAAACAAAACATACTGTATGTAAACATGCAACAAGGAACAGCTTCTGTTTAAGGTAATATAGGCAACTTTAGTGTGTACAAAATCTGTGTTTGTAAACAGATTTGAATCTAACTCCAGCTAGCCTTCACTCTAGTGGCTCATTATGAAACTGCTGGAGACTGCTGCGCTGTGATTGGCTAAAACGCCACCTCACCCCCCACAACTCCCCCACCACCACACTAGCACAGCTAATTAAAGACTGAATCATGACATAATCAATATTTATCCAGTCATTGCTCCAATCCAGAGGCATATATTGTTGGTAAAAGTAGTACCTGGAGATGGCGATGGCTTTATAACTCCTATATCCCTCAGACACAGCTTTGGCTATAGCAGTCCTTTCTGCACACAAACCAAGATTGTAGCATGCATTCTCGACATTGCAGCCTGTTGACAGAGCAGATAATTTATTCATTTCATTTATTTTTTTAAATTTATGAAACGGATAAGATTCATTGCACACAGCCTTCCTATTACATAGTCAAAGTCCATAACTTTAAGCTTACACAATAAAGTGTTCATTTACTGGATGGGTCTAGTAAATAAATACTGTGGTCCACTCTGGTTCAGTGAGACATGACAGTTTAGTGATTACACCAGGTGACCTTTACCATCTCTGGAATAATACCAAAATAGTAAAGAGTACGTTTACTAGGTTTGAATTGGCATGTTGTCATGAAATATTCTTACTGTGAATCTTGGATTAGCTGTGAGCTGAGATATTGTAATGTCTGCTACAATTACATGTATGTAGCATGTAACAGTAATTACAGTATATAAGAATATAGAGATTTGTGTTGAGTCTTAAGCAGATATTGTACTGTACCTGTGAAGACTGTGCCATCATTTGTCATAAGGGCAGCTCCTACACTGAATTTGCTGTAAGGACAATACGCAAATTCTTTAGCCTTCTGGGACTTGCGAATAAGTGGTTCAATCCAATTGTCCTTTTCAATGGTTAGCTTGCTGACTTCTGTCACTGCTTCAGTGACCTTGCATGTATCGATTTTCAAGTTTGCCATCCCAGCATTTTAGTTCAGTGTTAATGTGTCCTTGTGTGTGTAAATGAGAAAAGAGGGTGAAAACTAAGTAAGGGACAGAGTGAGAAAAAAGACAAAATATTGGGAGAAAGGGAAAGGATATACGGTGCAATAGAGAGTTGACTTTACAACTGGACATAAACAGTTTTTTAGGAGACAGGCTGTTTTTTTTTTTTGGACCTGCCCCCACAGCTGGGCCACACGTGGTCTAGAGGGAGGCCCACAAGTTCTTTAGGGTAAGTGTAGCGTGTGTAATGAGTTTTAGAGAGATGCTGCTGTTTTAAGCTGTATAAGAAGTGTGCTCAGTGGCTCATTATGCTCTGCTGTCATTGTGGTAGATGTGGTTGTAAGCATACAAATAAACCAAACCTCAAACCTAAAAAACAGACAGACTTGTTGTCGCTCAATTAACATCCAATATCTTGCTCATTATGCTCTACTGTCTACTATAAATATAAAAACCTGATAATTTGTTCATTGTGCTCTTGCTCTGTTGTCATTGTGGTAAACATGGTGGTAAGAATGTAGCAACAAAATCTAAACCCAAACAAAAATCATGCCTGTGTGAACTCAGCAGTGCAACTACACTTTTAATGTGATGGTTAGCCCACTAGTGTACTGTACAGTGCCCTGTACTTTGATAATTTTTTGCAAAATCTCCAGTGTTTAAAAAAATGTTGAAACATTTTGAATTGTACTCTGTATTGTACTTTACTCAGTACTCATACTGCAAAACTCATACTTTCTTTCCAAAATATATATCCTTTCTTTTTAAAGATATTTTATTTAGATAAACATGTCATACTGTACAAGCCTTTTCTTTGTTCTACAATGAGATGAAACAATGATAAGTCAACAACAAAAACAGTTCCATCTTTACATTTGCATATTTAATACATGATACAATATTTATTTAGTTACCAGGACGCAGTGATGGTAATGAAGACATAAAGGAACCCATATTTAATCATCAGACAGGACATTAGTTAGACTATGGGGTTAAAGATAGGGTTAGTAGGCTAATGTCTGACTGATGTCCGTCCGACTGATGTCTGACTAAAGAAAATACTGTTTACCATACATTGTAAGGAGGAATGCAGCCTCCTTACATTGTATACAGTATTTACATGAGAAATATTTTTTTTCTCCAGTTGTCAGCCAGCAAAATAAAATAATATATAGCTGCAAGCAGCGATCATAGGATGGGACCAAGGCAAACAATAAGCCCTTTTAGGCTGCTCAACAGCACTACTTTAGATCACTCAACAGTATTGCAGATGTTCGCAACCCAGAAAGACAGACAAGGCATGAACTGCTTGCAGCTATGCTTTTGTACAAATCTTCTCTTCAACTGAGATTTCAGATAATGGTCCAGATTGTGTGTAACATTTCACACAATTTACTAAGAAAAATCCAGATGAAAATAAGGTTTAAGCAGTTTTCAAACTGCTCAAAATGGATTTTTTCTACCTTCATATTCCCAATATAATAATTAAGCCAATTCCCAGTTCCCCTGCCTCTCTACAACTGATCACAAAAGTGTTTTAAATAACAACCTAAAGCATTATTACATTTTATCAAGCTTAGGGTTGGTTCATTGTCCATTTGATCCAGCTGACATAGTTCCTTACTCTGGTGTACACTCCAGGAAGATATGGACTGCCACAACTGATGCCCCATGAGCCGATACCCTCAAGTTTCCCATTGCAGACAAGGGGACCACCTGAGTCACCCTGCAGAAATAGAGAAATGATACCTGATGAACCGATGACGTCCTTCCTTTTGTGAGATATGTAAACACAACCTAACTTTTCTCACTGCTCCTGAAGTGTCAAATGGCACTGCTCATTTGAGCATGAATTCCTTATTATTGTTCTTTATGACACTGATAGTATATTGTTTCAACACATTTAAAGATGCTCATGCGATCACAAGACCGGGGTATAAAGTACTGCTTTGTGTACTGTATGCCTGGCATCACATGTTTCCCAGAATTCTATCTCGTTGATCAACCTTTTTATTTGTTTTGTCAGAGCCAAATAGTAGATGTTTCAATTTAGCAGATACTCTTAATCCACAGTGACTTAAGTAAAATGTTGCAATACATCATATACCTACAGATTAGCCCAATTTAAATCCAATTTTAAATCCAATTTACAATTTAAGCAGAATTTACATACTTCATAATTTACAATATAAGCACTAAAAAATGGTAAAACATTTGACATCCTACATACAGTAGGTAATGGCTGTCCAAGTCGATGTGATATGCTGTCTAAACTACCTGCTATGGGTTGATATGAACTGCAAGAACTATCGGCTAGTATGTACTCAATTGCTATGGGCTGAAATGGAGTGTTTTTTATCCAAGATTACCTTCAGGTCCTTTTCCACCAAAAGAACTTTGGTTCTAGAAGTGGTTCAGTTCTTTATTTGGTTTATAGCCCATCTGCATTTTTGACCTGAATAGTGACATGGCCACTTTGGTTCCCACTTCAGGGCAACAAGTATTTATTGGTACCAGTTCCAAGCCAACTTTTAGAGATCTGAACCAAGCCCTCAGGGAGGCTCTTGAGCATTTGAGAATGTTTGTAATCCTGCATTTTGCGATTTGCTTGGTAGCACTTTTGTACATGCATTTTGAATAGATTTTGGTGTCCAAATTGAAAACAAAAAAACATAGTAGACAAGTAGACCATTCTACAGGATGCTTCAAAACGCTACTGAGCAACTCCCATTAAAGTAGCAGGAGGCGGTGCAGTCCGCCCTTTATCCTTGGCCGAAAAAAACAAAACAACAAAACCGTTTCAAAAGTGGCCCCTGTCCACTTTCCTTACCTGGCAGGAGACCTTGCCACCATATGGAGATCCAGCACATAACATGTTGTCAGTGACCCGGTCCCAGTAGTAATATTTACACCAGGGGACGACCTGTACATCCACAGCACGGAGGCGAGAGGAGAGGTAGTGACTGTAGACACGCGTCACACCCCAGCCACTCACTGTGCAAGAGGTGTCAGCCTGTAATTGGGGGGTGTTTGAATCGGGCAGCTCGATTGGCCAGGAAAAGTTGATATGTGCTATTTCACTTAACTGCAATACAAACCAAGACAGAGGGCATACCAATGAGGTGTTAGTGGAGCAATGTGTAAGGCATTATAGATTTTATTCTGGTGGAAATAGTACCTGATAGCCACACCATGGCTCTTGTAAAGGTTAATCACTAATAAGATTAAACATCATTTATTATCTGTACTTCATATCAAATGCACTTAAGAATTAAAATCAAACGTAAATCAGCCAGTTCTTTCTGTCTGTCTGAGGTTTATAATACTAGCTTGTACCATCTTACAGATTCAAAAATAGCCAGTTGCTTCAGAATTGATGGCAAATTTGAGAAAATGCAATTGACTGATTGACTGAAATGTAAATGACTTAGAATTCCAAGTAGTACAAATTAAAGTGGAGTAAAGTAAAGCACAAATAAACACATATAATGAGAACATAGCTTTAGTTAAGTACTAACCACCTCTGGCCATGATTGTATAATAACATTTCTTCAAATATATTTCAGTGATGCATACCTTCATAAGCATGATATTGTTATGTAGGTTGAAGTAGTTGAATCCGTGCATAAATATCTTGGAGACATTGCAGACCTGTTCATAGCCCTCTTTCACATCAAGGTCGTGTTCACTCAATACCACCCTCAGCTCAGAGGTCCTGAGAACCAAAATGGATACAGTCCAATCAGGGTTCTATAACTTGGTGATTGGTTGAGTTCAGGTCACTATAAAGGAGATGGTCTTTGTAAATATACTATAACTTAACACACACTTAACAATTGGCTTCCTCTATCGTTATAGATCATGTTTTTAACAGAACATAGTTAGAGATGAATTAAAGCAACAATCATGTTTGAAGGATATATTTTGTATATGCATGCCACAGACAGCCTTTTAAACCCAGTGTGTGTTGGGGAGAATCAGAATCGGGATTCATCTGCTAGGAAAAGTTGCAATCCCATGCAATTGGCCAAGTTGTTCTCGATATACTGTATCATATTTGTTATCAGTGTACTGTAGGATGGATTTTGGCATATCAATTGGACGTTCTGTTTTGTTTTTTTGTTTTCTTCAATTATTTGTCTTCATATTTCTCACTGGCAGAAAATTATATCAAGGATGATCTCTTGCTCTCTTTATCGTGCTTTTATACCCCTTCTCTCTCTCTCTCTCTCTCTCTCTCTCTCTCTCTCTCTCTCTCAGAAACGCATGAATGCACAAACACAAACAAATAAACAAACAAATTGAATCAGTACTCTGGTGCCTGGGCTGTTATAATTAGTACTCACGGCCTCCAGCAGCGGGCAGCAGACACCACCCACTGCCTGTGGATCAGGGTTCCTCCACAGTAATGTGTCCAATTGCCTTTTTGCTCATACTGTAGAGAAGCCTGGAATCCAAAAGAGTATGGTTTAACCTCCTCACCACCAATGATCCTTGTTGTAAGTGTCTCTGTGGGCAATAAGTTCAGAATAGAGTCAAGCATTTGTCTATATGAGAATATCTAAAGTAACTATGGTGTAATACTTTTCAAGGATTCCCATCTGATTGCAAATTCATGAGGCATCATGTGTACCCAAACACAGACATGTCATAGTGACAGAGTTTGTGCAATGTATATGGTACATTTTTGTAAAACAAAACAAAATGCAAAGGAATCTGAGCATTTGAGGCACAAAGAACAAACATTCAGATATCCTTTAACCTATTATTTTTTCTTGCTAACTCATAGTACATCACTTCATAACACTCAGTAAGCATTATGGAATATGTTATCTGTTTCTAAGTACAATCAGTAAACTTACCTGCTACAGAAAGAGAGACAAAAGTAGACAAAAGTAGCTGCAATGAATACCTTACTGTCCGACCCATTTTTCACTCCGCCCTGTAACATACAGTAAGTATACAGTATAGCAGCTGGTAGTATAGATTTACAACATGACAAATAATGCATCACTTTATGTTCGATTATCACCAACAACCTGATAGCCCAGCATCAAATTACCCATTCTAGATTTCTCAGCAATCCCGCACAACATTCATTGTCATATCTCCAAATCTACAATCTGATAGATGACATATTACTCTTCATATTTGCTAACAATTAGTTCGACACCACTAATCAAGTGTAACAAAGGTCCCACAGCACAATCTGTACAGTTTAAATTGTAAATATTACTACCTATAATCCAGCACATGTATGCAGCGATCTTCAGGGTATCTCCAACTGAACCAGACCAAAACTCCATCAAGTTCTTTTATATAGTGTAACGGCATCCTTGCCTACTTTTGTTAAACTATCTTTTATCCTGTTACATCCCACAATGAACAATGATGGTGACCTAGTATATGACAAAGCCAGTCTATTTCAAATCTTGTTTTGTTCTTGTCGTGTCTTCTGATATGCTTGCTTGACTGTATCAGTAGCTGTAAACTGGACACCTTTTATAGTCATTATGCCCATGACATGGGCATAATGACATGGGCTACTATAGCTTTATTTTTGTAATGGAATGTTGTCAGGAATCAAAATAGTATGATTTGCATTTACGGTAAAATGCTGAGATTATTAAACAAGAGCAGGAATTTAGCAGCCACATAGTGGGGTGTGGTTGTGTGGTACAGTAGGCTGTAAGGGGAGAGCAGGAGTGACATTCTGGGGCAGTAGGCATTGTTTAGCAAGAATGCAGTGTGTGCATGTGCGTGTGCGTGTCTGCGTGCAGATGCACATTCCTCATTTTTCCGCAGTTCAATGAAGATCTTTTCTATTTTCATTTCTGTTTTCATTCGTCTGATACACCTACGTACATTGCACTTCCAGGCCGACCAATATGGCCAAATATGAAGAGTTCTCATTTCAGTGGACAACACAGAATGTTTTGGCTCAGGCATTTTATTATAGGATATTTATCAGCAAATGTATAATAGTAGTGAGTGACATGAAATCTCAGAGTCAGAGTGTTGACCAATGAGTATGAGCATGAAAAGTGAGATAGTTGAGGTTGCACATTACTGCTCCACTCTTAATTCTGTCTATGCCAACTAAGTTGCTTTATATAAAATATGCAACAGTTTAGCTAAAATCTATTTTTAACTCAGGGATAGTCAACGTGTTGCATGCCTCCAACACCAGGACATGTGTATGCATAATATGCATACACATGTCCTGGTGTTGGAGGCATGGTATATTATACCAAAGGATCCTGCTAAATGAAGGATCTTCATTGGCTCATTTCTCTGAACAACTTGCCACTAGAGGAGAAATGATCAAGATCACTGAAGCTCACAATCATTCGTCAAAGGACTACTGACCTTTAGATCTCTCAATTATGATTGTATGAATTATATGATCCATTCTATCCACTCCTGGCATTTTCGCAGACTGGTTAATTAACCACTCCCACATGAAATCTCATTTCCGTTCAATTGTGTAGAAGAATCTGGGCCCTGCTAATATATGGTTAGCTGCGGGAGTACACTGTTGGCAGAATACCCCTTTAGCCAATCAGTGCTATTGATTTTATGGCTTGCTACCCGTCATGTGACTGCTTGCAACTATATTTTATTTTGTATCTCTATTCACCTGTTCTTGCCTACTGTGCTGTTGTTACACCTGACTTTCCCTCAGGATCAATAAAGATCTAACCTCATGTCACCAGGCTAGGTCCAGATTGATGCTTCCTGCCTGGTGAGTACAAAACAACATGACGTTGCAATATGTGATATTACCCACTCCCAGTCTGTACTGGATCATAAACCCGAAAAAGAATGCTACCCAGGCTAATAAAGATCCATTGTCACACAGTGTTCATTGGAATGACATAATTAGGATGGTACGTCAACTGAAGTTGAACTACTGAAATACACAATGCAATTGCAAAGTGTTATTACCAAAATCCCAGCTATAAACTTGCATACACAACAGTCATGGAGAAAAAAAATCAGTTGATATTTTAGAACTGACTTTCAACGATCAAACAAACCAAAGAAAAACTCCAAGGAATTCTTTTTACTCTTAAACATCCCCAGTCTGAGTACCCATCAACAAAGGAAAAATTGCACCAAACAGCAGTTTTTAGATCTGTGTTGACAGAGTAAAGCTTGAAAAAAAGCTTGAAACAGGATAAATGTACCAGTGTACAAATAGAGGCCTGCACACCGTCTATACTTGCAAAAAAAAAAAGTTTCAGTCAACGACCTTCTTCAAGCATCCGATCAGATGTTTTAAGATATTTCAAAATATTTCTATTTATTCTCAAAGAGTTTTTAAACTACAAAGTGTGTAGATCAGTTATTTTCATTTGTTGCAAACCTGGCAACACAGCAAGAGAAAGAGGAACCTGTGCACACACAAACGCAAAGGCTTATGGGCTATAAGAATGTTGTGGATATGCAGGCAGCCAAAGCCACCTGAACAAGGGACCTTAAAGGTGTATATGCATCTTTATTCCACTTTTCTCTAACTATCTGACTTGATCTTGTCAAATGTGGCAGTGTTGGGACATGTGCACTACGTAACTTAATATATTACATAATATATTACTAAAATGCAGTAACTAGTAATATAAATATATTAACAAAAAATCTAATATATTATACTTTTCTTTCTGCATTACTAATTACTTATTTTCTATAATTTGTCATCAAATGATTTACTGTCTTTCATGAATTCAAGGAATACATTTAAGTCCTGTTTTAACTGTCCATAGCTGAGTAGGATGAGGTAGGTCTACGCCAGGACTGTTTTCAGGAGTGACTTTTTTCAAGTTGATTTCACATGGATTTGGCCAGATAGCCAAGTGCGCTTCTTTACTGTTGGTATGCCACTGGCCTACGCAATATTTAATTAATAGTGATACTAAATATTTGTAATAGTATTGTTAATATATTATACTTGCTCAGACAGTAATATTATAATATATTGCTTTAAAATGAAGATAATAATTAATATATTAAGAAGGTAAAGTAATATTCCTAACACTGGGCATGGGTGTCCTTGCCTACCTGAGGGAATGCCGTACCTGGTGTTGAGTCAGTCAGATACGTTGTCCAGAACTATCAAAAAAGGTTCTGGCCATATAGCCTAAATGAGCCGTAGCCACATGGTGTGGTATACAGCCGAGCCAAAACAAAAACATATTGTTGATGAATGCTTACCTTTATTTAATAAAGAAAATCACAAAAAACAAAGAAAATATGTATTAACTGTTTGGCCGATACATTTGTTTAATGTTGTCCAAAACAACTGTAGATCACATGACAAAATGCTAATCTGATTTCTGGCAAAACCTAATTGGCATGCATGTATTAACTAACATAACTAACATGGAAGGTCAATTAGATGTAATAGGGTGAATCTATTTGTAGGAGTTATGTCCTTTAATGTGTTAACAAATTACATGATTAAAACACCATTCAGCCAGTGAAAACCAATGAATGATAAATGTGCAAAGTTTGTTGGAGGTATGGAAAAGGTGTACAACAGCATTAAACAAATGTTGGCACCAACATCTCCCCAGTAATGATTTTCACCAGTGACCTTTCAGAGCCATCTCTTCAGGGTAACCTACTGATCATTTCCTCCAATTTCCCAAAAGTTATCTTGCTAATACCAATTAAACTCACACAGACACAGGACCGATTACAATACCCTTTCATTCATTGCTGTAGGCAAGGTAAAATACATGGAATAATCAATATGGGCAGTTTATTATGCATATTAACATATTGCCTGAAACCTGAAACCAGTGATAACACCACTGATTCTTTATAGGTGTGCTCAGCAGGAAGCCATCAAGTATTTTAAATAACATAAAGAGACGATGAGAGACAACCTAGTTCTGTTCTGAATCACCATAATCTATCACATCTTTCTGGAAATGAAAAAAACATCAACAACATCCAGTTCAAGTGGAATTAGGAGGTTAATATCATGAAATGTACACAATTATCGACACAAAGAAACTGAACACATTATCCATAATAGCCACACAAATGTGTTTTTGAATGCATCATAAAGAATTCAATACAGGATCCATACTCTCACTATACCATCTGGGTGGAGCAGACTCTTCAGATATCGTTTTGAATCAGCCAGCTGATCCAGGCAATGTAGTTCCTTACTTTGGTGTACACGCCTGGGTAGTATGGACTGCCACAACTGATGCCCCAGGAGACAATGCCCTCAAATCTTCCGTTGCAGACAAGTGGACCACCTGAGTCACCCTGTAGAATAAGACATAAGAGACCTGATGAACAAAGAGGTCCCTCCTTTTGTAAAAAACAAAAAAACAAACAAACAAACAAACAAACAAACACACAAACAAAACAAAAAAACAAACCAGTGACCCTTAAACATTTTAGCCCTGGCCCCAAAATAGAAATTAAATATTTTCCAATGACCCAGAGAAAATAGCAGATCTACAAGCTCACAATATGGCGTGAAGCAGTGCGTTGTGAGCTTGTAGACCAGATTGTAGTTTTCCTATTCAGCTGATGCCTTGCCATCTATTCTTTATGGGAGAATAAAAGCTTTCATCATAATGATGTTAATCAAATTGTTTCTGTACCTGGCAGGAGTCTTTGCCTCCATAGGAGGAACCGGCACACAGCATGTTTTCAGTGATCCTGCCCCAGTAGAAGTATTTGCACCAGGGCATGATCTGTACGTCCACAGCACGTAGAGAGGGAGAGAGGTAGTAGCTGTAGACATGCGTAACACCCCATCCGCTCACTATGCAAGATGTGCCTGACCTTAACGCGGGGGTTCTTGAATCAGGCAGCCTGGCCGCCTGGACTTGGCTATTGATCTGTGCTGGTTCACTTAACTGAAACACAAACAAAAGACACAGAGGGATCACCAATGAAATGCTGAATGAACCTGATTGAAGAGTGATCAAACTCTGTGTGTGTGTGTGTGTGTGTGTGTGTGTGTGTGTGTGTGTGTGTGTGTGTGTGTGTGTGTGTGTGTGTGTGTGTGTGTGTGTGTGTGTGTGTGTGTGTGTGTGTGTGTGTGGATCTAACACAGACATAGCCCAGTCACACTTACCTTTATCATCATGATGTCATTATTGAAGGTTTTGTACTGATAGCTGTGTGTATGTATGGTAGAGACATTGTAGGTCTGCTCATAGCCTTCGTCCTGCCTGAGGTTGTGCTCACCTAACACCACTCTCATCAAAGAGGCCCTGAGGACGAAACCGAATAAACATTGGTTTAGTGTTTCATGTCACCATTATAAATCACACAATCAAAGCGTCATATGTTCACCATTTCTACTCTAATAGAGCTGCGCAGTGACGTCACCGCCCCTGTTCCGGAAGTCTTTTCCCAATTCATTTTTCCCATAGACTTTTCGAAAATAATTTATATCAAGACGATTACGCCGCGGACAAAGCCAACTCGAGTCGTGACGAATCATGATGACACACAAACTTTTGGGACAATAAAATAATTTCTAAGATGAAAAACGAAACAAAAAGTCTTGTATCATGCCGTTTTCTACTTCTTCCCAATTATATATTATATGACGACATTGTGTTTGTTGTCATGATTTGTCACGACCTGAGTTGGCTTTGGCCGCGGCGTAATCGTCTTGATATAAATTATTTTCGAAAAGTCTATGAGAAAAATGAATGGGGAAAAGACTTCCGGAACAGGGGCGGTGACGTCACTGCGCAGCTCTATAGTGCATGCATGCAAAGCAATATACAGCAGCAATAGCAACTTTAACCTAGCAAGTTAGTTCAGCATCGGCTAAGTTATAGAGGTACCTTTGGTATTTTAATAACCTCAGACATTAACCTACCGGTGGCAAGTTTGGACAGCATTGAATCAATTAGAGGTACGTTTTGTAACATTTTAAAACACAAATGTGGAATCAGAAGACAAGCCCATCTACTACAGATATGGATGCAGTGACTGCAGCTGACCACAGTATTTTGAGCATGTCAGACAGACACACAAAGCAATTGCTGTTTGACAGTGCAACTCTAGTCCTTGGTTTTGGATGGACAATCTAAAATAAAGCGTCCCGAAAATTAGCACTCTACTTTGTATAATTCTAACAGTCAACAGTATTAGTCTACAGTCATAACAATATCCATAACAGTGTCCTGTTTTTTGGGAAATTTAGGCCCTGACCACATATCTTTGAAAACAGTTACAAGCAAATCTTATAAATAGAAACCATAGTCTCTTTAGGAGCTGAGGTTTGATCAGTTCTGTAGACTTTGCCAGAATGATGCGAACAATGCGAACATTATAGGAGACCTTCAGGGCTCTATAGGCCTAGATTTCTGTCACCTAAACCCCCATCCCTTAAATTCTTTGCCTTTTTAAAATATTTAAAAAACATTTTTAAAATAGCCAGTCTACAATCTCACAACATGTCAGGCACGTTAGAGATTAGCATTTGAGGAAAATTAAGCCCAAGCCCTCCTCGTGCTCAGTTATTGTCTATTTTACATACAATTGATAAACTTGCTTTTGTAGGTGGACCCAGGTCGGTGGTGACATCCACGCCTTGCTTCACAGCTCTTAAAAGGCCTTAAATTAAATTAATTATGATTGGGTTATGTTGCCGGCCAAGTTTCATTAAATCCTCTTAACATTGGATAGTAGGTTTTTTAAATTAAATTCTATGTTGCATTTAGGTAAATAAAATGTTGTACCAGGAGTTAGGGAGCTAGTGGGCTACTGCTGCTCTTTGTCTGCTTTGGAGTTGCACACCAGGGAGTTATGGACGTACAGTATCAGCCTCAGACTTGCCTAGTGGCTTGCAGGCAATAAGGCATTAGACAAGCCTGCCCAGAGTTTAGCGGGAGGACAACAATGAATGCCAGGTATAGTGTAATATAGTAGGCTTTACTGTCGCTAATTTGCCTCCTTCTATCAGCAACAGAGCTGTTAAATACCTGGACAACCTTGGCCTTGACCAAGACCTGGGCAGATGAAATGATGCAAGAATGATGTCAATATATATAATGATATATATCTATTAACTTTGTTAATTGCAAACAGCCCAAAGGAATAGGCATTAGTCTGGGTTAGCAACTTGCTTTTTGTTCTCTTCATTTATATTATTAAGTTAATAATTTACATAATTATACTGTATTACATCCTGTCACTTTCTTTTCCTCTCTCATCATACAAATTCAGTCCAGATCACTGGCCCAGATCACTGGCCTGGACATTGCTAGTAATAATAAGTTAATACTCACGGCCTCCAGCAGTGGGCAGCAGACACCACCCACTGACTGTGGATCAAGGTTCCTCCACAGTAATGTCTCCACATGCCTTTCCTTATATACTGCAGAGAGGCCTGGTATCCAATGGAGTATGGAGTAACCTCCTGTCCACCGATGATCCTGTCATTGTCATCTGCAAGTGTCTCTGTGGGCGATGAGGACAGTATAGAGTAAGGTATTAGGATACATGTTTCACCGGAGAGCTGCTGAGTTGGTGTTTTGTCTACATCAGGGGAGAAACTACAAAAAAAAAACAGCTGCATTAACGGTGTAAACATTTTAAATCTTTGACATCTCACTGCAACTGTGTGAGGCATCATAATGTCCTACTTGACCACAGTCGTATTAGAACCCTCCTGTTACCATAGGCAGAATTGTGAGGCCCGTGGCAGTGAAATGCGCAAAATTAGCAAAGAAGATCCACGTCCGACCGACCCAGAAGTTATTGCCCTCCATAGCTGTGGCCTAGACTTCAATTTAATAGATGATCTACAGATAATCTATGGCTCTGGTTACAGGGAGACACATTTATATGTCCTCGTAAAACCATGCTCTACCTCTTTTTTTCTGTTCTTTTTTTGTTTTTTCAATGAGAAAATGCTCAGTAGGTTGAGCATGCACATGCGTTAATTGCGTTCATTTTTTTAATCAGATTAATCAACAAAATTAATTGTCTGTGTTCGCACTTCCCTATGGAACTCACTCCCACCCTAGCTCACATCAAGGCTGCCCCCACCGTTGCCACGTTTAAAGTAACCCTCAAAACCTTTTTTACCTTTTAATTTTATCCCACCTTATTAAAGTTGTTTTTATTCTATTTCTGTAATCGCATCATATGACATTGGAGGCATATCAAACACAACAGAGCTGGTCGATAGAAACTTCACTTCTATGGCAGAGATTAATAAAAAAAAAAAAAAGTTTTTAAAGCAGTAAAATGTCTTCTGTGATAATTAGGTGAAAACAAAGCTGTAACGATTTTAGAATATAAAGTGTCAAGTTACTACAGTAACAAAATATTACCACAACTCAACTTTTGCACTTGGGGCATCAATCGCTGTGCAGTCTCTTTTTTATTATTTCAGAAATCTATTTCATCCATCAAATGTAAAGCAATTATGAAATCATCACATTGAGCACAAGCAAGAAGAAGCCTACCTGTTAGAATGAGAGAGAGTGGCAAAAGTAGCAACAATGCAGACCTTACTTTCTGACCCATTTTCCAGTCCACCTGTAACATAATAGTCTTGAATTATAGTTGGCATAGCTTTACAACATGAAGGCAGTCATTAAGTATAGTATCTGTACTCGCGTATGATATTTTATGTAGGTATATGTATGTCCATATTATCTTCAGCTTATTAATTTTACTTTGTGTTAACTGACTTAGTAAATGACTGCATTCATTTTTGTGCAAGCACTAGCTTTTTCCAGGAAGGGGGAGGGTGTGTCAAGGACATTAAGGGGAGAAAAAAAAGAAATTGAACGGCAAAGAGTAACATAGGATAGGCCTTGGCAAGTTGAAGAAAGTTAAAGTGAACCTGATAGTGCATCCTCAAATTACTGACAACTACAAATTACTGTCCTAGATATAGTTCTTGCCTAATTGCCAAAAGTCAATACATATCATCTGTTTGTTGATATCGGTATCTGTTTTGTAGCTGTTATTTCTATAAAACAATGTCCTACAACCACAAACTACGCAGCATATCTGACTTTAGAAATGGCAATCTCATTTAGCTAAGTCATATTGGTCGAAAGGAATAAAGCAATTCACAAGAACGGAGATACAGCAGTAGTTATAATGCAACACATAATGATACAATTGTAAAGATTTACCACATATAATCCAACAAATGCATGCACCAACCTTCAAGATATGTCGAACTGGACTACACCAAAATCATCCATGATCCTTATATACTGTAACTGTATCCTTACCTACTGTACTTTTGTTAAATTATCTTTTTATCTCCTTACGAGCTGGGAACATCCCACAAACTAACAATGATGCTGACCTAGTATGTGACAAAGCCACGGTGTCCTAGTGTTGTGTCTACTGTATTATAATCCTTTCTTTTTTTTCTTGGGATAGCCTATATTGTTAGCTTAGCTGGAAACTAAACTCCTCAAAAGTTATCAGTACATACTGTAACTGCTTATTGTTATAATAGAATTGTTTTGAATCAATCATTGAATGGTATATGGGGAATTACAAAAAAGTGCTGTGATTATAAAAAGAAGAGAAAGTAAATTTTGCATTTCATGTTTTGTATTGCAGGACAGTAGGGAGCATCGCATGGAATTAACATTTTGTTGCTTGGACTAGTATAAATTAGTCACAAATACATTCTTTCGAATCTTGATTCATGGTTATGTCTGGATCTAAAAAGGTGTCTTAAGATGCAACATAGACCTGCAACATAGACCTTGCAGCGAAGCCATAATAATGATGCTCTCTATTTTAGTTTCCATCGGCTCCGACTGCACTCAAGTCGCCTTACATGTGCAAACAAAACAAGGTACTGTATAGCATAAAACTGCAATAATCTTTGGATAAGGACCGATATATGATTTCCCCAGAATATACACTTTGGCAGAGAGCATAAAAATGGCGCTGCTAGGAAGATCAGAACTTGAAGATCACCCTCTGAAAGAACCTATGACCCAATTCACACAATCATGTCTATTTAAGTTCTATACATTCTGCCATAATTTCTATATTAATACTTTGATTTATTTTTCTGTTAATTCTACCTGTTCAAGTCAACATCAACAGAACAGTGTCATATATCAACTGCACTGACAAAAAGATGAGTCACAAGATTGCATCCACCCACTTCTTGAGTGTGACGAAGATTACTGCTGGAAGGATGTGGACTTGACATCAAAGAAATTGTTCCTTGTTTTTTTAACTTATGTTAAAGATTAGTATATCCTTACCTTTTGCAATATTTTGTGGGCCAATACTTATCACACGTATCTCCATACTGTAGATTACAAATACTAGGTTTGAATAGCAATTTATCATAAACCTCCTATCCATCTTCATCTCTATGTTCACTACTCAAGACCTGAACTATCTTCAGCATAAATATCCTTCAAGCATCCATGTTCATCTACAAGACAAAATTAGTGTCCATCTCCCAGACCATTTCCACCTGTACTTACAGTACTGTATTTCCAAACTCCATTCAAGTTACTAGGCAGGCACACCATTTACATATCCCCAGATATAACACCACCAGGGGGCAGTTCTCTATCAAATATCACAGTGTCTCCTTGTGGAATCTCCATTTCCATCTTGGCTATCATATCATCCCTATCTGCATATAAAAGTGTATTATTATGTAACTTAATTACAATATGTGTTTTAACTGTATATTGTATATGTTATCAGTTAACAGTTCTATTCTGTTTTTCATGCATACATGACTTTAATTTGTAATAAGTAATAAGTTAATCATTTCTATAAATTTATGTTAATACAATAAAGTAAAACTGATCTAGTAAAACTAGATCAGCTAGACAGTTCCAATGCCCCTTTTCTAACAAGAATTGAAGGACCCTGCATGCTGCATGTCTCATGGAATGTCAGCACGCGATGTAATAAGACTGACATGCCTGAGGAAATAAATACTTTACAAAGAAGGGGACGCGGTCATGTGACTTTGGGCATGATGACTTTGTGCAATTTGATCTCCCAATCTTTCCCTGTCAAAATGACCTGAACTGCCTCTCAGGCCTTCTGTGTATGTATACAATACTTCCATATTACCAGGGAGAATATCAAACTGCTCCATCAGAAAAATATCTCCTGCATTTCCTTCAGTTATAATCACCTCACCACTACTCAACACCTGTATACCTCTAGCCCTTGTATCATGTATACAAGGTGGGAGGTGTGAACCTCTGATCTAGAGTTTGAAGTTAATGTAGTCTGCTGTGTCATTGGGCCAAACCAAAATTTTCCACACATTGTATGAAGCGGAGTGTGGAAAATCTTGAATCACCTTCCTCCTCCCAGAATCTAACTTCCCAGGAGGGGCGAAATCAATTTGCAACGGCGACGTACGCCATGACGTCACGACGGGTGGCCAACGACCGCAACCATTTTTTATTTTCAAACTTCTGTGACATCATTTTGGACTGTGGCATACGGTTGGGTCGTATGCCGCGGTCGCTAGATGACAGTTTCATAGAGGTCGTGGCCGTTTTACATAACAGTCGCAACTGTTTGGCATAACGGTTGGTGGGTTTAGGTTTAGTCATAGGTTTTACTGAGGTTAGGGTCAAGGTTAGGCTTAATAGAGAAGGTCGCAACGGTTCACTGGTCGAGACAAATTTATAACGTTCGCGACCGTTTTAACTCTGTTGTACGTCGCAATGAATGTCGCAACGTATGTCACGTATGTAAGGGTCTCAAATTGATTTCGCTGGCTCTTTAACTTCCCCTGCAGCAACAGAAAACGGTGAAACACAAACCTGAATCCCAGTCACATCATCATTACCTAATAGCGGTTGACACTTCAAGTGGGCATGGACAAAACTATCACATAGACAACTTGGACACATGTGGCGGAAAGGAACAGCTATGTTACCCCACCCCTTACGTGAAACCCTGTAACCTTGTATAATCAGCCTATGCACTATGCAATACTAACTCACTGATGGTGTGTGGGTTAGTAGGCCCTATCACGGAAGTCAGTACTGTACGATCTGTATGACGGCCGTGTTCGAGGAAATACCTTTACAATGAAGGGGGTGCGGTCATTTAGCTTGGGTTCAATGACGCGGTGCGATATGATCTCCTTATCTGTCCCGGTCAAAATAAACTGCCTGAAACGCCTCCCTGGCCTTCTAAACACTACACTCATACCTTCATCTCAACTACTGTAATTTCTGGACTATAAGCCACACCTGAATATAAGCCGCACCAGCTAAATTTGGGGCAAAATACTGATTTTTCCATGTAAGCCGCACCTGACTATAAGCCGCTCCTGACAACAAGCTTCATGTTAGAGCAGTGGTTTTCAACCTTTTTGATACCAGGGCCCACTATTTATCCAGCATTTGAGCACATTTTCACCCCACAGAACCCAAAACTAAAGATTTCTTTTGGTTTTGTCCACAATTCCAGGATGGATTTTCGCAAACAAAACAGGCAAAACATAGAGATCAAAATGACCATGACTTATTAATTAAGTGGTGCTAATTTACAGTATATGGTGAATATCATAACTCTTGAGAGTGTAAACATGAAACCAGATGGACCCGCAAGGGCCCATTTGGTTTCATTTTTACGCTCAAAGAGTTACATCTGGTTAATCAACTTTCCATCATTTACTACTGGTGGTCCCCTGACCACCTGTTGAAAACCCCAGTTAAAAAAATGCCTGTAAAAATCCATAGATTGGCCGCACCGTTGTATAAGCTGCAGGGTCAAAAGCATGTGAAAAAAGTAGTGGTTTATAGTCCAGAAATTATGGTATTTACTATTTATAAACTGCTCCATCAGAAAGATCTCCTTAATTTCCTTCCAAAAGCACCTGTAAATATACTGTATATGCTACAGCTCCTGCTGGCAATACAAATCTGTTACCATTCTTCAGATGGGTGAGAGCGTGAGACCTTGATATCCCACCAAGTTTTTTTCATATATTTCATATACCGTACATTTTTCTTTTTCTCCCAATTTTGTGTAAATATCCGATTTCTAACCCTAATCACCAGTTTTTGTTCTTCTGGGTTGCAGACAACACACATTGCAAATCCAATACATGTGATGACAGCATCTTCTTTTCACCTGAGACTGGGGATTTTCACTGGGAGAATAAAACAAATGAAGAGGAACAAGCTATTCTGTAAGCCTGAGATCAATACCATATTCGTTTTTTATGATCCCGCCTGGAGCGGAGATAACATCAGGTGGCCAGAATCCATGACCGGAACCAAGCATACTGTGCACCTCCAAAATAATTATCTGAGCTTAAAATGTCTAGTTTGGTATTATGGTTTGGTTTCTTTTGGTATAATAATATTTTGAAGCTGATATCTCGTTATACATAGTATATCTTTGTGCCCTGTTGATCAGAAGGTGCATATAAATTGTGTACAGAAGTGCATGATCCATCCATCCATACCAACTTCTTACCATTCAAGAAGAAACACCACTGCAACAGGCCTACAGTCTCCTACAGCAGGGGTAGGAGATTCTGAGACTTCGAACCCTGTTTCAACCAACAGTAGTATCAGGGCTTTGTAGGGTACCTGTTGTAACTGTCTGCGTCCTTTAGTGCTCATATTATGAAAATCTCTATACAGTATATCTACCTTTTTGTGGATGTGTGGTCTTAGATGTTAGTGCACCGAAGGAATGAACTTCTAGTCAGTGTCTAGCCTCGACACCCAGGCTTTCATTTTCGTCGGCGTTGCATAAAAATGGAAAGCCTGGACTAATTTGTTAGTTACGGTGGGAGAAGTGGGAGTTAACCCTTCGGGGTGGACGTCCAAATGATGTGACGTAGCATAGCAGTGGAGGGGTGGGGGAGGGGCCGGGGATGACGACACGTTGGTTAGATCAAATCAGATCAGCTCATCTGCCGTCTAAAATCGGACGGCACTCAACCCCCCCAGGCCAAAGTCATTTCAGTTTAGACCAGGCTAGTCAGTGTTATACATTCCTCCTAACAAGACAGACAGTAAGAGTGAAATCTTCACCGGTGTGCTGAAATATTAATCAACCTAGTACCTTGCATAAAATCAATGTTGAGATTTAAAGCAGAGTTCAGGGCTCAGAGCACAGATATATATCAACTTATCATTCCAGTGCCAGCAGAGGGAACGTGAGAGCAGCGACAGCAGCCCTGTTGTACAGTGACATCACTGGAGGCGAGGAGCTGCAGGTCATGTGGGAAAAGCACTGTGATCAGCAGGCAAGGGATGAGAGAGCTACAGCGAGACGTGCTTGTCAACAGTATCGGGCCTGTAGAGGGCCATTAGCTATAGCTGAGGTCAGGAAGTCCACAACAAAGGGAGGGTGGCACTCATGAGCCACATCCGTACTCCATTTTTAATGACAGCTGTCCCTAGGAGCAGCCCCTATTTGAGATGACCTGACCGAAACACTGTTCCTATACTTTACAGTTAACACATCGGATGCAGCCAGCATCTTTCTCACTAAAGGAGTGGCAGACGATATGACAGAATTTGCTCTGAAAAGGCCTGCCTTCTGTTCCTCACTAAAACTGGGAGACATATTCGGTGACATGCCATTGTTCTAACCTACCATTGTTTCCACCTCCAATTGGTCACCCGACATGCTGGTCTTGAATTACCAGTGCATGTTCGGACTAATGGAACTACAGATCTATGGAACAATTAAGTATCTATGGTCAGTCCCCGACATATTCTTATATTATTACCTTGCGCTGGTCATGCTAAAGTCTCCCTAGAAACAATGTTCCACGACATGCTTCTTGAAGTCAGAAATGAAGACAAAGCAATGTTGAACTATAATTCTGCCTGCCTGGGCATGAGTCTACTCTCTGCAGTCTTAGCTGTTGCTTCTGTGCTACCGTATGTGGGCAGGCAAGTGAAAGTAACAATTCCATTAGGTCTCATTCTGTGATAAACACTCAAAGTGGAACCCTGGCACATTTTTCTCTGCCTACTATATTTCCACTACACTGCGTTGGTATAGTCACTCATTACACCAAACATTGATTCATTTTTGAGAACTTGTACTGTAGATGGATTGGCCTAGGACCACTTCACACATTTTCAACCTTTCTTCATATAATTGGTCTGTCTCTAATGCTCATTATTTTGGTTAGGGATGTCCAGATACTGCATCGGTATCTGGAAAAGTATCGGATCGGCCCTTTTTTATCATATCGGTTCATATCGGTATAGGCAATACTGGATCAGTACCAGAAAAGTTTCAGTATTGGCCCTAATTTGTTGGGCCAATACTGAATACTGGGTTGACACTATGGCAGGTAAATAAATGTTGTGGAATTTGCTTTGGGTTAGGTCTGTCCACATTGTGTCCTGTTGTGCATGATTAATACGTGCTGATGACAGTTCCAGATAAGCAATGTCCAAAAAGGTTCGCAACCAATGTGTTTTAGAAATGTCATGTGGGGGTTTCCTACACTGGACTATGATCTTTTTAGCTGCTGTGAGCCCAGCCAACCAAACCTTGCGCTTTTTTGCCGTAACATAGAATCATCAATTAACAGATGAGTATATGGATCCATCAGCAGTTGTATTTCCAGCAAATCTGACAGTCTTTATAACCTTATCCCAGAATTCATATACCCCCTGACATTCCCACCCCAAGTGCACATTTGAGTGAGGAGGGCTATTCTAGTCTGCTATATCATTCTGCTATTTGGTGGACTTCATATAAGATCTTTTTCTTGGGACAATTTAATTGAGTTTTAGTCCTTTTTTCTTGCATTTGCAAAATGTATCTGATCAGGAAAAATTATCGTGAATGATCGGGATTGTATCGGGATAAAAAAAAGCGATCGGATCGGGAATTATCGGGATTGGCAGATACTCAAATGATCAGGATCAGATTGGGAGCAAGAAAAATGTGATCGGGACAACCCTAATAATGGTATGTCTTTTGATCTGTGTCCCAGAGGAGGGATAGGCCATTAAAAACCCACATACTACAGGCTTTCTTAAAGTTACGATGGTGAGAAGCCATTGTTCCCACATTCTTAAAATGCAATTTAAAATAGTAAAGTTTATGCAGTACATTTGCAATGTACACATCGCATGCAATGTGCACAGTTCCTAACCCAAAGTCTGCAAATACCTCGAGAGTGAATAATAATTTGCAGTATAAGCTCACAATGCATTGCACCGCATCATGCTGAGAGATTGTTGATTGGCTACAGTATTTTCTGAGGGGACTTGAATTATTATACCAATTTCTTTGTGAAAGCACCTCTGTTGATGCATGCTTTCAGGAGAGGCAGGTCAATTATAGGATGTAAGCCTTCTGTACTGTAGCACATAACATAATTGCACATTACAGTCTGTTAAACTACAGAGAGTACCATCTCCTCCCACTCCATTCTGTGGAGTGGGAGGTCTTGGAATACAGTTTTCAGATCCCCTTTAATACGCTGTGTCGCTGTTTTACTTTCGCCTACTACAGGTAGGTAACAATAGCTAGGATCATAATACTGAACAATGGTATGGTAAAGCTTCGAAGGTCAACGAGAAGGTGAGGCAAAGGGGGCGTGCTGTTGCAGCTTCAATTATATATTGTTCCAGTACGGCAAGGTGACCATGGAAACTGAAATCGGAACTATAAGAAACCCGAGCATCCTGGTGAGATCCTTTCCTGCTTAAGAATACACGGCTGGAGTGCGCAGATATACTCCACCTCAGTGCACCTGGAGCTCCCCAGTGTCTCATCATGGATCTGCTCTCTATTTTGCTCTGTTTACTATTGGAACTCTTGGATGTGAGCTGTAAGTACGTTGTTTCATTTGCATTTATACATATATAATTCGGGGCAGTTTTATTATGTTTATTTGATCACAGTCCCATTGGACAATCCAGATGTATTGCTTAAAGACCTGTCCACCATGTCATATAGGTCAGTGTAGACTAGAGATAGGAAACCAAGGGAAGAGAGACAGCAGACAGGGATGTGAGACAAAGACTGGAAGTCGGATTCTAACCCAGGTCCAGGTGCTTATAAGGGGCATAACTGTGAACCAGCTGAGCCGTCAGCCACCCATTATTTCCATTTTAAATGTTAATACAGTTTTCTAATAAAGCTTTGCGTAATGTCAGCATAGCTGAAGAAACGGTTATCGGTTTTGAAAATTGTAAACAGACAAAAAAGTGAGAGGTGCTCTTAATCATTGAACATCATCATAACTTAAAATACCATGTCAATTTGCACAGACACTAGGACGTAAAATATAAATGTAAAGTTTGTATAGGACAGATAAAGTTTGTGTTCACACACCAAAAGCTGCAGTCAAATTACAACCAAAAACACTGGGGGTTTGGGGGATACATTGCACTGGCAGTTATTAGGGCAATCTTGGAAATGCTGGGCTTCTTATCATATTGCTATGTAAACATTGCCTTACATAAATATACAAAAGAATGTGATGGCTATCTCCTTTATTAGATAAACAAACAACCCTTGTGCTTCCCTCTTGTTCTTGTTGGGATGATCCCTAGAGAAAGTGTATAACAAAATAGCTTTTATCTGTCTCAAAGCCATTTGTGTTATTGAGGTCACTATTCCATCAAATAATGACACACAGACAGAGCCACAGTGAAGAATTTGGAACAGTAGCCTATACAGTATGTCATGACCCTAAAGAATTGACAATGCTTAAATACACATGGTACTCTTTAACTTAAAATTTGCAAAACATACAATCTACAACACTAATACTGCAGTATTGTAGAGCGGGAATTACATCCTGGAAATAACTGGAACAGGAATATTTGGAACCCACTTGTACACATGGGAAAGTTAATAACTATTAATTGTGGACAACACCCATTTTATGAACTACAAAAATGACAAAGAGAAAAAAGTGAGAATGGAGATTGTGATAAAAATCTCAAGTGGGTCTGGAATCTAGGCCTAAACTGAGCTACCTACTTTCACTAGAGACAACAATACTATTAGATGTCATGACTCATTATGGAGACTAGACACTGGAATAAATGGATTTAATTTCAAGTCAAATCATTTAAGTTGAATTGGGCCATCACAGGCCCACATAAGGAAACAAATAACCCCTAGGCCATCAATCTGATGAGGAAAAATATATGATGCCAACAGAAAAGAAAAAAAAAACCCACAGACAATCACAAAAGATCGAGGGATACCCTTCAGGGCGGACAGGGATACAATAGCTTCAGTGTGGCTAATATTCCACTTTTCACAACTGTGACATTCAATAGAGGCTCAAAGAAACTGTTGCATAATGCCTTCAAATTCACCTTTAGGCCCTACGTGTGCATTTCTTTCACATGCACAAGATATTTAGCATGTTGTCTAGAGTTACCTTTTCGTCTCACTTTTCTCACCCAAAAACCAGACGCTATTTATAGTGCAGGATCGATGTCTGAGAATAGAGAGCACTCTTTTATCCCTCAGTTACCACTATGTCTGGAGAACGAACTGTTTATTTTCATAAACAAATTATCCTTAACAGTGAAGTGAGTGGCTGTAACAAGGGTATTGATGTCTAATGTAGCCTTCAGGCTCTGGAAATCTGGCTTTCACAATCTATGTACAGTATATAGTTCCCTTGAGGTCCAAAGAGAGAACCATTGACTTAAAGAGACACTTCACCCCTTTTACGATTGTAGTATTACGCAGAAGTGGGGATCGAACCCGGGACTCCCACTCGCCAGTCCAACGCACAACAATTCGCGCCAATAGGGCTGAGCCCGATTGGCGGGGCTGTTGTCGCTGGCTCATGGCTGGGTGCTACATTCACCCCCTTGATCTTTTGGAGCGCGTCTTCGCGCTTTACACCACGGACCGCCGTACATGATGTCCCTCATGTGGACCCGCAAGGACGTATACGGGTATATTGGGGATAACACCCGCACTCCAAATCCTGCCGACTACGCCAGATTGTAGTATTACGCAGAAGTGGGGATCGAACCCGGGACTCCCACTCGCCAGTCCAACGCACAACAAGTCACGCCAATAGGGCTGAGCCCGATTGGTGGGGCTGTTGTCGCTGGCTCATGGCTGGGTGCTACACAAGCAAATTTAAATGTTATCTACTCAGTAGATAACCACATTTAAATGTGCGAAGTTGGCCCTTCTTCATACGTTGTACATACAGTAGATTCTACTGTATGTACAACGTATGAAGAAGGACCAACTTCGCTGACGGCACTAGAGGCAAAACAAACCTCATGTACAAATAGCCATCCCATATGGAAAATTGAATTTAAATGTCATATATACAAACTCTTGAAAGTGGAACCTTTGATACAAGCCACTTTACAAAAAAAATACAATGGGTCTTATATCTGTTTTATATATCATTTATAATTCTTGTAATACATATTCTTATAATTTATAAATACATTTATATTTATTTTCCAATAATTAACCAGCCGTCAAGAGCTTCAACTCATGATGAAAAAAGCAGGGGAGTATAGTAACATTTTTATTTCGGGGGTCAGGTGTCTTTTTGAATTGCAGATTTTAATTATTATGGGTAATTATTTGGTAAGCCCAGGCCCAGGTTTGGTGGTACATCCTTTTGGCCTACACACAAGGCCCCAGACCTGGTTTGCTGCCATGCAGCCAATGAGAAGACTTAATTACACCATACCTGGCTACACCACAGAGTTCGAGAATTCCACCCATTGTTTGTTTATAAACTGGTCACTGAGCTCTCATTGACGAATGTATTCCACCAAACTTCCGGCAGTAGTTTAGCTTTAGACGAATATGCCATATAAAATTATAGATACTCCTAGTAAAATAGAAATGGTTTGGGAAAAAAAACATTAACATGGTGAAACACAACTTGAACACACCATCAAGTTGTGTTTTACCAGGTTTTTCTTTTAGGACTATTTTATGAGTGTACAAATGTACAGTACACTCAGACACATGTCCATGTAACGCTCTCAAAAAAAAAAAAATGTTGAAAATGGGAGGAAATCCTCTAAGTACAAAGTTACAAAGTTAAATTGTTAGTGCACAATATATCCACCACTGTAGACATTATGTAGGTGAGCAGGTGTTTAATCTGGAACGCCAAATACCACCTTTGGCCAATAGCAAGGTGGGGAGAGCAATCTCTGTTGGTGCATCAGCAGCCAGGCTGCCTGTTGTACTGTAACTGAGAGGGATAGCATGCTCCTCCACATGCGGTACATCGTCTTGGTGACACTCATCATGTATTTTAAAAAAGGGGCGTCTGCTGGCCAGGGGCGGGATCTAGGCATGGGCATGGGGGGGCAATGCCCCCCTAAATGTCCTGACTGCCCAACCAAACATGATGGCATGCAAAACAACCCAAGATATCCAAGACATTAAAGTGCTTATATTTAAAATGATGTGAAACACTACTACTGCTACCAGTGTTTCCCCCAGAAAATTGTTTAGTCAAGGTGGTGAGGCTTCGAGTCTGTGCTCGTGCGCGTGCACGTCCGTGCATGTGCGCGTGCATGTGATGTAATTACAATACCGTAGGCCAGGGGTAGGCAACCTTTTTGACATGAAGTGCCATGATTTTTTCCTTGACACTCAGAGTGCCACAGTAAAAAAATGACTATAAATTCCCTTATAGTCAATAAGGGAATGACTGCATTTTCGCGGTCATCACATATTCAATGGCCATTTACTGCAGTTATGTCATTATTAGGCCATATTTCATTTCTTATCAGAACAGGCAGACTGGTAGATATTTTTCTTTCACAATAGATTGATTAATCAGACTTAAGTGGACCAAAACTGTTCATTTGAGGGACAGAAATGAGACACTGTCCCACGCAAAGAAGGACATCTGGTCACCCTGTGACTGTCCCACAGAAACGGGGATATCTGGTCACCCTCAAAATACTCGCAAAATACGCTTCAAGACACACACACACACACACACACACACACACACACACACACACACACACACACACACACACACACACACACACACACACACACGCGCCTACTAACTAACTTGTGTCACCACTAAACCAACAGCATTTCATCATTGAAAACAGAAAACTCTCTGAGTCAGACCTTTAGCTTTATGCATGCTGCGTGTCTGTTGCAACTTCAACAACAGCTGATGTTATTATTGATGCTTAATTGCCTAATATAAGTCCTGTAACTGAAAATGATATGGGGGCGCCTTATAGCCCGTGGCGCGAAGCGTCACGGGCGATGAAGCCCATACCATTTTCTCTTGCCCCTCCAACATGTTCTCTTGCCCCCCAAATGGGATATGTTATATCCGCCCCTGCTGCTGGCCATGTCAGATGTAGTGGAGGGGACACATGGTGTTCTTGCCTGCACCCTCACTAACACTAGCCAGTATACATGGGACACTGGGAAACAGCATAACAAAGAAATTGGCAGAAAAGGGAAAGGCATAATGCATTGTTTCAGAGAACTCCAGGGATCATTTTTTATATTTTATTGGTCATTAAAGCAAGGAGCATCTGCGCCATAAAATCCTTGTGTTTTATTGATGACTTGTGCACTGATTTTGCTGCTGCTGCAAGTCCTGTGATATTGTTGCTGTGTGATTGAACAAGATTTGTCTCTTGCGTTCAAGATGGAGAATGATTTAGAAGATACAATCTTATATTCTCAATTTCTATCACAGGTCAAGGAATACCAGAATCGCCAACCACAGCTTACGACGACTTTTCTCGCATTATTGGGGGATTTGCTCCCCCTCCACATTCTATCAAGTACATTGTCTCAATACAGAGGAGAATCAGCCATCAACACATTTGTGGGGGCACTGTGATAAACAAATTCTGGGTGCTCAGTGCTGCACATTGTAATATTGGGTGAGTTGATTTTGAACACAGTAGTGCATCTGTTGTGGGTCTCACACACCGGAAATAGCGGATCTACAGTACAGGCTTGCAACATGTTGCACTGCAACGCTCTGTGAGCTGTACAGTAGCTATCCTTACCGCATGGCACGCATGCCGTGAAAATAGGCTTTACACATCTCTCTCTATGTCATTCTCAGATGATCCCTAGAATGGCATAACTTTAAAAAGATATTTGAATTGCTTGAGTTTTCAACAAATTGTGTAGAAGTTGTAGCAAAAGTGTTTTTTTTTTCTCTCCCCCAGAAAGTTGTCATGTTATAACAGATCCAGCTAAAGTTTTGTTTTGATTGTACAACCTACAGTTAAGTTACTTACTAAGCCAGCAGCAGCCTCTTAGCAACACAAAGAGACAGACCGGGGCATTGTAGTGATATTCAGTGAAAACTCTTGTTACAGCATTGTAAGTGGAAATAAAAGACCTATTGGCAATGGTGACTTAGACTTGACATCTTGTGTATGCAAGTGTCTATACGTAGGTTTCATCAGTGGGTTCTGGTAACCATGAAGACAGATCAGGTTATCATTTCTGTAGACTATCAAGGCTGAGAGCAAGTACATGAAAATGATACTTATAAAGACACTCATTCAGCATTGTGTGTGGAATATTACTGAAATCTGGCTCAAACATCTGACGTTTGAGGCTAATTTGCTGAATTACCTTTTTACAGATACAGATACCATAATACAAGCACCTTCCCATGTTAAAAAACTTCACATGCAAACTGTTGAAAGTGGCACCTTTACAAACAAAATATGGGTCTTATATCTGTTTTGTATGCCATATATAATTATTATAAATTACAAAAGTACAGTGTATATATGTTTCACTTTACAAAAAATACTATGGATCTTATACTAACTTTATTCTCTGATATGAGGACTGTATGAAAGGTGCCACTTTCAATAGTTCGCGCATATAAAGTTTTTCCATATGGGTTGGTATAACCCCATCACACAGAAAATGGCTGGGTTTCAAAATGGGTTTTTTAACAGAGTCTTCTTAGTGTACAGGCACACTGAGCTTGTGTCTGCTTTTGTTTTCGGCTCTGATCCACGTGGTGGTTTTTTCTCCGTCCACTGGCGGTGGGTGGAAATGAAGCTTTACCCACGCTTGAGAATCATGTGATGGCCAGCTTTCTATAAAAGCTTGCTGTCACCGAAAATGCAAGGCGAGCTGAGCTTCACTTTCCACCCACCAACATTCTACAACCCTGCAAGTGGACAGAGCATCCAGCTTCTTTTTGAAGTTCATGGAGGTCATCTACGTATAAGCACATATGACTTCCATGAACTTAAAAAAAAGAAGCTGCGTGCTCTGTCCGCTTCCGGGATCATGGAGTTGAAGCCCTTGATGGCTGTAGAGTGCATTGAAGGCTCATTCAGAGTTTAGAATTTCGGTGAGTACCGCGAGCACCGCTCAAAGCACTGTGACCACCACCATTCATAGTCCACTATCAGCACCTCGCCCCTCCTCCTCCCCTCTACTTCTCTCCCTTTCTCCTCACGTCTATTGTTGTTTAATTCCCCCTCTGTTTTCTCTCTCTACTTTCTCTCTACTTTCTAGCTCTGTTTGTTGGGCATTCCCAGTGAGCACCGCTGCAGTGCTTGGTGTGGTATGATGTCATATTGTATTCAACAGTGCTCGCAGTGATCACACATCAAACTATGAATAGGCCTTGAGGAGGACATGTATGGCTGTGCTGTACTCTAGGTTGTCTATTTCTGTGTTGTTAACTTCTGTTTGACATGGTGTCTAATAGACCTTTCAGTAAGCCCCTCCCCAAACTGCTATGGTCCAATCACAGCTTCAGCTCTTACTGAAAGGTCGATTAGCTGCCATGCCGCCAATAACACTTAAGAAGACTCTGTAAGAAGACTCTTTTAAGAAGCCATTTGGGAAACCCAACCAAGGCTACTTCTCCAGTTTTGTAGTGTTCAGTTACAAATGAGCTTGATTAGTTTCAAATGACTATGCATGAATTGTTTTGTTCTGTTTTATCCTTATATTTTACTTATATGTTAATGTGTGTGCATGTTTTTGAAGAGCAAACATTAACAAACAGCATGGACTACATCGCTAAACTCATACCTCATAGGGTTCTACTATTATTGCAGTCTGTCTGAGTGTGATTTTACTTGTCATCCTCAGGGTGAATAACATGAGGCTAGTAGCAGGAGACTACGCCCTAAACATGTATGAGGGTACAGAGCAGTTCCGGCTAGTTCATCTATTGGTACCCCACCCCCTGTACAACAACGAGTCTGGCTCCAATGACATGGATATTATGCTGCTAAAGGTACTGGTATAGTATCCTAACACAATAATATATTACAGTGTGATACTGGTATGTCAAAAGCATTCCCGTCAGTCAGTGCAACTCTTAACCACATGGACAATTTTAGTCATAATGGCACTGGATTAATCTAGTTAATGAACAAGTTGTGAGTCTAATTAAATCTTCAGCCTACCGGTAGCTCTGCTCCAGAGCTCCACTGCATCTATGGGTCTGCCTTGCATTGGAGCTCTGTAACATACAATGCAATCTGCCTTTACTTGACCCGACCAGCCTCTCTTCTGGAGTGGATATATAAAGAACATTTTACCTACTCACCAAACACGGCTTGTGTGATTAGAAAGCCTACTTTCCTTAGTGGAAACACTCTGAGCCCACCACACGGATAAAATGGTCTTTCTGGCCAGAACTCGTTTTTTTACAGGAAGAAAAAAATGTTTCCTTTAAAGGTTTTCTCTTGGCAATATCGTTAGAGGCCTATTTTGGTTGTATTTCTGGTGAAAAGCACCGTTCTGTCCAAAAAGTCCATTTTATCCATGTGGTGGGGGTTCAGAGTGTTTCCACTAAGGAAAGTAAGCTTTCTATTCTAATCACATATGCCGTGTTTGTTTTGGTGAGTAGGTAAAATGTCCTTTATATATCAACTCCAGAGAGGCTGGTCGGGTCGAGTAATGACAGATTGCATTGTATGTTACAGAGCTCCAATGCAAGGCAGACTCATAGAAGCAGTGGAGCTCTGGACCAGAGCTATCTTCAGCCCTATATCATGCATACATTTAACCCTGTTTCGTTTTGACCAAGCATAAGGCCAGTGTAATTTTATTTTTTGTCTTGAACATAGCCTGCAAACAGTCCATTATCAAAATGCCAGCTAATCAGCTCACTGAATTGTGGTCCTCACAAAGGGAGAGATCAAAGTTTTTGCAAATTAAGTGTTTTCGTTAAAACAAGACAATTGCAGACGAACCTCATTCCTTCTCAACACTAGTTCATTGAGACAAGGCGGTGTTGAAGATGGAGGGAGGTGAGTTGCATACTCACTTAAGGTAACACTTAAAAACAAATTGCTTCACTATAGGCTCGTATAGCCTGAAAAGACAAGTACCGGAGCCAGTGATATTTAAAGGCAACTGCTAGCACCTCTCAAGCTGTGAATGACAACAGCGATCTTAAAGTGAATGTTGGTTGATTGTATTTGTTTGAGCTGTAATTTTCAAGCTTTCGATTGTCTTCCCATGCAGGTGAGAGATCCAATAATCCTGAACCAATATGTCAGTATTGCTCCGCTGCCCAGACATGGAGCCTCCATAGCGGAGGGCAGACTGTGCCGGGCATCTGGCTGGGGCTGGACCACCAATGAAGGCAGTCTGCCCGTGACCCTTCGTACAGTCAAGCTTCCCATCATCTCCACACAGAAATGCAATAGCAGTGAGTCCTTCAATGGAGAAATCACCGAAAACATGATCTGTGCTGGATACAGTGCTGGAGGAAAAGACTCCTGTAAGGTACGTCATTGTTCAACCTATAGTTTCTAGATGGGTTGAGATTCTTTTACGATTTTCATTGAAGGGTTAGGATGATGTCACATAAGGAATGGCAGCTTAGTGGCCTTGTGGTTAAAGTGTCCACCCTGACATGGGAGGTTGTCGTTCAATCCCTGACCAGGTGTGCTGCTCTGCCTTTGTCTCTCACGTTCTCACTAAACAAGGAAATGGGGGACTCATAAGCAGTAAATCTGTGCATATAAATTATGTTTACCATCAACTATCTTAGTTGTAGTAACATTGTCCATGTGCAGTACATTGTTATTATTTACTGAAATAAATAAATGGCATTTAGAGCATCTCAGTGGGTAGTTGGGACATGCAAGGACTGCCACGCAGCCACAATACAAGGAGGCAACACCAAAAACACAGAGCTGCACATTTTTGGTCTGTGCATGGCAGCCTAGATATATACTGTATATGCTTGCCAGAGGCTCAGGGCGCCTCGTCCATCATCACTAGTCATGGATAACTACACTCAGACAGTGACCACTGCGACATCCATCCAACACGTAAAGGTTGCCAACGCCGTGTATGACGCTCTAGTCGTCTTGATTCTGAGTTGACGCATGATGCCATACATGGCATGGAAAAGTAACAGGCGTTGTGCGTTGTGTTGGTGGGGTGACAGACAGACTGTTAACCGCGCCGCGGCGCTGTGTGTGTGTATGTGTAAAATGAAAATATTTGGTTCTATATACCTTATAGAACCAATTTCTCTACAGTCCAAATAATAGTGGTCCCCCATGCCCGGGCCACTTTCGATAATCATAAAGTCACAAAAACAGCGTCTTTTCTTCCTCTCTCTCCTGTTTTGGTGTGTGGCTGTGTTCATGCTGTGTGTGCATGCATGCGTGCTGTGTGTGTGTGTGTGTGTGTGTGCGGGGTGAAGGGGAGAGTATTGGACATTACGTTCAATGCGCTGTGTGATGCAGCTGCTACTCTACACCGTACGGCGGTGCGTAACTGAGAATGCATTCTCCGCAGCTGTAAGAAATGAATGAATGCAAACCATATATACTACTGTATACAATATGTAAATCGCAAGGCCCTGGGAGGCTTGAGTGGCCCTTGGCCCTCCACCACTAATCTGTGGTTGTCACAAAATCCCAAGGTGCACCTGGACTTCTCTCATGGCCTACCTCAGCACATACTGTATTTGGACAATCACTGTTTTAGAGCATACTGTATATAACTAATTTTGGTCCTGCATTCGTTCTGTTTCAGGGGGACTCTGGGGGCCCATTGGTGTGTGAAGGCCGTGTCTATGGTGTGGTGTCCTGGGGAAAGGGTTGTGCTGATCCCCAGTTCCCTGGAGTCTACACGGCCGTGTCAAAAGTCCGCAGGTGGATAGACCGTGTCATATTTAACTACTACAGCAGATGTGACAAGCCTTAGACCACAGCCGATTTGAAGAAAAAACAACCTAAAACATCAATCTAATCTTGAACTTGAAGTACTTCTTCAACCATGTTTGGACCAAAGGTCTCATTTTAATGTAGCCTTTCTTCTTTTTTTACATGTTTTGCACATTCAATTATATATGATGTGTTATGTTTTAAGCTTGAATATTTATCAATTTGTTAGAGATGAGTTATTTAAGAGATTTTTGGACAAAAACTGCACACACAACAATGGAATTGTGGAACATTCCATTGTTTTATTTAGTTGTTTGTTTTGTTGGGTCCAGCACCTTTTCTGTCCCCCAACAATCTCATACATGAAACTACTGTTTGCATCTTCACAGAATCCAACCAAGTGCCAAATATTGCTGGTTATGTTTTTTCCAGTCTGAAGCCTTATTACACAGCGTTATGAAGGTAATTTAACTTTTGTTGGTAAAGATTTTAACTGCATCTTCAGGAACCATAGGAACATTCAATAATCACACAGTTTAATATCAGTGGAACCAGCGGCTTCAGTTAAAGCTGAGCCGATTTACAACAACCACAGGATAATTTCCCTTATTTGTAGTTGTTAATTTGAGTTTGAAAGCTTTTCAATATTAATTTAATTCTCAACAGTATAGCATGTCATCTATAAACACCACGTTAAAATGTGTTTTCATTTGTGCAGTGCCCATGTACATCTTGAACACTACATCAGCAGTTTTGGATGACATACAGTATGTACATTGATTTCCAAATGGTTTCTGAATGGAATGAATAACCCATTCCCACTGATTTATTCTTGCAACACCAAAGTGTATCTTGTATTAGAATGTGTAGATTTTGTATGTAAAACTTTTATTTGTATACACTATATGTGATTGAGAGGTAGATTTGAACTGACAGAGGCCCCAAACTTGAATAATGATAGAACATTTAGTAATAGCTGTTTACTGCCAAGTTTATGTGGTCTGTTATTTATGGAATTATAGTGTTACCAACGAAGCACTACGTACCTTTAAGTACGAGAGTTGAGTGAATGTACAGAATAGAACAGTAAGTAATTGAATTTGTAAGTGTGCTATAAAACAATAATGTGAACTTGTTTGTTTTACTTGTTTTATATAATAAATCGCTACCAATTCATTACTGTCGCAGCTTCCTTCACTACAGGGATGACTTTGCAATACCAATATCCATGCTTGAAAGGCTGTGACTATATTTCCTCCCAGTCTTCAGTAACCATTGAAATGCTCTTCTGTTTAAAGTCACCAAATTCAATACAGTGAACTACTTACAGTAACACATTTAAATCAGAGTTTGCGAGTTTGGTACCAAATGGACCCATATCAAGTCCATTTTGGAGAGTTAAATTAAGGCTCTTAATTTTAATGTGTACCGTGGTCCTTAATTATAATCGATCTGGATGGTTGGTTGTGTAAGTACTGTATAGATGCCATGTCTGTAGTGTTTGCCTGTCAGCAACCTCCGTAAAACAGCAAAAAAACGAATAATCCCCACACTGGAATCATGTCTTTCCCCAGACATGAAATATGCATGGACCCATGTCTCCCCTCTGAGCAATTAATTAGTTCCCGGGGCCTTGCTGGGTATTCTTCCTGCTCACAACAAGGAGGATGGAAAAAGGATGAGCAACACTGTGGCACGTACACTGATTCCAGTAAGCCAAGTCAAACGTTGGCACCGGGTGAAATCTGTACAGACTGCTTCACACCTGATAGTGCCTGGCCACATCGCAAGTCACAACAGAATGAATAGTTTATGGCCTACTTTGGTTAAGATCTCTAGTTTCACTGCTCGGCCTCAGAGCTTGGCGATGATAGGCGTGTCACTGCCCTGTGTGATTGATGCGCTACTCGGCCTTCATGGCTGTGATTTTACAGGGTTATAGTTACATAAAGGCAGACTCACAAAGTCTCTTGGGGAGGCATCGTGGTGTATCACCTGACCTGGCTAATGCATGGTTACCTGTCCTACAGTATAGGCTCCCTGGGATTAACTGGGATTGACACACTGTGTGGGCTGGTGCGGTAGTATTGATTCTGGTGTACACGGAAAGTGAGCATTCCCTGGATGCTGTCTCCCAAAGGACAGTGCTTTGTGGCTAGCAACACAAAGCATGTGTATAGCTGTTTTGAAATTAGAATAGATTCCTAAACTAGGCCACTATCCATCTATTATTTTCCATATCTTTATGCTATTTTGACAGAACAACGTTTACATTAATGCCTGTGGCAGAGTTATGACATATTGGGGCCAGTATGGAGTTCACAATAGAATGGTGAATTATGACGTGATGAAGGTTAAGACCTCACAATACCATCCTTGGTATTGTGTGGGATTAAAGGAGTAAATAATCATGTTCATGACAAGTTTATTTATTTCCAGGTAGATATTTAAATATTAGTCAACATTCTTTTAAAGAGAAACTGTCCTACACATTTAGACGCAAAAGCATAACGAACCCTTCATAAGCAATTCAGACCACTAGGGGGCTTTATATTAAACCACGGGACAAAAAATGCACATCCCTTTCTCCTCCGACATCATCCTCTGTGGGACACTTTCTTTTGCTGTGAGGGATCAGGGCGGCGGCTGCTGTCAGTCTGACTCATCTTCTTAAATCATGCATCTTCGCAAAAATCACTTCTGTTCTGTGCTTGTCTATCTATTGCACTGCCACTGCCTGTGCGTGTGGAGCTAATCTTGGAAACCACGTCTCCTATGCTGCCATTGCCAAGGACTCAACCACACATTATTGTAGCTTCAGGAACTAAATAGAAAAGCACTTCTCATCTGTGCTCACAGACAGGACGTGGTTGCTATGCTCTATTGCTTTGAATGGTGTGCTTGTTGTTGATTTTTTTTCTTTTCCTTTTTTTTTATCAATCTGGCAACCCATTTCGTTTTTTTGTTTTTACCTCTGGGGCAGTAATCTCATTTCATCATTCCCTGCCATTGACAGAGGTCTGGTCTCCATCAGTTTGGCCTGGACCTGTGGCCTTTGCCGCATGTCTCAGTCCCATCTCTCTCTCCCCCTTTCCAGTCACACTACTGTACCCTTCTGATCTTTATTCTTTATTCATGGACACGGCCGATATAAACTAAAGCGCTATGATCACTATTGCATGTTTTGAATGAATAAAAAAAAAACAGAGATTTAACATGGGCTTGTGAACATGGATGCAATTCATGTTTACAACCCAGGGATATTACAATTATTTAATAGCTGGAACTTGGGTTTGGCTTTTGACTTTTCAGTCCACTCCATCGAAGGTTTCACGACAATTAAAATCATTATAATTTGCATCTTGATCAATTGCCAAATCAGCTGGATTGGAAGTGATGGTTCACATATATTGTTCAATTTTTGTATACAATGGCTGTAAGGGATTTTAAATGCATGTTTGCACTTATTGACACTAAAGTTGCATTATGTGTGTCAATAGTCTGTAGTCCTGTCACTCCTCTTTAAATTGGAGGGTGCCAATTAAGTACTGATGAGGACGAGGGGTGTCTGTTCCTTACATTTCATTTTTCATTGTGTGTGTTTGGCCCATGAAATGTTTATTGAAATGTATTCATGCGTATATTTAATATTTTTTTTTTTATGTAATAATGTGGAAGGTTACTCCTAGATAGCCGTGTGGATCACTTACTATAATTAGGAGGGTTTGCCCCACCTGTTTAAGAGCAGGATTGCTGACTTGACTTAAGACACAGCAGTGAAGAGCTGTGAGCCAGGGCTTTGTTGAAGGTGAAAAAGCCTGTAACAATTCTTGTTTGTTTTAGTTTCCAATTGTTCATTTTGTTTTCTTGGAACGTTTTGTTTTGGTGTTATTTACATTTTTAATTTGTTGCCGGCTTGGGATGTCTAATGCACTTTTGGAGGAAAATAAAATGCCTGAAATGATCTTGTGGACCTGCCTACTTCCTGGAGCCTACATCATCACAGACAGCAAAGACAAAGCCCCATTCGACTACAGTGCTGTAGATAAGGGTACGTGTGCTCTCTGCCTTCTACAATCTGATTGTTGATGTTGTTGACATTGGGGCCACATTGTAATCTTGGTATGTGCACTTAGAACTGAATCTAGAGTTGCAATTCGGTCCATCGACTCCCCCATAAAAAAGAATTTTCATCTGCGATTTGCTTGTAATAAACAATGTTAAACTCACCAACATGCAAAGCATTTGTTTGATTAAAAATCCACCATAGACATATGTTATGAGCTACTTTCTGTCAATTTTTCTGCATGTGATTCTTTTTCTAAGTACTGGAGTACCACCTGTGTAGAATTTGCATAGAAGGCAGTAGGCACCAGCCCAATAGTTGGGTCGTTTCCGACCGTTCCGTGACCGCGGAGAGCAAAGGTCCGTTTCTCAATGGAATTATCATCTAAGATCGTTATTAAACAAATTTGGCCGGGGTGCCCTTTCTGAAAGTGCGGGCAATTTTTTTAAGAGCCCATAATCCAAAATGTCCGCCCAAAAAATGTGTTTTTTCCTTCATAACTTGAAATACATTGATTTTACACCCCATAAATGTATTGAACATTCATACAAAGTTGGGCATTACGGACGATCTGGTACCGAGCACATGTCTGTATCTTCTATGGTTCTCGAGATACAGCATATAGGTACTTTCACAGATTGAGTAGAGCAAGACATTATTAACATTGATTTTTAAGTCAATCAAATAGTGATACAGGCATGGGAATTGGTACACACACTCTTCAAACCCCACTATTTCTAAAAGTACTGCATGCTCTGCAAAATTCCAAGATGGCAGCCCCCAAAATCCAAGATGTCCGTCCAAAAATGTGTTTTTTCATTCATAACTCAAAATACGAAGATTTTAAGCCCCATAAATGTATTGAACGTTAATATAAAGTTGGACATTACGGACATTTTGATACCAAGTACATGTCTGTATGTACTACGGTTCTTGAGTTACAATATATAGGTAGTTATGGGGCACCATAAGGGTAACATTTTGGCACGTTTCACTCATTTACTCAAAGTTCCCTTTATCACCATGTCTACTATGTTCAGGAAACGGACCTACATGGGTCTGCTATCATAAACCACTTCAAGTTTTTCAATTGATGAAACGGGTCGGGAGTTATTAAACCGAACGTGAATGCTGTTCCAGTGCTAAATTTGCTGCGCACATTTTGCGAATATAAGCCAGGCAGAATTGTCCTGTCTGTGCATTACACTGAGTCTGTGCTTCACAATAAGAGTGTGTGAAGTATGAGTATGTGAAGCGGACACACCAAGTGTAGCATGTGTCATAGTGTCAGGGTTTAATATGCTAATAAGTGCAATAGGCTAATACGTGCAATAGCATAATACACTGTACAGTATGTACAATAGGCTAATAGTGTAATACATGCAACAGTGCCATAGGGTAATATGTGTAATAGTGCAATATATGTGCATTAGGGTAATATGTGTAATAGTGCAATATGTGTGCATTAGGGTAGTAGTGTAAGATATGCAATAGTGTAATAGGGCAATATATGTAATAGTGTAGTACGAGTAGAATAGGCTGATAAGTGTAATAGTCAATTTTTTGTGCATTATCGTAATAGTGTAATAGTGTAATGGATGCAATAGTGTAATAGGGCTAATAGTGTAATAGTGTAATATATGTGCAATAGGCTAATGTTATATTATATACAGTAGTGTAATAGGGTATTATGTGTAATAGTGCATTAAGTGTAATAGTGTAATATGTGTGCATTAGGGTAATAGTGTAATATGTGTAATATTGTAATATTTGTAATAAGTGCAATAGGCTAGTATGTGTAATAGTGTAACATGTGCATTAGGGTAATAGTGTAATATATGCAATAGTCGTATAGTGTAATAGGACAATTACATATACTACACTATTGCCGTATTACACTATTGCATATATTACACTATTACCATAATGCACATATATTGCACTATTACACATATTACCCTAATGCACATATATTGCACTATTACACATATTACCCTAATGCACAGATATCACACTATTGCAGTTATAAGCCTATTGTACTTATTACACTATTACACAATTACACATATTACCCTATTACACTATGACACTATTTTATATAATACACTATTACCCTATTACACAATTACGCTAATGCATATATTACACTATTACCCTAATGCACAAATATTGCACTATTACACTTATTAGCCTATTTTACTTATTACAGTAATTACACTATTGCACTATTATACATATTACCCTATTACATATTGCATATATTCCACTATTACACTATTATCCTAATGCACAAATATTACACCATTACATTTATTAGACTATTGCACTTATTACACTATTACACATAATACCCTATTAAACTATGCCACTACTGTATATAATATACTATTAGCCTATTGCACATATACTACACTATTGCTGTATTACACTATTGCATATATTACACTATTACCATAATGCACAAATATTGCACTATTACACATATTACCCTAATGCACATATATTGCACTATTACACATATTACCCTAATGCACATATATTGTACTATTACACATATTACCCTATGACACTATTGCATATATTACACTATTACACTATTAGCCTATTGTACATACAGTATATTATGATATTGCACATATTAGCCTATTGCACTTATTAGCATATTATACCCTGACATTCTGACACATGCTACACTTGGTGCGTCCACTTCACATATACTCTTATTGTGAAACACAGACTCAGTGTGATGCACAGACAGGATAATTCTGCCTGGCTTATATTCGCAAAACGTGTGCAGCAAATATAACACTGGAACAGCATTCACATCCGGTTTAATAACTCCCGACCCGTTTCATCAATTGAAAAACTTGAAGTGGTTTATGATAGCAGACCCATGTAGGTCCGTTTCCTGAAAATAGTAGACATGGTGATAAAGGGATCTTTGAGTAAATGAGTGAAACGTGCCAAAATGTTACCCTTATGGTGCCTCATAACTATCTATATATTGTAACTCAAGAACCGTAGTACATACAGACATGTACTTGGTATCAAAATGTCCGTAATGCCCAACTTTATATTAACGTTCAATACATTTATGGGGCTTAAAATCTTCGTATTTTGAGTTATGAATGAAAAACCACATTTTTGGACGGACATCTTGGATTTTGGGGGCTGCCATCTTGGAATTTTGCAGAGCATGCAGTACTTTTAGAAATAGTGGGGTTTGAAGAGTGTGTGTACCAATTCCCATGCCTGTATCACCATTTGATTGACTTAAAAATCAATGTTAATAATGTCTTGCTCTACTCAATCTGTGAAAGTACCTATATGCTGTATCTCGAGAACCATAGGAGATACAGACATGTGCTTGGTACCAAATCGTCCGTAGTCCCCAACTTTGTATTAATGTTCAATACATTTATGGGGTGTAAAATCAATGCATTTCAAGTTATGAAGGAAAAAACACATTTTTTGGGGCGGACATTTTGGATTATGGGCTCTAAAAAAAATTGCCCGCACTTTCAGAAAGGGCACCCCGGCCAAATTTGTTTAATAAACCTCTTAGATGATAATTCCATTGAGAAACGGACCTTCGCTCTCCACGGTCACGGAACGGTCGGAAACGACCCAGCCCAAACCATTAATACAAAGGAGTGCCTCCCAGCACTTTTATTTACTGACAGAAAGTAGCTCATAACATGTCTATGGTGGATTTTTATTAAATAATAATAATAAAAATAATAATGCTTTGCAGATGGAGCATAATTCAACCTTTCCATACAGCTGTAAAGTTGGTTAGTTTAACTTTGTTTAATACAAGCAAATTGCAGATGAAAATTCTTTTTATGGGGGAGTTGATGGACCGAATTGCAACTGTAGATTCAGCCCAATTATAAAAGAATCTAGCGTTGCTTTGTGGCTCTTGTTAATTGTAACTCCAACTCAAGAGTTAAAATAACACACAGAGTATGTATGTAGCCTACCGGTATTTTGATGTCATCCCTCTCCAGTACAGCAGAGCTGCGGGCACTTTTAATTTACTCAATATTGTATTTTATAATTGGCACGGCATTCCCTAAGATGCCTTTTGTAAAACTAGCACAGGTGGCATGTTTAAAGTATGCACTGATGTGCTCAACATTTGGCAGATGGATACTTCAGTCTTCTATACCGAGTGACTGGAATAGACTTGAAAAAGCTAATAAACCTTTAAAAAACTAACACAATCCTCTCCTACTGTGCTCCAAACTGTGACAAACAAAGCTAATTTGATAATAAATCGGTGCTCCTATTTGAGGAGAACAGGGTCTTCTGTTTGAATGTCTTATCTCATTTCTTGGACTACACTCTCCAACATTTACAGCCAGGCATCACTGTAATCCATTACCTCTAAAATGGGCTCATCTGTTTCCTTGGTTCACTGAGAAAGCTGGCACTGTGGATAAATGGAGACGAATGTCTCAAAGTCCTGTCAGTTTTGGCAGTGCACACCTGAGACTGTGCATTTCTATCACTGACAATTATAGAGCATACAAAATGGTCTCTGGTGAAGAGAAATGACATTTTCTTGCAAACACCTGGTCCATTTTCCACACTCCAGGTTAAATTAACGCTCAGGATTTTGCTAGACATTGTAGACAAACGATATATTACATTCACACTTTAAAAGCACTGTAATATCACAAACGTTAAATGTACTTTTTTAGTTTGGTGCTATCATAATATAGCACCAAAAAGGCATATAATAGTACAATGTAATGCTCCAGTGAATCAATTCTTTATTATAATATGCAAGTGATTATGAGGCCTTCAAGACATCCTGTAGGATGCGTATTTATGTTATCTTTTGACAACACTGTGTGTGTGTGTGTGTGTGTGTGTGTGTGTGTGTGTGTGTGTGTGTGTGTGTGTGTGTGTGTGTGTGTGTGTGTGTGTGTACGCGCACGCACGCACACGTTCCACGTAACTTGATAACCATTAGCCCCAACTAACAGATTCAAATTTAATATGCACGTTCCACCCCACCACAGAGGGTGTAGTGCTTGGTGTTGGTAAGACCCATGGTTGTCCAGAACCCCAAAATGCCTCTACCCATAGCTTGGCTCCTCTGCCTGGGGTCTGGACCAGGCTCCTGCCCAGTGTCGATACTTATGAAGCTGGTCTGTATTGCCCTCACAACACACCATATTTGGGCATTGCTCCCAGAAGTTAAATTAACCTGTTAAATTAAACATTTACAGACCTGGATCAGGTCTCTGCCCGGCACCATATATGGAGCGGGCCTATGTTTAAACGTTACACCTTGCTCCTCCCATTTGGGCATGCCTGACACAGAGCTCCACAAATTGGGTGGGACATGCGCTGCTAACCTGCATCGTTCCATGTAGGCCAGTGGCCCCCACGGAAACTGGCGTAGAGGCTCTTTAACGCATATTATCTGGGTTGGCATGCATTTCCAACTTCCATTCCATTTCCAACTTCCAAGTAGCCCAGTGCTCATTGCTCAAACGGGCACCGATGTAGAAGCCCCACAGCAATGTTCTAGTTATCTTAAACAGTGGACTTTGATGGGACCTTGCTCCTCTTCGTGTGTGTGACCCCTTTAAACAGCCATTATGTAACCTGGAAATCCTATGACAAAAGAAGCCCGTTTAACCCCAAAAGCAAATAATGACTTCCGTGTAAAACAGCGACTGGAGCGGATCACATTATTCAAACACACCCAACAGATTCCTGGTTGAAGGAAAAGAGAGGATGATTAGTGTTCAGACATGCTACAGTACGAGGCTGATAATTTGCAGCACTTCAGTATTCATGAAGGACATTATGTAGGGACATTTTACAGCACCAGTCTGAGAAGAGGGACATGATATGTGTGTCATCATCTCATTTCCCTTTTCAGCCCTCAGACAGTGGGGAAAAAGATGGGAGGAAACATTTGACTGAATTAGTTACAGTACCCAAACACCTCATCCTTTCATTAGGAAGTTTTTTATTTATTTTATCAATGACGCGACACAAGCGGCAAAAGTCATTTTTTGGCCACTCAAACCACACCTCCCATCATTCTGTTTTTCTTCCACTTCATTCCGTGTCCTTTATAGTGCTCAGCAGTAGATTTATCAAGTTTCCCCTTAGAGGATTAACGGAAAGTAGAGCACTTTAATCATGTTTCCTAAGTTAGGGCTGCCATCAAAGGGATGGTCTGCTTTGTTCTCCGGAGAAGATATTGCTGCTGATAACCCCCCTCTAGCTGTGGATCAGAGCTCGCTCACACACACACACACACACACACACACACACACACACACTGACATACTTTTCCTCCACATCATGCCCCCCACCACGACCACACACACACACACACACACAATCACAAAGCAGATATGGTTGTTATTATTATAAGTGTCATCTTGCATTAAGCACCATGACACTTCTAATGAATTTGTATTTAATAACGTCCGGTTGAGGCGTTGTCTCTTGTCTGAACCAACGTGCAAAAGCTAATTATATATTATCACGGACAAGCATGAGTACTAAATTTTGACTTGATGAGATGGAAATGACACTCATGCCTGGAAGGGACACTCACTGCAGACACTCATGTGACACTCATCTCTCCGACTTTAATATCATTTGTCAAGAAGGCAAACCACTGATGACTGGACCCTGTTGTTTTTAGATGCACTCAGTGTACTGTACATGTTCAGTTAGATCCTGTTTTATAAACCTACAAAAATAACGTAGAGATTCTGAAATCTATGATCACCTTCCTATATTGTTTATTACAACAATATGCTGCACATATTGTGGCACATGCAATGAAAATAAAGGATGAGAGACGATAGATCGGTTGGCAACAGTGTGAGAACTGTGTGTTACTATAGCTAGCAGTCATGTTCTTTAGTGGTGGATGATAACTGTCTTTCTTTGCTTTAATAATACAGCATTCACTAAATTCTGTTTGTTCCAGTTGGCACTCTGAAGATTTATCCCTAGCATTCCTATGATAGGTAATTCATTGCTGGTGAAAGAAAGCTAGCGAGAGGAAAGAGCAATATTAATCCCCAGTGATTTCCTTTGAAGCTCTCTGGAAAATACTACAATCACACTCTCATCAAAACCAGGAAGAGAGATGGAGGAAGCATGACTGTCATGAAAAAGTGAAAATTGGTTGGTGCGGTGTGAAATTTATTAAAAAAATGTTCTTTTGAAAATTTCGGCAGTCTGCATAAGGTTTACATGCATAAGAAACGTTACTTCCTGTCTAATACCGGCCTATCACCAGTCACAAAAACTCCACGCGATGAATATAAAGTATATTTGTTCATGTGGCAAAAGTATAACAGGTATAGACACGCTTTTGTACCTCTCTCGATTAAGCCCCTCAATGCCGAGAGCATTTAGCCCCTACCGTGGTATACACGGTAGTGGCTAAATATATAGGCTACACTAGGGTGTATATGTGTGTAACTGTATTGTCCTATGTCTACTGTTATCCGTCTGTATGTAACTGTATGCAGCTCTGGTCTCTGACCCCAAGACAAATCTCTCCCACGGGAGACTAATAAAGCTAACCTTGACCTTGAAGCATGTTTACAAAGTTTAACTTCACGACCAAAGTCTAATAAAACTTGGAATGGAAACGTAAGTCCCCTTAATGATCTATTGCTCACACGTTTTCTGAGGTGGATCAGATGATCTTGGAATCTGCTAAGCTCCGATCTTAGACATCGATCAATCAATCAAACACAAACAGGAATCCAGACTATATGGTACCACAATGAGAATGTTTCTCCAACTCAAGTTGATGCAGATCGGATGTGGTATCCGAGCTGTAGTGTGTACACATCAAGACAATAATCCAATAACTTTGACAGCCGAGGTTGCTGTGTTGAACCCTAGTGGATGCTATTCAACTGAAAATGTTCTCCTTGTTGTGTGTGAAAAGCTCTTCACGCTGTCCAAGAGCAAACGGTGATGTAAGAGCCATTTCCCTTCCTGTGCCCCAACAGTCGTAGCACTTCCAGCTGGTGATGGCAGACAGATTGCATCTCATCCGTATGCGGAGCACATACTGTAGGATAGTGTTGTCATTCCCTCTCACTGCCAGCCAGTGATTACCAGCGGGGGAGAGGGAGGGGCTGCGATCGATACAGAGAAAAAGAAGCTGATGGGACATGGGAGTATACCAGTCTGATCTAAAACAGATCCACATTACTGACCGAACCTGCTATCCAATACCAAACAGAGACAGTGCTAGGAGGCCTCTGGGTGATGCACAGGCCGTAATGTGATGGAGTTTCCCTTGAGTGCCAGGGCAGGATGAGAGCAAAATAAGCAAGGAAGAAGGAGCAGTGATGATGTACCTGGATGTAAGTGAGCAACATGACAATTGAGAATATCGTCTGTCATCCTGTATTATAGCCTGGCTAAAGCCAGACCGAATCAGCTGTTGGCCAAAAATTGCCTGTCAGCAGATTGGCCTGGAATAACTCAATTGTACGTTCATGTTGTACTCCAGAAAATTGGGGTGACACTGTATGCAAACATACTGTGTCCTGATTGCCAACAGCTGATTCAGTCTGGCTAGGCTAATTCTGTATGGCTGTTTTCAGTGTTCTAGGAGAAAGATGAAAAACGTAATTTAAGGTCTCTAAATTATGCGCTGGTAGTAGACAGCTAGACTAACCGTCTGATTTGATATTGGAGGTGAAACATGTCGTATATTAGATTTAGGTAATTGTTTAAAAGCGTTTTCTTGTGTGTTGTCTAACAATGCATTAAGTGCAATGTTTGAGATAGTGACCACTATATTTACTGCGGAGACAGCAAAATCATTTTGCATCCATGATCGTTGATCACGACTGCTATGAAACGGTCGCAATGGGTGGCCAACAGCCGTGACCGTGTAGTTGCCATTGATGAAAACGGTCAACCAATTTACTATTGATTGCGACCGTTGGCCCAACGCTCGCGACCGCTCTTCACCAGTCGCTACTAAACCTAGCCCTAACCATTAAACATAACCCTGGTAAAACCTAAGCCTAAACTAACCGTGACCTTCGACCGTTGTCAATGGTCGCGACGCCGGGTCAACAGTCGCAAACGTTGGCATAGTGGTCGTTGTCATGAAGTGATTTCATGGCATTTGGAAAATGACATAAATTAGCCGCGACCGTTGGATCACCGGTTGCGACCATTGGGCCACCGGGCGTGACCAGTGTTCACAGACAAACTGATTTCACCCCTCCTGATCTAATGCCTTGCCTGGCATTAATGGCACTCCAACACAACTACCCTTATCTACAAAGGGGTGTTCCTTGTAGTTACAGTTCACATCTAACATACAAAGATTAGTACGTGCCCCTTACCTAAGTCTTAATTTGGCATATTCAAAGAACTGAGAACAGTCTGCCACACTATCGTCTCTCTCTGCTGCAAGGCATGATAAATTAGCCCTTCTCAAAACCCCACCCTTTGGAGCGGGTTTTAGTCATTGTCCATAATGTCCAATGCCAAGCCAAATAGTTCAGAAACTGTTGCTATGCAGGTCAAGCATCCCTCTTCTAATGTGCCTATTGGACAAGGACGGATTGGGGAGGTGCTAATTGCACTGTCTGTTGATGCACGTGCCGTTTTTTGGGGACGGATGGGGAGAATAAGGATGTACTGCAGGGGAGGAGCAGAGCTGCTTTGCTTTGAAACTACAGGGTAATCATAATTCCCTTTTATATGTTTAAGTGTACTGCATACAAATACAGAGGCACAGAGCTGACAACAAGGTTATGCAAAGATCATCTTTTGCAATCCAACTTACAGTGCTGAATTAATTAGTTCATTACTTAATATCATGCTCTCGCATTCACTTGATCTTGTTGGATGTAGGCTTTTCACATTATAATGCTTATTTCCTCCAGTGACTTTAATTATCCACTAACATGCAATATGGACAGATCTATTGCCAAGCTAAGCAACACAATATTTTATTCATTAATGGTTCCTTCATAGATTAATAATTATACAGCCTACAGGGCAAATAAGACAATGCAGCAACCCGAAACTAGAATGCACACCACCATTAATCCAAGGAGCAATTTAAAATGTACTAAATGTCTTTAGTACGTTAAGGCAACACCTGGCATGCCAGCCACAGCTATTGACAAATAATCAAAACTAAAACATTCAAACACATACCATCAGGTGGTGCCTGAGCCTGATACATTCTCTTTTTGGTTCTACCATAGGTATAACACTAAAAAGTGCCATATAGTTTTATAAAGAATGCATTTGGCTACAAAACAGGTCTATATAGTATGCTGGTAGATGAGTTTTCTCCCCGGACACATATTAGGATTAATTAAATCTTGCTCCTCTTAAGCCAGCTTTAACTATTCACTTGATGTCTATTGTCTACATATTTGCTGAAAAGTGCAACAAACTTTTGAAGTGAAAAAACGCACTGGTGCATTTTTCCGCTGCATTTTGTGTATCCAGAAGTAGCTAATTTTACACATTGCACAGAATTGTGCAAATGTGATTTTTTATATTTTAGGCCAATCATAGCCTACTATTTTTGGATCCACAAAAAGCATGTTCCTTAGTTGTCCCTACTGACTACTGATTGCTTCAATCGGTGGATGAAAATTGAAATGTGCGTCTGTAATTGAAAATGTGAGTCTGTAGTCTCACAGCCCTCATCAATATGTTCACCCAGTGTTGTCAGTAGTGAGATCTGCACACATACTTTCTCATCTGCAAATGGAAATTGCATTTAACTGCCTTATACTGCTCTAGGCCTACCTTGATTCTTTTCTCTCAAATCCTTGCTTTCATTTTACTTTCTGTTCACATTATTGTATTGTCTGAATGACCTTTTTTCAGACAAACCAGCTGAAATGTGACTTGCAGAAAGATAAAACAAGGATTCTCTCTGGCTACAGTCCCACTGGCCATTATAATTAGCCTTTATCATGTGGGAGAAAGAGAGGAAGCATACATCACCACAACGACCAAGTTGTCATTCCCACTGTACACGACTGAATTTTCCGTTCTTTCCTCTTTCGTGTTAGAAACAAAGCCAGAAACTATTTCTTCTGCCATGAGCTTTTTGAGCCTAGTGCCTTGTTTGAATCAGATTTGTGAATGCGTGATGATCACAGTTACACATTGTTGACCCCATTGTCAAAGTTAAATAGCTGTACAGATCTGAATTATATGTGGCAGTTATTATAGATTGAATGTGGCACAGTGAAAAGTGTTTTGTTCCATCAATACACTTTGGCCTGTAAGGCTGTTATTTATTGATTATGCTTTCAACTCCATAGTCTCAACCAATGTGGCTAGCAGTGGTGTCCTGTCCTGGACTACCTATCTGCCAGACAGAGTGGTTAACCACAACGTAACCGAACTCACTGTACATCCACCACTGTGGGCCAAGCCCCTAAGGCCTATCCAACATTGAAGCTGCCTCTGCCCACTGGCGAAAAGTGGAACTGCAGCAACCTCAAATTTGAGGTGCGGGCTAGGCTACGCTAAACTTCCACTTGTTCGAGCAATAAGCCCTTCTCTAAGCCTTCCAATACCCCCTTGTCCAATAGGCACACTAGAAGAGGGAAGCATGACCTGGATAGCCACAGTAGCTAAACTATTTGGACTAGCATTGGTCAGTAAGTAAAGTCCGCCCCAAAGGGTGGGGGTTTGAGAAGGGCTCATTGCATTATAATGATACTTCCAGCGGTCATCCAGGTGCTTCAAAATACCAATGAGCAGCTTCCATTCGGCCTCTATCCTTTTATTACTCTATGTTGTGGGCCAGGAACAGCTTCATTAAGTTTTCTGACATCATAACAGTGTGTGTCCAATCTCAGATGGAGGACATGCTTGTCGTAGACAGTGTGCATGGAAACACGCCAACACACGCAAGCCGACAGGACAGGGTGGGCATTGCATGTACATCTGCTATGTTGCTCAAACAATTTGTGGAGAGAAATAACAAACATTTGGTAATACTTAAGTTGAGAGACATATGCAGAGGTTGGAAAATAAACTTGAAAACTTGAATGTGTTATGTTTGAAGGGATTTGGGCTGGTCTGCAGACTGCTATGAGTTGGAAATGCATATGGCCCATAGACTAGAAGACAAATATACTGTAGTATAGTAATACATTGACAGATATTTTGACTTACAGTATATACACTCAGGTAGCTACAGTGTGTAGACCACCAACCAAACATAAACAATGTTATCCCAGTAGAACTTTGTGTCATGCCATATCACAAACATATCTCACGAGTTTCTGTACCAATATTGTTTCTCATCATAAGCTAGATGAAGTCTCTGTTGGTTGTTGCAGGTTCAGGCCTTTTTGTGTTGTGTCTCTATGGGTTACTTAAAATGAAACACATAGGCTTCTCTGTGAGGGGGAGCTGGCGGGGATATCTCTGTGAGACATTTAGGGACTATTTGTGTGTGCGTGTTTGTGTGTGTGTGTGGGGGGGTGCATGTGTGGGTGTGTACATGGGTGGATGCATGTGTCTGTGTGCGTGCTGTGTGCGCTCATGCATGTGTATGTTTGTGAGCATGTGCGTGCATGCATGCGTGTGCAAGTAAATTGCAAACCATTTCTCCTCCCCACATTCAACCGTAATGTCTCACTTGGGCTCCTCCATTCAGATTGCTCATTTTCCAGTTGCTGCTTTTTAATAGGGAGTCTATCCTGCGAGATTGGACAGTAGGCGAAAACCAATAGAGTGACATTTTATGACCGGTTCAAGTTTCTCATTGGTGTTTAAGTCATACTCATCCAGTAGACTTACTGTATGCTCTGAGCTATGAGCAGGCGCACTAGAGTTTAGACGCATGCACAGTAGCATTCTAAAAGGCATGTGTTTCTATTTGTGCAGTTCTAACCACCAAAAACTGCACAGATAGCAACCAGTGCTGCTTCACTGTTTGTAAATAAAGCATTAGGCAACCACTACTAGTGCACTCAGAATGTACATAGTAAATCAGTATCAAAGGTAAGAAAGAGCCGCCATTGGCTCGTAATGCTGCTGACCTGCTGTATAGGAGGGCATCAAAGGAAGAGATCTGCCATGTCTGCAAGGACCTGCTGGTCCCAGTGTAGCCTGGCAGCACGTTGCAGATTCGAGTCCTGATCCCGGTAGTCTTTTCTGCGTGTGACCTTTGCTGTGAAACATTTATGAGAATTAAGTGTTGCATATGTAGACAGGAAATATTCTGTCATATGTTGTTAAACTTCAGGAACTGAAATCCTAGACGTTGCTTTTCAGTGGGCAAATGTAGGTCTCAGTAGACTGAGACTGTAGCTCCTCAAACTGAGAAGAGTGGAAGATATACTGTATCTTAACGAGGATTTTAATGAACACAGAACCCATTGGGACCTGCAGGTTCCAAGTTGAGACACCCTCATAAAACCGAGTTATGCTTGCGGTTTTCTGGCCTGGTCTACTCTGTGGGGAATTTCTGTGCAGACTGCTATATAATCCCCAGTTTGACAGTAAATATTTAATCAGACAATCTCCGTTCAATGTTAGGCGGCAAGCTCTAAAGACCTTGGCTTTACGTTAAAGGTGTGAATAATTTCACTGGGGTAAAATCCCAGTGGGAGTTGACATATCAAAGCATACCAATGACAGTTTGAAAAGGCTGCTTACCAAAGTTTCCAAACAAATAAACAAAAGAATGGTTCAGACAGTGTCACCAGAGATTTGGCTATAATGTGTGAATCATACAAAGTATCGCTTTTCCACTATCTAACTCATAATCTCAGCCGCATCAATTTACAGGTCACAGGTGTGAATGTACATGACCTAATAATAAAATAGTACCTCTAAATAGAAGGAAACAAAATGCATGTTACACTCTTTGACAATAGAGCAATGCCCCACATCCTTTGACCGATCAAATGGTATTCATTCTGTGCATTTACTGCAGTGAATGAGGTCTACGTACAGTAGGTCTCTAAGGCAGTGTGTCTAAACCAGTGCTGTGCACCGGCAATCCCACTGCTATGACTAACCCATTTCCTTTTGTTTGGAAAGTCACAGCAGTCATCCAAAACCACACATGGCTCATGAATAATAATGAGGTAGTCTGTGTGGACCGGCAGATGTTTGACTATTTATGAGTGTCAATGAGACTGTCATGATTCACAGCAGCATGCAGTGGGAGGTGCTGCTTTGGCAACATCTGAACGTTTACCGTATACCACACTCATACTCCCCACTTTGTATAATTTCTCCTTTCCAAATCTGCGTTTTAAATCAGTGCCCTCCACAACCACAGGATATTTTGGTTTTGCAGCTAAAACTGCTTCAAGTTCCAGACATGTGATGGACGGGTGGTGATTTAGGCTCAAGTTTCAGGGACGATTGGCCAATGGAATACAACCATCCTAAGGACTACTAAATTACTCGACCATGATGTAAACTGCTACATTTAAACAGACATTAAATAGGATCCCTGGCTAATAAGACAATTGTGTCTTAAGCCCTCCATAGCTAGAATTACAAAATATAATCACCTTAAATATTTTATTTCTTTCATAAATAGCAAATCCTTCGCTCAATAGGGACTGCTACCGTTGCAAGATGTCATATGCCCATGTGTGGTCTAGCCCTATGGAATGAATTTGCTAATAAAATATGTCTTACTCTTAATAATTCCTAAAGTTACTGAGTCTCAAAGCAATGTTGTTTTTTTTTTTTTTTATTAACAGGCACATTCTATAATTCCATGGAGCTGGACCACACATGGACAATTGACATCATCACATATCAATTTATGAAAGAAAAAATATTTAAGATGGTTTAATTTTTAGGTTTTATTTATAGAGGCTATTTATAGAGTATAATGTTAAAGGATATTGTCATATTAGCAAGGAATCCTTTTCGATCTCAGTTTTTCTGTATTTGTTATCTATCCTGTCATAGCATGAATAAAACAGTGCAATGTGACATAACTGTTTATAAAACTCTGTATCCCCTCCAACTGTACAGTATATACTTTCCCTTCAATTATCATTTATTTTTTGTATGGTATTTGACAAAGTAAACACTCATGCCAATAAAACTCCTTTGAATGGAATTGACATAGACAATATGATGATTATACATTGAACACAGCTTTAAATTGCACAACATTTCTGCTTTCAAAATAAAAGCACACACTAATTGAATTTAATGCATGCTAAAGAAAGCCCATGTTGTTCAGCACTCTCTCAGACCAAGCGCATAATCTATGCCCTGCAAAGTGTTGTGAGTCCAACATGGCTGTAGGCATAGCGCTAATAGCAGAGAGCAGTGAGGAGAGCTGCCTGGTGCTGGGGATCATTTCCTGCTGTGAGAGGGGCTTAGCTCTGCAGCTTGGCACTCCCTGCCTCAGACAGCTACATTGTTTAAAGCTTCAGGAGATTAGCTCTGCCATCACCGCTGCCAGTCCCTGATATGACTGCAGCCGAATTTACAGCATGGCCCAGCTGAAGTGAAGTGGGCCCTGGCCCTGGCTCTCTGGGGACAGCCTCCACTTGACAGGCAGGTGTGCTTATTCCAACTGAATGTTGAGAATATGAAGCAGGAAAAGCCTATGCTTACGCCTTGCTGAAAATGTCTGCAGCATTTTTTACAGCAGGCATGGCAGAGGTTAGCGCCCTATGGTGATGCCCTCCCTCCCCCCAACCTCCACCAGGCAATCTCATTCTAAAAGGTTCTCATTACCTCCAAGCCGCTGGAATGAGGTGCGCTATAAATCCTTCGGATCCAATTTGTTTTGGAGTGGCCTGACGTAGAGATAATAACATGACTTCCACCCTCTCCCACCCACAACATTTGTAATACATGCACGATTAATTGCTACTTCAGGAAAGCAGTGATAATAAAAATAAATCAATGTGGATAACCAGGTGGAATGTTAATCATGTGTGCAATAAATTAATTCCTCACATTCAGACAAAAGCTTAATATAATGCAAGTGTTCTGCAACACTAAGTTGACCTGTTTAATGTGTTTAATCATGTGCAATCCGAAAAAGTCAAAAGCTACCAAAGAAGATGCTTCATAATACCAAAATATTCTGAAGTGCATTGTGTTATACCCCTCTTTTCCTCCAGAATCGGTTGTATGAGTATAGACCGTATTCACACCCAATTGCAGACTGGGAGAAATGGGGTCTTCCATGGGTTTATCTTTGTCATGGAGATTTGTTGCTGGGCTAATGTAAAGCAGGAGCATTTTACAGGGTGAAATTCATACTACAGATTTGATCTGCATTTATACCTGGCCTTTGTCATCTATTTACATACAGCATTTTTCAGATCATCAACTAAGTGAATTAAGAGATATAGTGCAGCTTTTGTTGTTGCGCACTCAGGGAAGAGGCCATCTATAGGACCCTATAGCTCATCTAATGTTTGCATACTCACATAGTGTATCACTACAGCTCAGCATATGGTGTAAAAGGCCCAGGGCTTTGTGCAACCAGTCATCCATATGAGCAGGCCTTTCAGTGGGAACATTTACAATAAATAAACACCTTCTTTAAAGAGAAAATATACTTGCTGATAACATTACATTTAAACTGGTAAGATCGGCCAAGAATTTTAAACAGGAATACTATAACAGAATATTAGAGAACGTTATTGCACACACAGTGAGCTATTTACTATGTAAGCCAGGCCAAAATGTCCATCTTTCTGGTGTCCGTTACACACTCTGGGCATCACACACTCCATATTTAGACATGGTGTGTCAGACTCCATATTTGGACATGTGTCACACAACATATTTGGACATGTGTTACACTCCATATTTACTATTTAGGTATGCATCACACACTCTGGGCTTGTGAACTGCATTCAGAACTGCTTTTAGATTAGAATGATCAATGATTGTGATTGAGCAATTGTGATTGTGTGTTGAACAACACACACACACACACACACACACACACACACACACACACACACACACACACACACACACACACACACACACACACACACACACACACACACACACACACACACACACACACACGCATGTTGCTCTGTCATGACACTTGTGGAATCTGGATAAAAATTAGCCTAGTCTGAAAACTTTTTATGCACATGGAAGATTCCGCAGTGGTGTGCAAGAATGATTATGGTGGTGTGCAAGTCTGATTATTTTTACCCGTACTCCGGATTCCTTGTGTGGTTTCCGAAAATGTGTTGGTGTGCAAATACCTTAGCCATTAAATGAATTTGGAAATATTTTCTGTTTCTGGTTTAGTATTAGGCTATATGAAAGCTCATCTTGGTGTAGCCATTCATCACATGTGACATTCGTACAATGACAGTCATGTTTCAAGGCTAACCTGTGTAACTTCAACTAAATATTCTCTTGTGTTGTCCAAAAGGTGGGACAGTCTACAGCTATATCTCAAATTAGAATGTTGGTTTATATACTGTAGGATTCAGAAAAATGTGTGTTTAAACTTTAAAATCATTGACAACATTGTAAAGGATCATTTGAGCAGTATAGGATATTTAAATGCTATTAATTGTTTTTAACATGATCGAGTTGGCAATACAGTTGGTCAACTGTAAACAATATACCGTTTTCATCAAAATACTGTATATCTTGAATACTATAAAAGCATGAATGGCTGATGAAACTTGTTGGTTTGTTTTGTGCAGCAGTTATTCTCTGCCATTAAATGCCTTGTTGGCACATTCAGCCCAGCCGCCCCAGCATGATTTGAGGTAATTGTTTTTGCCATGCATCACTGCAATGCTCCCACAAGGTAATAAAGTGACACGTGGTCATGACAGCTGGCAAAATGGCGTCTCAGCTATGTTTCTCTCTCTCTTTATGTCTCTGTATGTTGTTGATGACAATTATTTTGCTGTGTGTTTATGAGGCTATGGGTTATAATCCGATACATTTAAGGAGTTTTTTTTTTCTGGTTCGATCCTGATTTGCAGTCACATTTTCTCGAGGTGCTGTGCAAACATTCAATTTCTTAGCACTTATTTAGTCAATCTTCACCAAAGAGATTTTGTCCTGAAGTGACAATTATACCCTCCAGTCCGTCGCCCTTTCTGATTCTATCACTGTGTTAAATGAAATATTGAATACTGCACTGTTATGAATTGTGACTGAGGCGTTTGGGTTGCAGTAAGCTCCAGATACATAGGGTCACAGCTCTGTGGTTGCTAAGCATGAAATGGCAGTTGAATCTGCACGCAGGGGCTCTGGGGAGATGGATGGGAATCACACAGCAAGGTTTAGCTCATGGCTATATACACAGATGTTCCCTGGTGGGCACACTAGTGGGCTGGCAATGACAATAGTGGTCCCAGGTTTAGCAGTGGCATTTCAACCGTAACTACTGGGAAGCCCAGGGTGTTAAATAAGTTTTGTGAGATTGAGGTAATATAAACAAGTTCAAGTTGGAAGCATCATGTAAAACACAATACCAGAGTGGAAGGTTTAGAGAGTGCTTCCATGACACAGTAGACAATTACTGATCGGGCGAGTTGGCAGCTTTGAATCATGCCCAGGAGCCTGGGCATTGTACAACAACAGCATCTTGAGAGCACTCCCTGTACTATCACATTATTGCATGCTATAAAACAACTCAGCAACACAACACACCCTGACTGCAAATGTTATACAATATGCACTCGCAACTGATGGACGTTCCCTGTGCTTTATTTTGATTTGATAAGCCACGGCCATCTTGATCAAGGAGTTTAGTGTGTATAGAGGACGGATTGTTGTGGTTATGTTTAGTCGGCTAAGAGCTGCTGATCAAAGACTAAAAGCATGCAGTCTGGGAGAGAGGAGACATTGCATACACACACTGCGGGGACAGAATATCTGCCTAGGGAACAGATGGGTGGGATGGAATTTAAAAAATATAATTAGTGGTTGGAAGCGCACTTTTGTATAAATTAATGAGCTCTTTTTGTCTAGACTCTCTCCATTCTTGTCTTTCCATTCTTTATATTGTTTATTCTCCCTTTGCTCTCTCAGACCTCAGTGTAATGAAGATATATGCATAAAGGGCACACATGCACGCACGGTGCACGCACAGATGCACACACACTGCTACCTACTTATATTATCGTTTTCAAGAGAATATTAGACAATGGGATCCCTGCGATGTACTGAACTGAATAGCTCTGTCTCATTTGTCTTGTCTTGTCAAAAGCTGATATGGCCAGTCTTGCCTCCATTTTATCAGGTAAAATTGACCAAGAAATCAATCAGTCACACATAGCCATGGTTTAAATAACAAGTAGGATGTATATATTATACATAATCCTCTCCCTTCATTAATCACTTTTCAGAGTAGAAGATTTAACAGAAAATCACAACACATTGTTGAACATTGACAAAAGAGAATTTGTCACAGAGGCTATACAGTAGCCTTGTATCTTTTCCATTCGAAAAGTGGTGCACCTAGTCATAAATCTCAATAACTTCACGGTTGTTATTAGAGGTTCAGTGATCTGGAAGACTTTGAGAATACTGTTAATACTTCCACAGTGTGCATGGTATGAAATGCAACTTGATTGAATGATCTGCAATAGTAAGGTAGCACAGTATATTATAGGGGGGTAATACTAGCAATAGTATATAGGGCTTGTTGACGGTAATAGAATATGATGTATAGACTATATTTTGTATGGTCAGTTAAAGCCAGCACCAGACATACTGTACCAGTCTATACCTATGATGTCAGGCATGAAGCATGCTATGTGCAAAGTGAAGATGACTGATGGCTGATCTCCGTTTCAATCTGTGGTAGTGGCTGTATTCCTAATGCAGACGCAGGAGGTGACAAGCTTCATAAATTGCCACCAGCGAGTTGTGTGTATGTGTGCAAGGGTTTGTGCGTGGGTGTTATTCAGCTCACATTTGTATTCTCCTCCAGCTCGTGTCGAGCTCTTCAGATTTGGTGTCATTGCCCAGTGAGCGAGACAGATGGAAAAATGGATACTTGGACCAGCAGGTCTAAGTATCATTCACAAGGACACACTTAAGAGCTGTTGAAGCACTGAAGTTTGGCTGGCTGTCTGGCTAGCTGAAGAATGTATTCCTTATGTTATCTTATGTTTTGGGCACAGATAAACACATGTGTAACATGTGGTATTATTAATCCATCTATATTCCTTTATTCAATTGTGTCCCTGTGATGGAGACTCAATACAGGGTAGGCCTGTTGCTTCCTAAGCAGATTGGCAGGTTTGGTAATTATAGTCCTGATCCCACATGAATGTGGACTGCTGTCTGAGAGAGTCTGAGGGATTTGCCATGTAAATTGCCAATGAGTGGGTTAAACCAAGTGGAATGGAATACTTCATGTCAGCTTGTCATTAGCCTGACATAATAGCTTAAGAGAAATAGCAGTTAAGCAGTTCAAATCAACAGACCCTGTGTATTTAACATAGGGACTTGTGAAAGCACGACATGGCAACCCAATGCAACCCAAAAACTGCAGGGCTGTTTTGTGCCTCCATGTTTGTTCAGGTACTGCGGCCATGGCTGCAGTCCATTTACGACTCTCCATGGGGTATGTGCCAATACCCACCCAGCCAAGTCCATCCACTCCAGTGCTCCCTTCTATCCACCTGCCGCTCTGTGTAGCTCATCAAACTATAGAGTAAGAGACTTTATGCTTCATTTATGTCCTGTCGTAAGGTGTGTCGCACTCCAAAAATAGCTTATCATCACAGCAAATCTCATGCACTATATGCGTTTTGTCCTTTAGACCGGCCACTCAATAAAGGTGTTTTCTTGCCGTGAAACACTCTACCTGGATGATATGTTCACTGCATGCGTGTGTGTGTGTGTGTGTGTGTGTGTGTGTGTGTGTGTGTGTGTGTGTGTGTGTGTGTGTGTGTGTGTGTGTGTGTGTGTGTGTGTGTGTGTGTGTGTGTGTGTGTGTGTGTGTGTGTGTGTTTTGTCTCCTACCTGTCTGTCTAGTGTCTGTCTACAGTAAGTGACTGATCTCTGGTATCTTGTTCACACGTCCCAGGTAATGTTCCCAGCCAGGCTTGATTGCTTGATCGCCATCCAAGAAAGGCCCCAGGGTTATTATTATTTATTAAACAATGCATGCTCATTCATTGATCAACTATTTTCTTGGTGTAAGGCCCAAATCAAACCCACAAAACTGCCCTCAGGAGGATCATTCCTTCCAATAACTATTGCAAGATGATATGGAAAGAAAAAACTGCTATTTTTTGGCAAGACAAGGTAGTTTATTTGTATAGCACATTTTAACATAAGGTAATTCAATGTGTTTTACATGAAACACAAATGAACAACCATTTGCATTGTGATTTTTTGCAGCTACTGTAGTCCCTCCTATCCTCCTACTATAACCACCTCAACACCTCTGTGCCAATTAATACCATAAAAACATGCCATAGAGAAACCAGCATTTCCAGCCTATAGCTTGTTAGTTGTGTGTAATGATGTGCTGGTGACACCAATTGTCGCACACTGTCAGCAATCTAAACAACCTTGTGTCACTCTCCTGCATTCTGCTGTCCTTCAGCCTTGGGTGAGGAGCCATTTTAGAAATAATAAAAAACCTTTCACTGCTTCATCTGTGAAGGAGGTGATGGCATGCGCTCCAATATTTCCTTGAGTATGTTTTACTATATACTATTATGCTGCTTTTCTGTTATGTGCAGACTGAGAACTGTGCAAATTAGGCCTCCTTTTTGATTCCACAAGTTTGTCAGGGTTGGGGAGTTACAATACTGCACTGCAAGTTGACATGATGCACTGGATTCAGGCAACAGGAATGCAACAATCCTAATGCGTTTAGCATTGTTGCATCTTTAAACTTCAACCCTGTCATCAACAATGCATACTCAATTACCATCCATTACCTAACAGATTGTTAACTAATTGCTGTTGTATTGTTGTTTTTTGCCATAATCATTGTAAACAAAGGTCCCCCTTTAAATAAAGGTTAAATGAAAATAAAATGTGTTTTAATGGGCGTTATAGTCCTTCTACTGTATGTCCAAGCAGTTGTCATGTTGCACACATGCCTAACATTGTTTATATTTGCGTCCCCACGTCTCAAGGTTTGGCTCGAGAGCTGAACCTGTAATGAAAAGTCCCCCATCTCCTGCACGTTGTTCTCACCACGCCCATCCTCCATCGCCACCTTTGCCTCCAATTACCCATAGGCCTACTGGGGGATCAAAGTGACTGATATGCTGTAAGGGTGGGGATTCTGGGTATTTTCTATCAAAATAGTGCTGACCCATTTTCCCCCTCGCTGCAACAAACATCCACTGCAGATTCCATAACCAAATGAGATTAAATATTATTCACTTTGTGGAACACTGTTATCGAGCAAAATGTCCCTGGGCAGTGATATTTCCTCTCAGAATTCCTCTCCTATCTGAGGTGGCATTGCTGGTTAGGCTTTTGGATAAAGGCAGTAAAATTTTTATTGCAGAAATGTACCCATGGTTCTCATGAATTAGTTAGCTTTAATGATATCTTCACACCGTTACTCAAGGTTCCAGTGTTCAGAGAACAGAACTGGCCCCAGGATATTAGTGCACAGTATAATGAGTTCTCACTCACTTTCAGCCTATGAAGCAGTACAGTATCCTTCCTGAGGGTCAATATTCAGCACCAAATGCCCCTTATTTTGTGGGAAACATTGAGCTGAACAGGCTTCATGACTAAGCTGAACAGATTTATCGTGCAAATCATACTTCTATGCAGCATGTATTGTTTTCGCATATGCCATTCAGGCATTTGCAAACATATACACAGCGAGTGCACAAAGCTGCATCTGTCTCGATATGATTTTGACAGCATTGCTGAGCAGCAAAACAAAGACATCTAATTTGCAACTTGCCATGTATGCAAATCCTATCAGGGAACATATTTTAAGATATGCATGAGAAAATGCTGGCTGTTAGCTTTGATATTCTGTTTGTTCCAGCTTGTTGTTGTGGCTGCGTCTGCAGTATTGATTTTGTTCACCCACTTTAGTTCGTTTAAAAGGACAAAACTGAACATCTGGAAATAAGGTATTATGGAATGAAGGTCATTCATTATACACATTCACACGCTAACACATTATGCATAAACACATACATGTACTGTACATGCACACACATGCACCCATGTGCACACAGATTATTTGTGTAATGTTTCAGCACTCAGGCATTCAGGTCGCCACCATGTTTCTCTCTTCCTCTCTGTCACTTTCTCTCCACCTAGCAATGGCTCATTGATCCACAACGTCCTGCCGCTGGCGCACCTTGTTCTCTCTTTCTCGTGTCCACACACGGAAGCTGATGAACACATTCTCTACTCAAGACTTACTGAAACACAGGCTGCCGCAGGAGGCAACATTTTGATCACGGGTCGTTCCCTGGCCCTATAGCGTCTACGCACCACCGTATGTCACGCAGAACACTGCATGGGGGACAGATGAGGTTCCCTGTGAACAGCTCTGTGTGTGCAATGAGAAACAGCTCTTGGGAGTCCCACCAACACAACCGTGCAGCAATGCAATGGGTTTACATGTAATACATCATGTGGCAGCCAGTGTTTACCACCTTGTTGGATGGATTAGATTTCGTGTTCATTGAGAGCATCTCTAGGGGCTGACAGGGTGCCAAGTAAGACCTTGGATCTGGGCCTGAGCCGGTGTTGTTCTGGAAAGGCCACTGTGAGGAGGCTTCACTTGCACCTTGCTGCTGCCATCTGCTTGCTCTCCACTGCTTGGCAGATGAGACTCATGTTTACTAAAACACATTGCCGTCCTGCCCTGTAAACCATAGCATGTAAACGATGTAAACAGACCAAAACAGACCACGTTAATTGCCTATACGTCCTATTAAAATTACCTATAGAGAGTGGGTCGACGGTGGATGGTGGACATCACAAACGTAACATGTAGAACCCCCGAAAAGTTGACTCCCACTACTAGGCCACCGTGGAGTTAGTCCAGGCTTTCCGTTTTCACATAACGTGGACAAAGATGAATGCCTGGGTCTTGACGCTATGAAAATACTTACACCAAAACAAAATTGCACACAAATGTTCATTACAGTAGTGTTTACATTTCCTATCAGCACAATACACTACAGTGGTGGATTTGAAGGCTGTGTCCTAGTGCTGCATAATAGGTTACTGTGGTGAGATAATTGCTTTATTTGATGCTTTTATCCTGGGCTACAGTGATATCTCTCAAAGAATGGCCACACATCAATGATGTGTTAACGTACTGTTTACTAACCTTGATAATGTTGTTTGCAGAGTTTGGCCATGTTGGTTGTGTATACAGCATGCACAATACAGTGTGCACAATACACCATGTGAGTGAGTGAGCTGATCTGTTTGATTAGCTGCATGTACCAAACGTGTCAGTATGACCTGAGCTGAGATTGGTCAACCTATGTGGGTGCATGTATGTATCCACTCTATCCACTATACGTAGGCTACAAGAAGGAAGGGTTAAGCAATTAGCCCTTCACTACGTCCCTTCCCTATCCGGCCTATTGGACCAATAGGCAGGCACATTAGAAGAGGAAATACTGACCAGGAAAGCTTGCCATGGATAGCAACAGTTGCTAAAGTATTTGGATTGGCATTGACAGTCATGAAAATAGTCATTCATTGACAGTGAATAAACCCCACCCCAAAGGGTGGGGTTTTGAGAAGGCCTCATTACAAATGGGATTGGTCAAAGGGGCTCATGCCCTCAATACCCTTAAATCTATCTAAAATCACACCCGTGTGAAGTGAGGGGCACCCTTATCATCATACATCAATTACTATAAATTTGTGTTAGCGTTGGGTGATAATCTTTGTTAGCAAAAAAAATCTCTTCAGTGCCAATGGCATTTTTCAAACCATATAGGAAGTGCTATATAGTGCCCTCAAAACTCACACTCATCATCGTACATCATCATGTTGATTTGCATGTCCACATACGATGTACATTCTCAATTCATTGTCAATGGGAATTTAGTCTTTATGTAATATGACAACAACAACAACCTACAGTATTGAACATACAAGGGTAGGTTTTCTTATACTGCACTACGACTAAAGTGTGGAATGCAATGACACCATCAATTCAGAATGTAGATCACTGGTTTCCTTTAAAACAGTCCTGAAATGAATTGCATCTTTCAGGAGGCCAGAGGGAAAGTACTGTTATTTGAGTACATAGGGTAAAAATAAATGTACCCTGTGCTGTTTACATTTCTATTGAATAAAGTATGCAAACAACGGATCGATATAGAGACAGATCAAGATACAGACAAACTCTGTTCTGGACAGCTTTGTTGTTATGTCGTAAAAACAGCACAACCCGGTTTATCTATGCAAGAAAGACACATTCAGTCGACTGTGGAGATAAAACTCAGGGAAAACAATATAAAACAACACAGTATAATATGCAACACAGTGTCCTATTCTCTTTGTATTCAGCAGTTGTTGCTGTCATTGCTATGACTGGAGGACAGAGGAATTATGGATCTATGGATCTTGTATCTTTCCAGAGGTACTTTATACCAGGAAATAAATATTGATCTGCAAGGTTTCAGCAGAAGGTTTCATTTTAGACCCATCCATCTGAGTTATTTACTGTTCAGTAAATTCATCAGCATTTGTTTTTGGCTATAACAACAGGGCAGCATATTCTGCAATTGTTTGTATTGTGTAGTCAACATGATGCTCATTTTTGGTCATGTGAGAGAAAAGAAAAAAAAAAACTAAACTAAAAGACATATATCAGAGTGTTTACAATGTAATGATGTGTATACTATACAGCAACTCAGATAATGTGCAGTATTATTGTCAGCATCACCAGAGCTTGCATGCTTGATAAATATTTCAGTAGAATATGATGCAATAAAAATGGATGATGTGTAATGTCAGTGGAATGGCTGATCAAGCTCAGTAAAATGGCTGATGACTGATGAGCATGTGAAATATCCATCACCAGTTTTAGATCAGTCGATTGTGTAAGAGCTGACAGTAGTCTTGTGGATGCAGGTACGGTACTTTATGTTCATTTCCTGGACAATTCAATCCACTGATTAATTGCTCCTTCCAGACTAATGGGTTGTGCAGCCAATAATGGCTGAGCAGAGATTTGTCCATTACATCAACATCTAGCAGAGAGAAAGGAATGCCACTTTGACATTTCTTATCATTTCCTGTCACTGGCTTATTTTTATTTTTTCAGTATATTCAAATTTGCACTGATATAGCACAATGAACAATTTCAGCCATTTTCTAAAATCAACAATCATCCCATAGCTTTCAAAAAGAAATCCTGATTTAGGCTTATTTCTGTATTCATTATTTTGGGAAAAACTAGTGTTGTTTCCTTATAACCAGAATGCAGAGTAACACAGATTGCATCAGGACATTACCCAAAGTAAGGTTCAAAAACATTTTATGTACATCAAATTGTTTGGGTCCGCCTGCATTTTTGCCTGGGCTGAAAAAATGTAGTTAATAAATAAATAAAATAAAATAAAATTTGCTCTTCTGGCAAATAGAGACCTATTATGCTATTTTGATGACAGAATTAAAATACAACAAATTGTAATGTATGTCTCTCCCTAGTCCCTCACAAACATATCACAGTGTTTAGTTGTAAAAGCTAAAAAGGTTTTGTTTTAAAAGACAAAAGCTCGGCACTAAAAGCCATTGCTGACTTGTCATGCAGAAATGAAGCAGGACTGTAACAAACATTATCAATAAACACGTCGACTTAATGGCTTGCTTCCTAAATTATAGCCTAATTCATCAGTTGGCTGTGTTTAATAACAAAACATTATTAAACTATACTTCTCAAGGATGAATGCACTCGGAAAGGTTGACTGGGGACAACTACAAACATACAATGTGGATTGTCACAAAACTGCACCCATTTACAAAGGTCCTCTCTGGAAAAAAGATTACAAGTCAGTCCCCCAAAAATGTCCCTGCAGGCAAACACGCCCTTCATTATATTCACAAAATAACTGGACTCAACAAGATAGATAATAAACACGACCTGGTACCTAGGTGTTATCAAAGTGTGACCCGCACATCTGTAATCTCGGCTCTCTCTCTCCTTTCCTCTGAAAGTGTTGTCCTTGTTTATCATTGTGCTATTGTGAGGCTGAGCATCACCAGCCCTTCATGTAAACACGCAGTTTCATCAACTGCCATGGTAAAAGACCACCTATAGCCAGGGTTTGCTGATTATTCCCAAACAGAGATCATCTCCCTTTTCATTTGTCTGTCACTCGCTTGGTGGTACCACAGTATAGGACAAAGTTTTTGGTAAACACTTCACATAACGGGCAGGAGGAGAGAGTCTGTGTTGGGCATCAGTGAACGGCAGAGCGAGGAATGTGTGTGGTCTTTTCTTGTTGCAGAATAGCATCCTTGTGCCACGGCATCACACCAGCGAGGTGACAAAAGTGAACGTTGTGTTGTTGTTGGCGTCGCTGACGAAGTTGATTTGGCACTGCTCCAGTCCGACAATGTCCCCAAGGTCCAGCTGAGATAATAACTGAGTTGGATCCGTGCTCGTCGTTAAAACCCTCTGTTTTTCCTGCTCCCTTACAGACTTCCTTGCATCGTTCCCTGTCTCCTCCCCGCCTTCGCTCACCTCCACCTCTTCCTCCTCCTCTTCCTCTGTGATGGAGCAGAGTCGTGCCGTACTGCCGGGGTTGTCGGCGGGTGATCTATAGTGGCACTGGCTGTTCAGCAGCCTCCTCAGTGGCATCACGGGCACCACGGCCCCCCCCAGCAGCTGCTGCTGGCAGTGGCGAAAGTCGCTCTGGCGTTTCAGCCGCTTGAACTCGCTGAAGGCGGAGGTGGCGTTCTGGTGGAGGCTGCGAGCGATGGCTTGGGCCTTTTCCGGCTTGGTGACCAGGACAGCATGACAACGCAGCACCACCGCCATGTTCTTGACCTGGTGCCTGTAGACCCACGCCAGGATCTTTGGCCGGCAGCGGTCGGCCGCGCAGTGGGTGATTCTGTTCAAGGAGTAGTGGTGCGTGGGCTTCTTTTTCCACGACTTGTCCGCACTCATACGAAGACCCTGAGGTCCGACCGCCAGCCACATCTTGATGCTCTGCTCGCCGTAGTTGCTCCTTGCCCAGATCTTGGCCACCGCGTCCTGAGTGCACCCTTCGCCCTTGGCCGTGATGGTGACCACGCTGCCCAGGTAGCGTGCATGATACACGGGCTCCTCCTTGTTCAGCTCGACCTTCTGCCGCTTGGTCTGGAAGATGCTGCCCAGCCAGTCGAAGGGGCAATCGGGCAGCAAGTCAGGGCAGGAGCGTAGCAGGGAGGAGAGGATGGAGCTGTAGGTCAGGCCACTGCCCAGGCTCTTCGCTTTACTCTTGGCCTCATCCTCCACCAAAACAAACTTGCTCCTTCTCCAGGGCAGCATCGTGGGGGGGGGGGGGGGGGGGGGAGTGAGCCCCTCCGCCTGCGTGTGTGTGCGTGTGTGTGTGTATGTACACGTGCGTGCGTTGCGCGTGCCAGCTAAAGCAAGCGAGAGATGGGAGGTGTGTGCATGTGTGAGAGAGGAAGATGAAGAGAACCAGTTTTGCCAAGCACAGAGGAGAGACTGCGAGCTGCGAGGCTCAGCCCCGTCTGTTCCACCTCTCGCTCCTCCTTCCTCTCCGCCTCCTCCTCTGTGTTTTCCACTGCCTGCATCATGCAGCGCTGATCAGTGTAGTACACTTCAGTCCCCCTCCCGTCTCCGCTGCTATCCTCCCAAATGGCTCCCCCACACCAAACCTTTATCTATCTGTTCAGGTTTTTAGCGCTGAGAATTCAATGTATATTTCTGCCTCCCTCGGTCCCCTCTCAGGCAGACCAGGGCACATTGCCGAGTCATCCTCTCATATTGGACTTGTCTAATCTGCTTGTGTTGTGAGTCGTGAGTCATCGGACAGAGGTCAAATAATGGCACCCTGAAATCCTCAGTGTTCATTTAACTCTTGGTGCAGAAATTTAACCGACCAAATCGACCTAAGGCTCAATTTGCTTCCATACTGTACATTCTCAGTTACACATGAATACATAATAAAGTCATTTCTTTTGTGTTACTCTATTAACAAACCTATGAAGCTAAAACTAAAATGATTTTTAAGTCATTTAAATATTATTGATTTAATGGTTTTAGGCAATAGGCATTAACTCCTTAACTTAACTCTTAAATTCAGATATTCTTATTGCATACATTCAATGTGGACTATGCTTTAGCTGTGTAAATATAATATCAGTTTTATAAAAACTCTAAGTTGTTCCCAAGTCCCTCTATCTAAGAATAGAGGATGGATAATCCATTATGCATGCGCCATATGGATTTGCATTCGTGGAAAAAATGTCTTTGAAGTCTTGCATATTGAAGATTTGCATTCAGATTATTTCTCTTTGGACCAAAGCACTTCACATCTGCAATTTTGAAATAATCCGTCTCCCATGTTGAAACTTTCCTCTCAGAACATGAGGGAAAATCCTGGTGCTTTATCTTTATTTTAATCCAAGACTACCAAAACAGCATCAAAAATACATATCGTATTTATTATTTACTTATTATCCCATATCCTAGTTTTATTTCACGGATAGAAATATTCCCCCCAAAAGTAGTGAAAATAGCAGAACTACATACTCACAATCACAACACACTGTGTGTGTGTGTGTGTGTTGTGATGAGGTTGTATATCTGCCATTTACTCTGATTCAAATAATAAGGCTTGTGTTTCACAAGATATTTGGGTCATTTTGGTTCAGTCTGGAGTTTTGAGCTGAAAACGGTTGGGAAAATACAGTATACCTCATATGGAAGGCAAATCAAAGAGGAGATTGGCTTACATTTCCTTTTAAGCAGATGAATCTTCAGCACTAACCTTTGGCTGTATCATCTTTTAACTGCCGTCACTGTGGTGCCAGGCAACACAGATCTGAATTGTCATGACAAGATGAAGTACTCCCCTCACTGTGAAAATGACTGTACCAGAAACTAAGTTGTTACTGTGGCAACACTGGCCTTTTCTATTGATGGCTACACATTGTGAATTACAGCAGTGTGGTTCATAACATTTCACCCAAATGGTATATTAAGGGGTCTGAATCTCTGACTATACAAGACTATACAAATGATATGCAATATACTGCAAACGTACAAATCTGCGGTATACTTTTGTTTCCATTTGTACCCTCTCTGAGTTTCTACTGGTGGTCCCCGGAAGCAATGTTGAGAGAAAAACTAGTTAATGACATGAGTTTGGGTGTCGGCACATGCATTTGTTATAATGACTAATGAGATGAGTATCCATTGTATTGAACATACAGTATAAAGGGAAAAATGGATTTATAGATGGTAGGCTAATTATCATGCTACGGTATTTAGAACTTTCATATCATCAATCACAACTCATGTCACCAATGGTGTGCCACAGGGTTTGGTGCTTGGCCTTCTTCTGTTTCTCCTCTTTGGACAGATCCTTCCCATCTACGGCCAGCGTTTTCACTGATATGCTGATAGCGCAGCGTGCTACAGCTCTACCTACAGGTATATTCCAAAACCATCCACCCACCTTCACCACCTTCTGACTGACTAAAATTTGGAAGCAAACAAAGTTCCCCAAACTCAACTGCAATAAATCCGAAGTCGTCGTTATTGGTTCAGATGCCCTCACCTGCTCTACTCGAAACTTTCCCTGAACATTGATAATTTAGTTGTCATCTCCTCCACCCAAGTCTGCAGCCTCTCATCCTGGCACCCTTTCCTTCCAGTCCGACTTCAACTTGATCAACAAAACATCCTTTTACTGCCTCTGCAACATCACCAGCTTTCGCCCCACACTATCGCTGCAGACGCGTATCCTTGTCTTCATCATATCCAGACTTGAATACTGCAATAGCCTAGTATACAGTGCTATACCTACGAGTTCTCAAGAAATGTTAGTATGTGTGCAAAGCTCCTACACTAGAGCCCCGCCCCCAAAACGAGAAGAAACGGGGGGATTTAATTTGAACTAAAATAAAAACTGTCTGTGATTCAAGATGCATGGTAAATCAAAAGAAAGCCCAATGATGCACAGCCAATTTGAGAGCTTCTAAATGAGCTTGGATGTATTGCTTGGAAAACAACTTGGCCCTGGTTCACAGTGAACAGAATTGTCTGTGTAGTGCATCCCTCATAACAGAGGATGTGTGGTGAATAAGGACTGTAGGTCTAATCTGATTCAGTAAGAGACAGTATCTTCTCATCAACACTTAGTCTCCAAAGACATTTTGATTGAGAGGCCTTATCTGAATAAATTGCTGCCATAAATCACCAGTGGGATTTTGAAATTCTCCTCTTTCCCTGGGGATGCACAAAGAGTGTGGCATGCAAAGCTGACGGTTTGGCCTTTTACAGAGATGGATGCATGTGTTCTGTATTGACTTATCTGCCATCCGGGTCATCGTCCTATGGAAGGTTCGCCCAATGAAATTAGCAAATGACTGAAGTGTCATTGACTCTCTGTCAGCATGCTGTTTGTGTCACTGTATGAGACAAAGACCTGATGTAAATGTGCTGGGAAAATGTAGATGCTCTGTAACAAATACATGTTCTATTGCAGCGGTTTTCAAAGTGCGGTCCAAAGACCCTCAGGGTTCCTTTTGGGTGTCCTTGAAATTCAAAACTTAGGTAATGTGACAATAAAGGTTGTGCTGAATTTGTTTTAAAAATTGTTTATTAAAGTTTATTAATAAACCAGAATAATTGTTGAATGTTGGGATAATCAATGCAAAAAACAAATAAATAATTAAACAGTGTAATGTAGTGAAATTGGCTCGTGTTCATCTGTGTTTTGTACTGGAACTAATGCCAATCGAGATTCTTAATGAGAGCATTCAGCTGCTGCATGAGTGCTTCACTATTAATAAAAACTGGAAAAGGCCAGATTAGAGTGAATGAATTGCGGTCTAGACTCGTTTTTGCAGTGTGACTAACCATGCCATCCAAAACAGGGTTTGTGTGTGTGTGTGTGTGTGTGTGTGTGTGTGTGTGTGTGTGTGTGTGTGCGTGCGTGTGTGCGTGCGTGCGTGCGTGCGTGTGTGTGTGCGTGCCTGCACAAAGACCAAATACATAGTGAACACAGTTCATGCAATCAGCCCTCATGGGCAAACGTGTCTCCCAGGAGAGGATAGACAAACCGCATGCGCAATTAAGTGGAAACTGAGCTGCAATACAGTTCTTACTCACTATACCAATACACCATCCAGAGACACATACTTCCCACAGATTTCAATCACCCAAACATTTTGAAAATATGACTAACTAGATCAGCACTCGGTAGAGTGCAAATGACTGGGCCATGGCCTGCATGCCTACTTGTGCGTGAGCGGAGCAGGCTAATACTATACTAATGACATTAGCTACAAAGATTTTTTACTTCCATCACATTATGGCATCATCTAAACCGACCAATCAGAGTACCCAAAGGAACCACGTTCGGTGGTTCCTCCACGCCACGGGTGATGAAGCCGCCCCCATAACATTTTCTCCTGCCCCCCCAATTGGGAAATGCTAAATCCGCCCCTGCACCGAACACTGTGCACCGATCACGTTACTTGCGCCCCCTCCACTCCTGCAAGTAACTAGATCAGTACTCAGCAGAGTGCACACTTGCACGTTGCGCACAAGTAGGCCATGCCCTGAGCATGAGCGGAGTAAGCGAGTAAAGAGCAAGTACCCCGACACCTCCAGGAGATACACTACTACCCTTGACAATACAATACGTCATCAACCTAAACCAGCCAATCGGAGTACTTCGAGGGGCATTCTACGACTGCGAACCGATCGCTTAACTTGCGCTCGCTCCTCCGCTTACGCAAGTAAACTTCCATATCTGCAGGGGTGCAACTTAAATCGAATGTGATCCTTTCTTTTTACTTTTTGGAACTATGAAAGTCACATAGAGCCATATATATGGATACATCTGTACAGTACAGTACTATACATGTATGTGGCAGTAATCTCCCTCTTATGTCCATTTATGCATGGGAGGCCTTTTTCTTCATTAATGAATTTATGGGCTTGTTCGGAAATGTGCCCTCAACTGTGCTCTGTGGTAGTTTGTTTATTTATTCAGTGTAAGTAGTGTAATAGGGGTATATGTCTGATCTTTTTTTGTTTACATAAGAACAAAAGGTTTTATGACTTTGTTTACATAAGTACAAAAGGTTTATGACTTTTTTGTCTACTGCACGTGCGCAATATAGACAGGTCATGAAAGGTCATGGGTTAGGCTGGCAGTGATGTGACCCTGGCATGAACCTGCATGTGTGCGTTTGGATCAAAAAAGGGGGGTGTAATATTTGTATATCTTTTGCCACTGAGCAAAGAAGACCATGAGCCCCAGACCTGGAGTGGTGTAGCTCTCTCAGGACCCAGCCATACTGATACAGGCAAAGAGAGGTAATAGGTGGGCAGGTCTTTGTGCTGCTAGGCTACATGCAAGGGCCATAGGCTGAAAATGAGGGAGAGCATGCAACTAATGGATCTTACAGATCTTTAACTCTTATGAGAGTGTAATATGAGATTAAACTTTCAATAGTTACATTATTGTCACATATCTGTAATACTTCTTTATTTTAAGACAATTATCCATTCATCAATTTGATAAATGTTGCAAAGCATGGAATTGTGGACAAAACCATATCCAACAACAACAAAATATTCTTTAGTTTTGGTTCTGAAAGGCTAAATGTCATCAAATGATTCTAAAACGCATTTTTACAATCCCAATTGATAGAAGTTTTTATAAATCCCCTCATTGATTCACAATGTTTCTGTAGAACCCTGTATTTCTTGCATGGAAGTTAACAAATTTCACTTCACAAAATGTTAATTTGTGGAAAGCTCTAAACAAACCCTAGAAAACCATTACAACCAATTTGATCGGGTATTCCACAGATTGATTGAATTGGAGACTTAACTTTACCATCTTGTAGATTGTATTTCGCCATTAAAACACATAGCATGCATCCCCTAGCACACAGACTACACAGCAAAAATTCTGGAATACATAAAGATTACATACCAAAATGTAAATTGACAATGGTGTGTACACTATTGCTATGCACTATGACTTTGTCAAATTGCCTTAGATGTTGTCATTCTGTTGAATGTTCAGGTTCATGTCATGCACTTTTGAGTTATAGTGAGTGTATGTAATCTCTAGTATCAGAAATAAAACAAATTAAGGATTTTGTTAGTATTTTAGTTGTATTATTTTAAATTAGTATTTTAAAATTACTCCAACTTACACCAGCTAGCCTAGATTATCCACAAAATGGATTTACTTCTCAAATGACAGATTACTTTAGTGGTGGATAATCATTTTTACTCTGCACACAAACTGCTAATAAATGGTTTATGTGCAACTAGTACTGTATATACAGTATGTTCAGCCTGGTCAGTGAAGGAAAAATACTTTTCTACCGTATATTGACTTGATGTATTTTTATGAACTACACATGTGGCGTTTATGCTTTTTTACATGTGGATATTATGTTTTATTTTGGATTAGATGTTCAAAGGTCTAAAAACTTCACTCAATGCATGAGCTGGCACCAATAACAACAGTTTGAGTTATTATTAATAATAACATGAATTTGTAAAACACATTTCACGAATCCCAAGGACACAAAATCTCCTTCCCATTTTAACTGTTACATTGTTTTTAGGTAGTGAAGTTGAACATTGCCCCCTAAATTAGCCATGACATGTTTTTTTCCCCAATACCTACAGTAAGCTGAGCCTGTGTTAATGGACAGTACTGTAATTTGGTTTAAACTAACCAGCAGGACATTGACATTTCTAAAGCTGAGAATGTTTCTGACTTGTTTTCTCAGTTCTGTGCCTTTTTTTTTGTCTACACAGGAGCCACTGTATGGTGCGTGTGTGCGTGTGTGCGTGTGTGCGTGCGTGCGTGTGTGTGTGTGTGTGTGTGTGTGTGTGTGTGTGTGTGTGTGTGTGTGTGTGTGTGTGTGTGTGTGTGTGTGTGTGTCCGTGTTTTCTCGTACTGTTTTCTCGTAACTCAGAGAATCTGTTTTACAACCTCCTAACAACAATCTTAAGTGTTTGAACACTAAATTAAGACAAACTCAACAACAAGAACACTCTTATACATGATCGCATACAAACACTGTTTTTTCTATGGGACTTGTGTGTGATGTGTTTTGCTTTCTCGCTGGGGTCATGAATAGACAAACGCCCCTGCCTCTGTGTGTGTGTGTGTGTGTGTGTGTGTGTGTGTGTGTGTGTGTGTGTGTGTGTGTGTGTGTGTGTGTGTGTGTGTGTGTGTGTGAGAGAGACCCCATGAGGTCATTTGTCCTGCTGTGAGGGTCTTCACCTATGCCCCATTAGTAACACCCCTAGCTCTATTATTTTGCATGCCCCATGGATGTTGTGATGAGATGGACATGACAGGGTGCTTACCATTATGGGTGAGCGTTGTGGACACTATGGTACTGTGCCTCTTATTTATTTAATCTATTTTATTTAGACAATTTTAACTTTATTTCATCCACTCTAACTTGTGGAGTATCGGTATACGTTGTAACCCATGGTGGTGGACAGATGTAGGTACTGTACCCATTTATTTTATTTAATTATTACACCCACTCTCTAGTTGTCCTGTAACAGGCTATCTCCTAACAATGGTAGACACCATGTGCATAGTGATGGCATGTTAATGTAGTAATAAGACTGTTTGAAGACATCAAAAGATACTACATGTTAACAGTGTTGGGACATGTGCACTACATAACTTAATATATTACATAATATATTACCAAAATGCAGTAACTTGTAATATAAATATATTACTTAACAAAAAACAAAAAAAAAATCTAGTATATTATACTTTTCTTTCTGAATTACTGCATTACTTTCAATATTACTTTCTGTCCATCTGTCTCGTTGCAAGTGTTCTTGTGAAATTATCTTGACAACTGCAGAACTGAAATAATTACTTATTTTCTATCATTTGTCATCAAATTATTTATTCAGGAGTGACTTTTTTCAAGTTGATTTCATATGGATTTGGCCAGATAGCCAAGTGCGCTTGCTTTATTGTAGGTATGCCACTGGCCTACGCACTATTTGACTAATAGTGACACTAAATATTTAATTATAAATTTTGTAAAAAGTTTTTTTTTTAAGTAATATGTAATAGTAATACTAATATATTACACTTGCTCAGACAGTAATATTGTAATATAATATATTGCTTTAAAATGAAGGTAATAAGTAATAAGTAATGTATTAACAAGGTAAAGTAATATTCCCAACACTGCATGTTAATCATGTCTCTGCCTCGGGTTAAAAAAACAACTTGTTTTACATGTAAACATACGATTGTATTATAGATAATATGGTATACTGTATGTATTACATCAACCATATCTGTGTAACCATGTATTAAACCGATACACAGCACAATTCGATACTGGTCCATACTGGTACCAAACATTACCAACCCTACTCAAATCAGGCCACAACTAGGATATCTGGTGTGTGTGTGTGTGTGTGTGTGTGTGTGTGTGTGTGTGTGTGTGTGTGTGTGTGTGTGTGTGTGTGTGTGTGTGTGTGTGTGTGTTTTCTCGTACTGTTTTCTCGTAACTCAGAGAATCTGTTTTACAACCTCCTAACAACAATCTTAAATGTTTGAACACTAAATTAAGACAAACTCAACAACAAGAACACTCTTATACATGATCGCATACAAACACTGTTTTTTCTATGGGACTTGTGTGTGATGTGTTTTGCTTTCTCGCTGGGGTCATGAATAGACAAACACCCGCCTCTGAGGTGGGAGACCATCCATGGCTGCTGACTGCGATCCTACTGCATTGTATTCAGACCAGTGTTCATAGAACATAAAGTCTACCAGTGTACTTAGCAAGGACAGAATGTAAGGGGCACATGCATGCGTATGCTGTGTGCACATAAGCACAGACACACACCACTGGATCCCACACGGTTTCTTGTTTACAGGATATATGTTACTTAGGGTCTACTTTTTCATTGGAAGATTAGGGAGACCACTTCATACCCCAACTTATTAAATAAGTTATTAGTACAGGCATTATATGGGAAAAAAGGGGTCAACCTGCACCTAATTAAAAAAAAAAAAAAAAAAAAAAAAAAAAAAAAAAAAAAAAACTCAGCTGATTTTGAATCTTTAATATGCCCAGAATAACATACAAAAAGTTGCCTGGAATTGTCTGGGGGGGGGGGGGGGGAAGTTGTGAAAATAGCCTGTAAAGTAGGAGACTACAAAACCGTTTTTTTGTCCCTTTCTGCTAGATTTCACCATGCTAAACCATATAACAATTTGATTGAATGGTTTACCATACATTTCTCAGTTGTTCCATATGTATTTCATGCTGTAGAATCCAGTTCTGCAATGTATATTTTTGTATTGTACATAATTATTGAATTTATCAGCATATTCACACATGGGCGGAAATGACAGGACAAATCCTATAACAGTTTGTTAAACGGGGTTTATCATACTCTGCTCGGTTGATCAGTATGTATCTTTTTCCTGTAGATTCAATTTCTGCAATGTACAGTACATTTTTTGTATTGTGCATAATTAATGATAATTAGTATATTTGACACATAGGTGGACTTAATTTGATATGTTGATGTGTATGTATAATTAGATTGTTTCAGTCCAGTAATAATGTCATTTGACCTTGGACTAACTAGAAAAACCTCAACTGATTTTGAATCTTTAATATGCCCAGAATAACATACAAAAGGTTGCCTGGAATTGTCTGAGGGGAAAGTTTGAAAATTGCCTGTCAGGTATGACCCTACCAAAAAAACATCTTTTTGGCCATTTTTGCTAGATTTCACCATGTCAAACCCTGTAACAATTTGATTAAATTGTTTACCCAACTTTTCTCCGTTGATTGTTATTTAGTCCTGTAGAATCCATTTCTGTAATGGCCATTTTTGTATTGTGTATAATTAATAAGTACAATATATGTATATGTGTATAATTTGCATATTTGACATAGGTGGAAATAACAGGAAAACCCTATAGCAATTTGACAGTTTTGATAGTTTGGGAAATTTGATTTACCAAACTTTTCTTGGGTAATCTCTGTTTATTTTTCCCTATAGAATGCAATTCTGCAATATATCTTGAGCATATATAATTTGATAATTAGCATAATTGTCACATGGGCAGAAACAATTCGATAAGCTACTGTATATGGGTAATTTGATATTTGATTTGAGATCAACTGACATGTGTTATTAAAAGTCATCTGTCTGATGCATTAGTACAAAATCTCTGTCACTCTAATAAGAAAGAAGATGTCTGAAAAGGATGTAGGATTTTTTTTTCTGCTTTGCTTTTTCATCATGAACTCATTGACCTTCTCCCGGGCATCCATCATCATTTTCGTCTTCTCCCTTCATTTCCTGGGAGGTTTTCTGTTCAGGCTTGGTGAAAACTCTGTAGGTGAACCAAACTGGGACAAGACCATTGACTGTTGTCTGTTGCCACTTGCAGGCATTGTCCTCTTGTGTACGATAATCAATATATATCTGACTACACTGTCTCCAGATGTTTAAATTCCTTCAGATTTTCTGATCAGATCTGTCTTGTTTTCATCACTATGTACTGTAGAAAGGCTGGCCTAGCCCCTTCTCCTTTGTGTCAACTTTTTTTTTTATTATCTGTTGCTATGAATATCACTATTTTGGTGTCATGCAAAATCAAACCTGACTATCTAGATAGCCCCCACATCTCTTCTAATGTAGTTTTTATTTTTGGAATCTGAATGGGTTTGAAGAAACTAACTCGATCTCCCCCTGCTCTTTTTAACCTCTACTCTAAGAACGTCAACAGTCTTTCCTGTCTCTGTTGATTCTAACAAGCCTTTCACAACATCTTCATCTATGGCATGGCCAGTCTTTAAATGCCTTGCCACTTCTGATGCGAATTGATTCATGTTCATGGACATCTATCTGGTCAACTTGTTAATTTTCAGCACCTTGGATAGTTTCTTTTTGTACATATAACTGTAAGCAAAGTGAAAACACACAAAATGTTAAAAACACAAGACATCTACAAAGCATTATACAGTATATACATACAACACAGAGTTAAAACATACAACACACCAATATAAACGTACTACATACTTACAATATTATAAGTTAAAGCATACATAGCACCAGTGTAAACACTACATACTTAATATTATAAAAGATAAAACATGCAACACTCTATCATAAATGCAGCATGATTAATATTATATTAAAAACATGTAACACATCATAAACGCTATATACAAAAGTATACAAAACAAAACAAAACATTGTAAGTCAGAAAGTTAAGATGTAGACAAACACAAAAGTTAAAACACATAGTGTATAATGATAGTGATATACACAGTGAAACATACAAATGTTAAACACAAAGACATTATTAAAACACAAACGTTTAAATGGTTTTCTTATCCTATCTTTTTTGGATTCAAATGGAACCAAACGGGCCCGCAAGGTTCACATTTGTACAATCTCAGGAAATTTTGAAAATGGTGAAAGATTTGCCAGATTTAGCAAGATTTGCTAAATTGAAAGGATATATTTTTAGAACCGGGGCGCCAGGGTGAAAACAGGAATCCTAACCGCTAGACCACAAGGGACTGTTCTTGTGCTAATACTGTATGCATTACCTTTTGTGCAGCTGTTTAATTGGCCGAAATATTATGGAAGTAATAATGGAGGCTTTTTTTTTTCAATATAACTAATTAATAATGAATAATAACTTTAGCAGCGTGTTAAATTTATTACACATTTACATATGGAAAATACAGGGTTAGGTTTAGGGTTAAGGGTTGGGTCTTGCATGCAAATTCTCACCATGGGGCGTATATAATACTCTGTACTCTGTTACTCTGACGGAATAACTCTGTATGGTGTTATTTATTAATATACCTGTATACAGTATATGAAATATAATACATTGTGATTATCTTTCTTGCTAGAACATTGTCAGTACGTATTCAAAAAGGCTGCAGAGTCTAATGCAGAGGATATATTCCGATCCTGGGATCATGGTTTATATGGTGGTGTGAGGAAAATTGGCACAGGCTCTAGAGAAGCACACTGGGAAAAGCTAATGTTGAGCATAGAAGGACATAGAGGGACTATCTATCCAGGAGGATGCTTATACACTACATCGGGGGGCAGCTAGAAAAAGCATTTACTAGGAATGTCTTTGTGCACCATATATCTGTTTTTTGATACCAAAACAAAAATGTAATCTGACACTGAGTAGTTGTGTGCTGAATTTGTCATATGTAGACCAGCATTGTTTTCAATGCATGGAGCTTGCTTGTTTAGAGAAAAGATCTATTACAGTGAGTATAACTTGATCATCCTTGATTTTACATGGTTATGAGGCTGTGTTCATAACCTACTACCTTCTATGGATAGCATATAATACACATAAACATCATGCATGAACATGTAGAATATTGCACATAGAATGTGTGTCTGTCTATCGCATATGTATACAGTATATGTATATAGTTGTATAGTATATGGATAGATTACATATTTTCCCTAAATGTTCATGGATATGCTTCATGACCCTGCCATGTTACAAAGCTTTCCGGAGCTGGTGGTGACACTACAATGGGTACAGCCCTATCCCATCAGAGTACTGCAAATACTACACTGAGAATCATGAGACCGGGAATCACTCTGCATGTATGTATGTACAGTATGTATGTATGTACAGTATGTATGTATGTACAGTATGTATGTATGTACAGTATGTATGTATGTACAGTATGTATGTATGTACAGTATGTATGTATGTATGTATGTATGTATGTATGTATGTATGTATGTATGTATGTACAGTATGTACAGTATGTACAGTATGTATGTATGTACAGTATGTATGTACAGTATGTATGTACAGTATGTATGTACAGTATGTATGTACTGTATGTACTGTATGTACTGTATGTACTGTATGTACTGTATTAAATAAAATAGTAGTTACAATAACATGATTGTTATTAAGTGTTTTATTAATTCATTATTTTAGGCGTGTTTACAGGTTTACAGGGTAGAATATAGGTTTACAAGGTAGAGTATACAGTATACAGTATGCAGTAGAAAATACAGTGCACAATAGAAAATACATGGTACATCATACAGCTATTGCACCCTGTGTGTACAAAACACACAAAAGAAAAAGAAGAAATATAGTATTGTTAACATGTATTCCCCACCTCTCTCTCTCTCTCTCATTCCAGTTTCACCAAACATGAGGGGTAGGGGCAGTGTTCATTATACTCTATAGAGTCAATCACATAATAGTCTTCGCTGCAAGATACCTTAAAGTGCTTACGAGTGAGGAAATGTTCCTCTAATTTATCGAGTTTGGATATTAAATGTGAGAGCCCCCAAGTCTCGAGGTATGCCGCTAGAGGTGTCGGCGGTAGGTACAGCTCAAAAGGAGGAACGTGGATAGAGATGCTTATTGTGAATGTACCAAACACATCAGCATGTTCGGTGTTGACCCCCATCAGGGATTTGGCGGACTGCTTATGCCATGCTCTGGCATTCGTTCGAAAGCGTGCTGACAGAAAACTCCCGCATTCGGTGAATAGCTTCTCGCCAGTAAAGGCTTGATCCTTCACATGTTTTGGCACGTCGATGGTTTCTATGACATTCATAGTGGTATCTTTTGTGCATGTGAGGTAAAGTTGTCCACCCCATGGGCGATCTCTGGTGGCAATGTTTGTGAAGACATAGGATGTGTCTGTGTTCGTAAAACCTATTAAACAACCCCACAACTGGATCCTGATCTGAGACCCGTGGGCATCAGAAACCACGCATTCTTTAAGCTCTCTCTCTTGGCCTCTGCATCTCACGATTTTTATCGGGTCCAATGCTATGACATGGGCCCGCAGCTCGTCAACCTGAAACACATTATTTAAATAATTACATCAAGTCCCATCTTGTATTTATCCCCATCTAGAATATTTTATTGTAGGCTTACCTTTGTCTTTGGTCTCAACCCCAATACTTCGAGAACATCCATTCTGTAATAACTAGAGGATGTAGAAATCTCTGGTGGTTAACAATCACGAGGTTGGGTAACAGAGTACAGAGTATTATATACGCCCCATGGTGAGAATTTGCATGCAAGACCCAACCCTTAACCCTAAACCTAACCCTGTATTTTCCATATGTAAATGTGTAATAAATTTAACACGCTGCTAAAGTTATTATTCATTATTAATTAGTTATATTGAAAAAAAAAAGCCTCCATTATTACTTCCATAATATTTCGGCCAATTAAACAGCTGCACAAAAGGTAATGCATACAGTATTAGCACAAGAACAGTCCCTTGTGGTCTAGCTGTTAGGATTCCTGTTTTCACCCTGGCGCCCCGGTTCTAAAAATATATCCTTTCAATTTAGCAAATCTTGCTAAATCTGGCAAATCTTTCACCATTTTCAAAATTTCCTGAGATTGTACAAATGTGAACCTTGCGGGCCCGTTTGGTTCCATTTGAATCCAAAAAAGATAGGATAAGAAAACCATTTAAACGTTTGTGTTTTAATAATGTCTTTGTGTTTAACATTTGTATGTTTCACTGTGTATATCACTATCATTATACACTATGTGTTTTAACTTTTGTGTTTGTCTACATCTTAACTTTCTGACTTACAATGTTTTGTTTTGTTTTGTATACTTTTGTATATAGCGTTTATGATGTGTTACATGTTTTTAATATAATATTAATCATGCTGCATTTATGATAGAGTGTTGCATGTTTTATCTTTTATAATATTAAGTATGTAGTGTTTACACTGGTGCTATGTATGCTTTAACTTATAATATTGTAAGTATGTAGTACGTTTATATTGGTGTGTTGTATGTTTTAACTCTGTGTTGTATGTATATACTGTATAATGCTTTGTAGATGTCTTGTGTTTTTAACATTTTGTGTGTTTTCACTTTGCTTACAGTTATATGTACAAAAAGAAACTATCCAAGGTGCTGAAAATTAACAAGTTGACCAGATAGATGTCCATGAACATGAATCAATTCGCATCAGAAGTGGCAAGGCATTTAAAGACTGGCCATGCCATAGATGAAGATGTTGTGAAAGGCTTGTTAGAATCAACAGAGACAGGAAAGACTGTTGACGTTCTTAGAGTAGAGGTTAAAAAGAGCAGGGGGAGATCGAGTTAGTTTCTTCAAACCCATTCAGATTCCAAAAATAAAAACTACATTAGAAGAGATGTGGGGGCTATCTAGATAGTCAGGTTTGATTTTGCATGACACCAAAATAGTGATATTCATAGCAACAGATAATAAAAAAAAAAGTTGACACAAAGGAGAAGGGGCTAGGCCAGCCTTTCTACAGTACATAGTGATGAAAACAAGACAGATCTGATCAGAAAATCTGAAGGAATTTAAACATCTGGAGACAGTGTAGTCAGATATATATTGATTATCGTACACAAGAGGACAATGCCTGCAAGTGGCAACAGACAACAGTCAATGGTCTTGTCCCAGTTTGGTTCACCTACAGAGTTTTCACCAAGCCTGAACAGAAAACCTCCCAGGAAATGAAGGGAGAAGACGAAAATGATGATGGATGCCCGGGAGAAGGTCAATGAGTTCATGATGAAAAAGCAAAGCAGAAAAAAAAATCCTACATCCTTTTCAGACATCTTCTTTCTTATTAGAGTGACAGAGATTTTGTACTAATGCATCAGACAGATGACTTTTAATAACACATGTCAGTTGATCTCAAATCAAATATCAAATTACCCATATACAGTAGCTTATCGAATTGTTTCTGCCCATGTGACAATTATGCTAATTATCAAATTATATATGCTCAAGATATATTGCAGAATTGCATTCTATAGGGAAAAATAAACAGAGATTACCCAAGAAAAGTTTGGTAAATCAAATTTCCCAAACTATCAAAACTGTCAAATTGCTATAGGGTTTTCCTGTTATTTCCACCTATGTCAAATATGCAAATTATACACATATACATATATTGTACTTATTAATTATACACAATACAAAAATGGCCATTACAGAAATGGATTCTACAGGACTAAATAACAATCAACGGAGAAAAGTTGGGTAAACAATTTAATCAAATTGTTACAGGGTTTGACATGGTGAAATCTAGCAAAAATGGCCAAAAAGATGTTTTTTTGGTAGGGTCATACCTGACAGGCAATTTTCAAACTTTCCCCTCAGACAATTCCAGGCAACCTTTTGTATGTTATTCTGGGCATATTAAAGATTCAAAATCAGTTGAGGTTTTTCTAGTTAGTCCAAGGTCAAATGACATTATTACTGGACTGAAACAATCTAATTATACATACACATCAACATATCAAATTAAGTCCACCTATGTGTCAAATATACTAATTATCATTAATTATGCACAATACAAAAAATGTACTGTACATTGCAGAAATTGAATCTACAGGAAAAAGATACATACTGATCAACCGAGCAGAGTATGATAAACCCCGTTTAACAAACTGTTATAGGATTTGTCCTGTCATTTCCGCCCATGTGTGAATATGCTGATAAATTCAATAATTATGTACAATACAAAAATATACATTGCAGAACTGGATTCTACAGCATGAAATACATATGGAACAACTGAGAAATGTATGGTAAACCATTCAATCAAATTGTTATATGGTTTAGCATGGTGAAATCTAGCAGAAAGGGACAAAAAAACGTTTTTTGTAGTCTCCTACTTTACAGGCTATTTTCACAACTTTCCCCCCCCCCCCCAGACAATTCCAGGCAACTTTTTGTATGTTATTCTGGGCATATTAAAGATTCAAAATCAGCTGAGTTTTTTTTTTTTTTTTTTTTTTTTTTTTTTTTTTTTTTTTTTTTTTTTTTTTTTTTTAATTAGGTGCAGGTTGACCCCCTTTTTTCCCATATAATGCCTGTACTAATAACTTATTTAATAAGTTGGGGTATGAAGTGGTCTCCCTAATCTTCCAATGAAAAAGTAGACCCTAAGTAACATATATCCTGTAAACAAGAAACCGTGTGGGATCCAGTGGTGTGTGTCTGTGCTTATGTGCACACAGCATACGCATGCATGTGCCCCTTACATTCTGTCCTTGCTAAGTACACTGGTAGACTTTATGTTCTATGAACACTGGTCTGAATACAATGCAGTAGGATCGCAGTCAGCAGCCATGGATGGTCTCCCACCTCAGAGGCGGGTGTTTGTCTATTCATGACCCCAGCGAGAAAGCAAAACACATCACACACAAGTCCCATAGAAAAAACAGTGTTTGTATGCGATCATGTATAAGAGTGTTCTTGTTGTTGAGTTTGTCTTAATTTAGTGTTCAAACATTTAAGATTGTTGTTAGGAGGTTGTAAAACAGATTCTCTGAGTTACGAGAAAACAGTACGAGAAAACACACACACACACACACACACACACACACACACACACACACACACACACACACACACACACACACACACACACACACACACCAGATATCCTAGTTGTGGCCTGATTTGAGTAGGGTTGGTAATGTTTGGTACCAGTATGGACCAGTATCGAATTGTGCTGTGTATCGGTTTAATACATGGTTACACAGATATGGTTGATGTAATACATACAGTATACCATATTATCTATAATACAATCGGTATGTTTACATGTAAAACAAGTTGTTTTTTTTAACCCGAGGCAGAGACATGATTAACATGCAGTGTTGGGAATATTACTTTACCTTGTTAATACATTACTTATTACTTATTACCTTCATTTTAAAGCAATATATTATATTACAATATTACTGTCTGAGCAAGTGTAATATATTAGTATTACTATTACATATTACTTAAAAAAAAACTTTTTACAAAATTTATAATTAAATATTTAGTGTCACTATTAGTCAAATAGTGCGTAGGCCAGTGGCATACCTACAATAAAGCAAGCGCACTTGGCTATCTGGCCAAATCCATATGAAATCAACTTGAAAAAAGTCACTCCTGAATAAATAATTTGATGACAAATGATAGAAAATAAGTAATTATTTCAGTTCTGCAGTTGTCAAGATAATTTCACAAGAACACTTGCAACGAGACAGATGGACAGAAAGTAATATTGAAAGTAATGCAGTAATTCAGAAAGAAAAGTATAATATACTAGATTTTTTTTTTGTTTTTTGTTAAGTAATATATTTATATTACAAGTTACTGCATTTTGGTAATATATTATGTAATATATTAAGTTATGTAGTGCACATGTCCCAACACTGTTAACATGTAGTATCTTTTGATGTCTTCAAACAGTCTTATTACTACATTAACATGCCATCACTATGCACATGGTGTCTACCATTGTTAGGAGATAGCCTGTTACAGGACAACTAGAGAGTGGGTGTAATAATTAAATAAAATAAATGGGTACAGTACCTACATCTGTCCACCACCATGGGTTACAACGTATACCGATACTCCACAAGTTAGAGTGGATGAAATAAAGTTAAAATTGTCTAAATAAAATAGATTAAATAAATAAGAGGCACAGTACCATAGTGTCCACAACGCTCACCCATAATGGTAAGCACCCTGTCATGTCCATCTCATCACAACATCCATGGGGCATGCAAAATAATAGAGCTAGGGGTGTTACTAATGGGGCATAGGTGAAGACCCTCACAGCAGGACAAATGACCTCATGGGGTCTCTCTCACACACACACACACACACACACACACACACACACACACACACACACACACACACACACACACACACACACACACACACACAGAGGCAGGGGCGTTTGTCTATTCATGACCCCAGCGAGAAAGCAAAACACATCACACACAAGTCCCATAGAAAAAACAGTGTTTGTATGCGATCATGTATAAGAGTGTTCTTGTTGTTGAGTTTGTCTTAATTTAGTGTTCAAACACTTAAGATTGTTGTTAGGAGGTTGTAAAACAGATTCTCTGAGTTACGAGAAAACAGTACGAGAAAACACGGACACACACACACACACACACACACACACACACACACACACACACACACACACACACACACACACACACACACACACACGCACGCACGCACACACGCACACACGCACACACGCACCATACAGTGGCTCCTGTGTAGACAAAAAAAAAGGCACAGAACTGAGAAAACAAGTCAGAAACATTCTCAGCTTTAGAAATGTCAATGTCCTGCTGGTTAGTTTAAACCAAATTACAGTACTGTCCATTAACACAGGCTCAGCTTACTGTAGGTATTGGGGAAAAAAACATGTCATGGCTAATTTAGGGGGCAATGTTCAACTTCACTACCTAAAAACAATGTAACAGTTAAAATGGGAAGGAGATTTTGTGTCCTTGGGATTCGTGAAATGTGTTTTACAAATTCATGTTATTATTAATAATAACTCAAACTGTTGTTATTGGTGCCAGCTCATGCATTGAGTGAAGTTTTTAGACCTTTGAACATCTAATCCAAAATAAAACATAATATCCACATGTAAAAAAGCATAAACGCCACATGTGTAGTTCATAAAAATACATCAAGTCAATATACGGTAGAAAAGTATTTTTCCTTCACTGACCAGGCTGAACATACTGTATATACAGTACTAGTTGCACATAAACCATTTATTAGCAGTTTGTGTGCAGAGTAAAAATGATTATCCACCACTAAAGTAATCTGTCATTTGAGAAGTAAATCCATTTTGTGGATAATCTAGGCTAGCTGGTGTAAGTTGGAGTAATTTTAAAATACTAATTTAAAATAATACAACTAAAATACTAACAAAATCCTTAATTTGTTTTATTTCTGATACTAGAGATTACATACACTCACTATAACTCAAAAGTGCATGACATGAACCTGAACATTCAACAGAATGACAACATCTAAGGCAATTTGACAAAGTCATAGTGCATAGCAATAGTGTACACACCATTGTCAATTTACATTTTGGTATGTAATCTTTATGTATTCCAGAATTTTTGCTGTGTAGTCTGTGTGCTAGGGGATGCATGCTATGTGTTTTAATGGCGAAATACAATCTACAAGATGGTAAAGTTAAGTCTCCAATTCAATCAATCTGTGGAATACCCGATCAAATTGGTTGTAATGGTTTTCTAGGGTTTGTTTAGAGCTTTCCACAAATTAACATTTTGTGAAGTGAAATTTGTTAACTTCCATGCAAGAAATACAGGGTTCTACAAAACATTGTGAATCAATGAGGGGGATTTATAAAAACTTCTATCAATTGGGATTGTAAAAATGCGTTTTAGAATCATTTGATGACATTTAGCCTTTCAGAACCAAAACTAAAGAATATTTTGTTGTTGTTGGATATGGTTTTGTCCACAATTCCATGCTTTGCAACATTTATCAAATTGATGAATGGATAATTGTCTTAAAATAAAGAAGTATTACAGATATGTGACAATAATGTAACTATTGAAAGTTTAATCTCATATTACACTCTCATAAGAGTTAAAGATCTGTAAGATCCATTAGTTGCATGCTCTCCCTCATTTTCAGCCTATGGCCCTTGCATGTAGCCTAGCAGCACAAAGACCTGCCCACCTATTACCTCTCTTTGCCTGTATCAGTATGGCTGGGTCCTGAGAGAGCTACACCACTCCAGGTCTGGGGCTCATGGTCTTCTTTGCTCAGTGGCAAAAGATATACAAATATTACACCCCCCTTTTTTGATCCAAACGCACACATGCAGGTTCATGCCAGGGTCACATCACTGCCAGCCTAACCCATGACCTTTCATGACCTGTCTATATTGCGCACGTGCAGTAGACAAAAAAGTCATAAACCTTTTGTACTTATGTAAACAAAGTCATAAAACCTTTTGTTCTTATGTAAACAAAAAAAGATCAGACATATACCCCTATTACACTATTTATTCAGTGTAGTGTGCTTGGTGCACGCATTGAGTGACCCTACACTGGGGATGGGGTTGATCAACGAAAAGCAATATAATAAACTGTTGTGAGCTAGGAAGCTAAGCTATGGCTAAGTACTGTACTGTGGTCTCCCACAGTCTTTCATGTCTGTCAAGGACCTGCACATTTATCAAATTAACACTTATCATACAGTGTACAGCGGAAGTCAGATTTGCTGTGTCTTACAGCGGAAACCTCATTTGGACCCCCATAAGACAGGATTTATATGGCTCTGGCAATGCTTCTCACCATTTTGAGGAGGGTGTGTTGTTTGGTTTTAACTGGTCGTTCGTAAATAAGGCACACTGAATGCACTTGGTGACGTCACGCCCACTTCACCCATTAAACTCAACGCACTTGGGTTTTGGATTTCCAAACGACCCATATATGTGCGATTTGTGTGGCTTCATTCACAAACTGAACACAACTTACACATCTTTCAAAGCTTCCAGCTATGTGGCAGCCAAGGCGTTATTAGACTTTACTCGCATGTCTCGTTTTTATCACTGAGTGTCAGTTTGGAATGCAGTACCAGATCAGATCAGACTCCAGTGGTATACAGACGCCAGGGTCTGCTCTCTGAATCAACTTTTCCTTCCTTGTTATGTTTCTTCTTTCGTCTCTCAAAGGCCTCATTTGATCCTGGACAACAGTATGTAGTCTACCCTAGATATTGCAGTCTACTGTCGGCATCCTAATTGAATTGGGCTCTCTGTTCATCACGGTACACTTACCCGGTGCACTGTAATCAATGAGAGGAGGCTGGCAGAAAGGGCCCTTCCCTCAGATGGCTGATTTATGGCCATACACAAGGGTAGCATTGAGGCAGCGGCCTCACAGTAAAACATAGAGAGGCAGGATGACAGAGGTTCACTGTGCTCCATCTTATATATTATATAACTACCAACCTACTACTGAATGAAGGAAGTAAGACACAGCAAATCTGACTGAAATGGCAATGGTTAACATTTTGTTGCAATATAGGATTTCCTTTGTCCCCGAAAAAGATGGAGTAAGCATCCTGGAATTAAAATCAATAAAGCCACAGCACATCCCTGTATTGCAGATTCCCATGGGTATCACTGAATACATAATGCTGCTGGAGTGAATCATCATTTAACGAAGGGAAAGTTACAGTGTAGACTCTCTCCGTAATCATGGCAATGAGATCCACAGGGAGCCACCAGGTTAAGCCTATTTGCAGGAGGCTACTACTGCATTATGGGTATGGTGAATTAGATTCAGCTTGTTAGATGCTCTGCAGGGCCAAAATACTCTGTTTGTAATTAGCCATTGGGCCTAGGGGGTCTGGGTCCAAGCAGTATTGGGTTTGATGTCCTAACAAGGGCCCTTCATTAGCTAATGATGGTGTTAAAAAAAGACGGAAGAATGCAGGCCAATGTGAATCATGGCCAGTGGGGACCAGTCAATCATATTCAGGAACAGTTTGAACGAAACTCCTCATGCCTGGGCTCTACACACCCTCCACCAACCTGGGGAGATAGCCGAACCAGACTGGCCTCATGCTTCCATGAGGAGTCCAAGCTGCGTTATTTTCACATGACAGGGGGGAGTTTCCCTGGTGGCACGTGGAAGGAACGTGTTATTCTGGTTCCTTTCCCCTCCATCAGGCGCCCTGCTGGCCAGGGGGAGGCAGTTTAGTGACTGTCAATGTGCCACAGCGCCCCTTCTTACAAGTATAATCATAGTACCTGAGGATCAGGATTTATTGAGGAGGAAAATCACACCCCTCCATCCTTACGTAATATATGTAGAGCTAATTTAGACTAGTGATGATGGATCGTTCAAGGAGATTGAGCAGTTTGGAAAATAGTTTGCCACTGCCCAGGCTCAGAGTTTTATGCCAGCAGTTTCACACTCATCCTGCTTCTTATGCATTTGTTGTCTCCACCAGGCCGGAGGCATGGTGGGGAATATGTTTTGCACTCCGTCCGTGTGTGTGTGTGTGTGTGTGTGTGTGTCCCCGTGTCCGTCTGTTACCAGGTAATCTCCGGCACCGTTAACCCGATCGATGCCAAAATTTGCACACATACTCCCTGGGTGCCAACGATGAATCTCTGCCCCTAAGTTTCCCCAACGCCATGTTATAGCGCCACCAGGCGGCCTATTTTGGCCATTTTTTGACAAAAATCTGTGTGTTTGTCTGTCTGTTACCACCTAATCTCCCAAACCGTTAACTCAATCGATGCCACAATTTGCAGACACACTCCCTGGATGCCAACCATGAACCTCTCGCTCAAATTTTCCACGGCGGCATTTTATAGCGCCACCAGGCGGCCAATTTGTGCAATGTTTTTGCAAAAATCTGTGTGTTTGTCTGTCTGTTACCACCTAATCGCCCAAACCGTTAACCCGATCGATGCCACAATTTGCAGACACACTCCCTGGATGCCAACCATGAACCTCTCGCTCAAATTTTCCACAGCGGCATTTTATAGCGCCACCAGGCGGCTGATTTGTGCAATGTTTTTGCAAAAATCTGTGTGTATGTCTGTCTGTTACCAGCTAATCTCCCAAACCGTTAACCCGATCGATGCCACAATTTGCAGACACACTCCCTGGATGCCAACCATGAACCTCTCGTTCAAATTTTCCATAGCGGAATTTTATAGCGCCAACAGGAGGCCGATTTGTGCAATGTTTTTGCAAAAATCTGTGTGTATGTCTGTCTGTTACCACCTAATCTCCCAAACCGTTAACCCGATCGATGCCACAATTTGCAGACACACTCCCTGGATGCCAACCATGAACCTCTGCCCCAACTTTTTGACCCACGGCATGTTATAGCGCCACCAGGAGGCCGATTTGTGCATCCTTTTGCAAAAATCTGTGTGTATGTCTGTCTGTTACCAGCTAATCTCCCAAACCGTTAACCCGATCGATGCCACAATTTGCACACACACTCCCTGGATGCCAACCATGAACCTCTGCCTCAAATTTTCCACAATGGCCTGTTATAGCGCCACCAGGAGGGCGATTTTTGCCATTGTTTTTGCAAAAATCTGTGCGTGTGTCTGTCTGTTACCAGCTAATCTCCCAAACCATTAACCCGATCGACATCACAATTTGCACACACACTCCCTGGATGCCAACCATGAACCTCTGCCCCAAAGTTTCCACAACGGCGTGTTATAGCGCCATCAGGAGGCCAATTTTTGCCATCTTTTTGCAAAAATCTGTGAGCGTGTCCGACTGTTACCAGCTAATTTCACAAACCGTTAACCCGATCGATGCCACAATTTGCACACACACTCCCTGGATGCCACCCATGAACCTCTGCCCCAAATTTTCCACAACGGCATGTTATAGCGCCACCAGGAGGCAGATTCGTGGCATCTTTTTGAAAAAAAAAAAATTGTGTGTCCATATGTTACCAGCTAATCTCCCAAACTGTGAACCAGATCGACATCACAATTTGCACACACACTCCCTGAATGGCAAGCATGAACCTCTGCCCCAAATTTTCCACAACGGCATGGTATAGCGCCACCAGGAGGCTGATTTTGTAAAGATGATGAACACAGCAGGCAATTTACATAAAATCTTCAACACACTATAATACTAGTCTGAGAAAAATATTCCACTCTTTTCACAATGGCTTGTTATAGCGCCACCAACAGGTGAACATTTGCAAAACACATTTTTGAACAAAATGCCTGAAATCATCCAAATCCTAACGTCATAATAATAAATGGTACCTTTTTTACATTGGCCTATTATAGCGCCACCAGGAGGCCACAACCTGTCCTGGCCTGGTGGAGACCTGTGCCCAGAAGGGCACTTTTCTAGTTTGAATTATTTCTATCTTTGACTTTGTTGTCTATGCTTGGCAAATTATATACAGTAGTGTATTAGACAAGCTACTTTTCCAGAAAAGTGAGCGTTGATGGTATAAGTGAGTAGTGTCATTATCAATAACCATAACGGTGCAAGTTACTCACACGTAAATCTAAATAAATTATGCATTGCTTAGTAAGGTCAAAACTCTCGGGTGGCTTCATGCTGTGCTCAAGGACGCATAGTCACATACCTAAGGCGTTAATATCCTGCATTAGTATATGGGTGTATTCAGTGTTTACAATACCCACATATATATCATTCACGGTGTTATGTAATGTTACCTCCCTATAGGGGGTTGTTACTATCTCCCTGCTCTTAATGTTTAATGGTGGTGTTTCAGCCAAACAATATATTATATGCACACTTGTATATTGACTTGTATTATTGTTATCTGACTGGAATACATACTAAAATATATGATACTTAGTGGGAGAACACTGAACTTTGTTGTTTATAATTGATATATAAACAATGCCACTTTTCATTGAATGATTGCAGAAAATGTCATCATTACTTTGTTTAGTTTCATTATACTTTTTTCTTTTCATTTTTTCAGGAGAAAGCTTGTTCCCGCAGATTTTTGGTTTGGATGATGCCCCTGGCTTCATTAATATTACAAACATTCACATTTAATTTAGGACTCCCCCGCAATATATTGCCTGCACCCTGCAGTCTGGCAGCTCAGCATGTGACTGTGGGGAGGGAGTTTGTGTCGATATTGCAGAGATGCAGTAAGCAGGGGCAGGTATGTATCAGACAGTCATATTGTTGTTGATGAAGCCTATATAGTCCATTTGACTCCAAGATATGGACACCCTCTGTATCTGCTTTCTACATGAGACAGCAGTCATTTGTGTTTAATACAAACTATATTGATATTGAGAACTAATAATAAACATCTTAAGTTTAATATTAATCAAGAAACATGTTTCGCTATTCTGCTTCGTACATTAATTTGACAGTTCAATATTGATTATGTTCATCATTATGCTCCTCTGCACTGGAGGAAAATAATCATGTACATTTACTTATATAGAGTTTTGTGGTATTTTAGGAGTATTTTCCAATTTCCAATGTCCAATGCGTGTATGGCAGGTAATTTGTCATTTCAAAAGTAACAATGGAAAGAAAAATCAAAATAACTGGCGATAGGGAATTGGTTTGTTGAATTATTTATTGGAGAATAGATTGGAGAAAAGTGGCACTACTCGGGTATTCAGTCTACTGTAGCTGTGAATTACCGCTAAGTTTATCCATGGCATACTGTATCAGGTATTAAGCTGACTGAAAATGGTACCATATCATTTACGTTATTGCATGTTTTACTGTATTGTTGTGTCACTTCCTGTACCTGCTTTGTTTTTTGCTCACAGTTGATTTAATAGGAAACCCTATATCCAAAGTGACCACATGTTTAAGCTTAAAATGTGAGGATTCTGGGGAAAAGCATGCACTGAAATTGAAGAGCAAACTGGCAGTGCACTGCTTAGTGTGAACTGTGAATGAGCTGACAGTGGTCACATTATACTATTCTTTTGGATATAAAGCACCAGAACGGCTGCTGTCAGAGGTTATTATGTAGTTAGTGAATTTGTGACAGTCAATGCTAAGGCAAAGATCAATGCATGTGGTGTTTTCACTTTGTATGAATCTTGTGTATCTGAACCATTTGACACGGCTAGGGCACATCATTTAATAATTTAATACTCCTGGCTGTATCCATTGCACATTTAGTTATTATATTGCATCAGCAAGTGAGCGTGAGCATGTTGTCCTATTTGGGCACATTCTTTTTCTTCGTTTTGAATGTCGTTTTGTGTGGATAAGTGCAACTGTTTGACTTGTATTTACATGTTGTTCTTTATAATTAACCAAAAATAAAATACATAGGCCTACCTGTAAATATCAGATTTCACCTTAAAGGGGAATTCCACCTATTTTCAAAGGATACAAATGTGAACCAAATGGTCACCCTAGCGGGTGCATTTGGTTCCATTTATACCCTCTGAGGAAAAAGGGGTCAGACTTCCATTTTTAGGAAATACAGAATTGAGGGAACTTTTTTTTAATCATCACCACACAATATCTCTAAGGTATATTAATGACATATTAAAATGTTGAAACTGGACCTCCTCTTTAGCTAAGTTTATTTATAGGCTTCCCTATATCCTACTTATTTTATTCAATTGCCACACTGTCAAGGCTTAGTTAGGGGCCACCAGAGCCTTAGGCTCTGGTGGCCACATAAGGCTCTCACCTGGCGTGTGGCGTGCTCAGGTCCTGTTCATGACTGCCTTAGCTGCATATCTCATTCCTTCTCCCTCTCCACCTCTTTCTTCACTGTGACTATCAATCAAAGTCACAAAAGCCAAAACAAATATTACAAAAAAGAAGGGGAAAGTAATATTGCGCAATAGGCAGTTGGTAACATAAGTGATTGTTTACTGACATCTTCTGGTCGCACCTGGTAATGACAAAAACTGCAATTGTCTAGACAATTTCCGGGGGGAAACCAAGGAAGCTCTACGGACGTGTCTCTGCGAGTATGAGAGCTGCAGGGTGAGTAAAAACATAAACACCATTCGAGGTGTTATTGATTCGCTGTCACTACTGAAAATGAAGTCATGTAATTATTTGAACAGCCATCATTACGTAGCCCACTATTGTATGATAGGGCAGGTATCATCATGGTGTGTGACGACGACAACCTAACGCTAAAACAGTTCAGTATCTATGATGGCAAAGATTAGCTACTATACTGAGAACCGAAATGTTTGCACTGCTGTTTAACTTACCAAGCACAAGTCAAGGTTACGGTTTAAAATTAAAATACATAGTTTGGCCTATATACATCTAGACTTCTGGGTCCAAGACAATAAAGAGATAACGATAACAGAACATTTGTGTTAGCTATTGACATGTTTCTTAGCATGGACCGAGGTCATGCTATTGCCTTGTTGTTATTGTCCAAATTGCAACGAACTGCACGTGTTTTACATTAAAGTGAATCGTGACCACTGTCAGGGATTTATATACACAGATAATTTAACCCAAACCTTTTGGATGTGATCTTCAGACCTGGACATTGCTGGTTGTTTGCTGCATTTAAAACCGACAACACAGGATGGATTCCAGTGGGAAGATTTCAGCAGCACAAGTGGTGGTTCTTGCCACCACCTCAGCCCTGACTGGAGTCTTTTATACACTTTACAAGAGAAGGGCTACAATAGTCTCCAGATTAAAGGTCAGCATGCGTGTTGCAGACACCACCACCCTCCTGAACAGTAGCCCTGACTGGCCCTGACCATTTTTAATTACATAATTATGTCTTCCAGGGAGCGAAAAAGATATCCATTGACCAGGATTTGAAAAACATCTTGTCAGCAACTCCTGGAAGATGTGTTCCATATGCTGTGATAGAAGGTGTGCATCGATTTTTATCTGTTATTTTTGTACTATTAATGAATAATGAGACAACATACTGTATATATATTTTAATAGTAATTTTACTACATTAATTTGTGAGCTTACCCATCACTTGGATTTGCCTTAATCTTGTGTCTTATTGTAGGTGCTGTGAGATCTGTGAAGGAAACTCTTAACAGTCAGTTTGTTAACAATTGTGAAGGCGTCATTGAAAGACTGACTCTGAAGGAAAAGAAGATGGTATGGAATCGCACCACCCATCTCTGGTAAGTGCTGCATCTTACTGCTACTTAAGCCTGCATATCTGCAATCTAGATTTGTAAGTTTATAATGCTTTGGACTTGAGCTTGTAGATCAGCTATTTGTACTAAATGTTCACTTATTTTAGCCAAATGTTCACCTGTTTTTAGCAGAATGTTTACCATAAGGTCAGCATTCTGCAAAAACAGGCACACTACAGAATAGGATTTGAGCTACTGTTCATGCAGTTAATATTGCATGACTGTTCCGCATGTGAAAATGCTAACATTTAGTCGTTTCTAAACAGGAATGACACAGAGAAGATAATCCATCAGCGCACCAACACTGTTCCCTTCGTCCTTGCGTCCCATGATGACTCCATTACAGCCACGGTGCGTGTCATGCGGCCGCTGGACTCCGTGCAATTGGACCTGGAGACAACGTACGAGAACTTCCACCCTACTGTCCAGTCCATCACCAATGTAATCGGCCACTTCATCAGTGGTGAGCGACCCAAGGGCATCCACGAGACCGAGGAGATGCTACGGCTTGGGGAGAGCATCACAGGAGTGGGAGAGCTGGTGCTAGACAACAGCCTGGTCAAGCTCCAGCCGCCCAAACAGGGCTACCAGTACTTCCTCAGCCGGCTAGACTATGACTCTCTGCTGAGGAAGGAGGAGAGCGGACTCAAAATATGGCGCATCCTGACAGTAGTCTTTGGCGTCGCCGCCTGCTCCACGTTCCTCTTCATTCTGTGGAAGCAGTATGTGCAGCACAGACAGCGGAGGAAAGAGAGGAGGATGCTGGAGGAGTTCAAAGAGCAGCAGAGGAGGCGCATGCGTGAGCTGAATGTGGAGGAGGACAGCGTTCCTCCCAGTGCCTGCACCGTGTGTCTGACGCGGGAAAGAACCTTGGTATTCCTGGAGTGTGGTCATGTGTGCAGCTGCACACGGTGCTACGAGGCCTTGCCAGAGCCAAAGACGTGCCCCATTTGCAGAGCAACTATAGACAGGGTTGTCCCACTTTATAACAGCTAATGTATACTGTAGTCAAAATCAGATGATGTTTGTACAGAGGTGGAAAAAGTACAAAAATATTGTAAACGTAAAAGTACTGATTCCAGTTGTAATTTCGACTTTTTTCTGTTGGTAAATGTACCTGTCTTTGTACTCTTAACACAGTTACTGACTTAAGATCAGTGTTTTTTTCCTGACAACAAGACCCCTGATTCATCACTTTTCAACGTATTTTCAGATAATTGTGTGCTGTTGTTATAGTGACAACGATGGCTTCCTTTTCTGTTACCTTGGATTCCACATCAATGATGTCACTGGTGGAGGCGCTTCTGAAGATCGGGTGACAGGTGGTGAAGTGGTCCTCCAACACTGGGACTTGGGATGGGATGTTTTGATGTTTTGTGGCAGCGCGCAGCAGATAGTTGAGATTGGCACATTGGATTCAGGGAATTTAGTCACAAAATTAAATATGTTTAAGCGCTTTGGGAAAAATAATCTCAACACCAACCATGTGTCATTTCTAGTAGGAATTCACACAGAAGCACGCAGGAGGAAGCGGACTAAGAAAAGTGAGGAGACAGACAGTTCTGTTTCAATGAATGAGTTCCCTGAATGAGGCAAAATAAACAATACAGTTGGATGTCTTTTACAATCTAATACTGTATATATTGTTTTTTTTTTTCTGGTGAAAGAACCTGCTACATCTCTTCCATTCCGATTGTGGATGTGTACAGTTGGGGTAATGAAGACAACCAAATTGGCTACTATTTCCAGCTCCTCGCCACATGCCCTACACAACTTCTACTCGGTTTTACCATAGATATATACTGTACATAATGGGCAGAAGAATTCCCCTCATAACATGCTGTCTTTATGGTTCATATAGCGGTAGGCCTATCTATTCACAGGCTTGCTCTACTCAGGCTAATTTGTCCAAAATCAACAAGATTGTGCGCTTGGTCCAATTTTTCATTTTTGGCATGCTGTTGGGTGTGGGCAGACTGGGCATATGGTTTTCAGAACCCACTGCAAACACGTTTAACCCTTGGTATTTTAGTATTTGTGGTAATACACTGTATACTAATTGTTTGCAATGTTCTTGAAAACATTATGCCCATGCTTAATTATGCCAAGAATCAAAAACAATAGCTGGGTATTCTCTCCCAATCATAGTATAAACTACAAGTTTTGGTCACTGTCAGGTTGCCTTGTTAATACAAAACAATAGTTTTTGCTTTCTTTCTTTTTTTTACTAACAGAAGAAAATGGTTTTAGGATACAAGTCAAATTATGGACTATTTTTATTTTTTGAGACCTACTAGAGATCAAATTATATATTTAAATTAGACAGATTTTGATGAGCTAATACTGCCAGAAGAGGGAGTTGTCTACCTTGCAGAAAGATAAAGATACACACCCTGTAGCACGGTCAGGTTCAGGAGAATTAGTGATGGCTTGATTGTGGACAGATCAAGGAAATCCGAGACTGGTCAAATCTGGTCAGGAATATCTGATTTCAACCAACATAAATCCTGTCCACTGAAGACTGATGAATCAGGGTCAGATTGAGGCCGACTAAATTAAATGAGTGAAGTTAGTAAATAACTTAAATTAGTAAATTGATCTGGCCCAATCTTGAATGTCACTGGAGTGACTGAGGATGTCATCATAACGTCACCAGAGGACTCCAGTGACATCCAAAACTAGGCCAAATCACAGCCCATACCCATATGGATGGAACATTTTACATATGCAAACTCTTGAAAGTGGCATAGTATTTTTTTTAAACATATAAAACTTTTTTGTCATTCAAAAGAGTTATATGGTATGCAAAATAGATATAAGATCCATAGTATTTTTGTAAAGTGGCTTGTATGAAAACTGCCACTTTCAAGAGTTTTCATTTATGACATTTACGTTGTAAATAAATTTTTCCTTATGCGTATGGGGATGATCTTTATGTCATCTCCAGGACACCAGCCATTGCCTTGATCTGGCCACAGTCAAGGCGCCACTAATTCGTCCCAGTCCTGACCGTGCTTACTGGGTAGCTTTAGATTTTTAAAAAGTAGGCCTGCTGTATTTGCTCTTCCTGACGTCCTTATTAACTTGTGTATCCTGTATGAGTTTAAGGATCTATCATCCAATCGTATTGGGTGAAACTGCTACTGGTATGCTGATGAAAATATATTTTCTGTTCTGCATATACTTTAACATACTATTTAACGCACATTTTAAAATAAATATAGCTTTAAGAAGTATACTTATTTTGAAGTTACATCATTATTTATTAATGTTTTTTCATATCAGCATCTGATTATCCATGAGCAGGACCATCAGTTTTGGTTCCATTTGTAAGGGGTCCATTTAGGCCCAACTGGTGGTCCTGGACCAAAACGATACTCAAGATTTTAAATCCGCTTCTGTGTACAGTATGTCAAAGTGCAGCCTGGCCATATTTTACTACTGTATTTAATATTCGGTATACAGTATAGTATATCAAATTGCTATGTACACATTGACACATGAGTTTATAGTTCGGCAACTTGATTTAAAATGTTTTGTTCCAAAAATAAAAGTGAAATGGCATAAAAAGACATTTTGGAATAACAGGTGTGCGAGGTAGGACCTGTACTCTGACCCCTGGTCATAAATGTACTGAATGTGAGATTACGACAAAATGTTTTGGCAGTGCAGGACTCCCAATTGCGTGAATCCATTGGTTCTTAATTCCTTTTGGCTTCAGTGTCCCCTTTCTGATCTCTGAACCCAAGTACCCCATGGACCTAACTACATCATTTCCCAAGTAAAAAAATATAGGATCCTATTGATATTTTCTTACAGGATTAAGAAAATCCAATAGGACTCCGATAAGAATCCTGCAGGATTTTCCCCAAACCTATAGAATTCCTATAAGACTTTTGATGAATGTTATTGTACTTTCTCAATCCTTTGATAAATCTGTTACGGCCTTATGTGGCCTTAATGTTTTTCTGGTCAGTGTTTAATCCACTTCTGCATTGTGGGTGGAGTTGAGAATGGAGCTGTGACTTGGGGTTTGGACTAGACACATGGATCCCAATTGCTAATCAGCCAGCCACCAGTATAAAAGCCTGGGAGAGGCTCACTGCTAGCCCTTTTGCAATCTGCCCACCTGTGCTGTTGATGCTCAGTTCATAGTTAGTATTGTATGCAGGCTGTGCCTTGCCTGCTTTGTGCTCAGGTTTTCTTTACTTACTGTGTTTAAAGAACAGACCAATCTATGCCGTATGCTGTCCACTGTGCCGTATTGACGGGAAGCTGTATTTGGTAAGGCAGTGCCGCCTTTTTGTTTTTGTCCCTTCTGATGCCTTGTCAGGGACCTAGAATTATAATTTTGAGTTTGTATAGTTTAATGTCTTTTCATTTCTAGGCAGTGACTGGGTTTTTGTTATTTTGGAATTTATTCATCCTGAAGTTAATCAAGTACTGCTATTATACTTGTATATTCTTAATACTGTGAATACTTTACTGAACTTGCCTCTTTATTGCCTATTTTATAAATAAATGTTAAGTGTTTCGCCAATACTTGTGTGATCTTTGATAGCTGCATCAACATACATTACATCTTTTGAGAGCCATGCCAGTGGGCCAAAGGTCATAATAACAAAAATATCCAAGAGCATTTGTTCCAAATTTTATAGAAGAAATCCCATAGGATTTTTGACTAGAGTTTGCTTAAAAAACTTCAAGGGAAAACAGGTCTTTATTATGCTACGAATTATATTTCTCCTTTTTACAAATAAAGTTGGTGAAAGAAATGCAATTAGTGCCTTGTGGGCAGATTTATTTAAAGCTGTGGCAGTAACATTTCAGTACATCCAGCTCCAGTTGTTATGGCAATTGCGTTCATTGCATTAGCAACAGCAACAGGCCAGTAAAATATGTAACCGATCAATGCTCTACTTTTTTCTCACGTTTTTAAAAGCAAATGATCACCCAATAATTTGTTAGTACAGTAGTCTCTTCTGTTTTAATCCATGGACATACCGGTATTCATTTTTTCCCCTTGTTTGTGTATGATTGTATTTGGTTAGTCTAGGCAAAATAAGATAATTGCCTTCCGCCTACACCTTTTTGGTCATAATTGCATTTATTAACAAATTATACATCTTGACCTGAGGAAGTGATTGCTCACACAGCATAAGCTTGCCTGACTGATCAACTTGAATAATATGTTGTGGACACATTCATTCTACATCTCCTGTACCTACCTCTGGATCAATAAATCTCTTAATAATTAATTAATAAGTCATGATTTTGTCGCAGACATAAAAGCAACGCATCCAGTTTAACACCATAAGAGACATTTGAGACCCACAACTCCATTTTCGATTAAATGAGCTTTTAGCAGCATGAGAAAACACTGTGCCGATATAGTGAACCATCAGACATTCTATTTTCGTTAGTGCTCCCATGAGGACTAGAACTACTCTGGAAGAGTAGCTGGCTTGCAGAGAGACCTAAATGTACAGGTCATGTGGATTAACATTGTGTGTTTGCGTGTGTGCTTTTCGTCGCATAAACATGCTGTTACATTCCTCCTTATCCCTTTTTGGCCTTGGTATAATTGGTGAACAGTCTGCAAATGTATATGAATATTTGGCATACATTGGATGATCACTGAAGGCTTGTGTGAAACCCTATTTTATTAGAACTTTAACAAAGGACCTTAACAATGCACCTTATACTGTATTAGACATACACATTTGACTATCGTGCCTTGTTTGTTGTGGTTTCCTTCATATCTTCTTGAAACTGTTGGGAACTTGTAAGACAAATCATTCCACCCTCACTTCACCCTTATAGACTTGAAATATGAAAGTGATTTCTATCTGCATTATAGCATTGCAGATCTCACCCACCTGTTGTACACGTGTCAGAGTACCTGCAGTTCCATCCATCTGTGTTGTGATGTCAGAATAGGTTCTCACTCTCAGGTTACTGAACATGGATGCAGCATCATGCTACCTTTATAGCTATTAGGAAGATGTCTGTATGTGTCAGGTGTGACCAAATATGGAGTGATAATGATGTCAGAACAGGCCAGCTCCAGCCCCATACATACCGTTTTGGAAACGGTTGCACAGATTTGGCATTAAATTAAAGTTCTTGGTAAATGCACTCATTTTAATATTTTCCAGTTAGTTAAGGATCTCCAAGGGTCCATTTGGTTAGCAACTTTTATTTCCTTTTTTTTTTGCTGGGGACCACCTATAGACCACTGGTAGAAAACCAATGGGACTATAGTCAAAAGTTTTTTGTTTTTTTTATCAGTTCAAGGGGATAGAATCTGTTTTAAAATGTTTACTTCACCCAACAGCATTAATGCCTCTCTAAGAATGTGTTTTTGAGGGACTGACAAAAGACAGCTCTTCTGATTCATTGTGAAATGACACAGCTACAACAACATGGTGAAAAAAGAACTATTGCAGCAGAACCATAACCTGAAGGTTTCCTAATTGGATGTCAGCCACAGGTGTCACAGACCATGTTGTACGATCACTCGTCTGAGCCTGTCTTTTCCCTGCATTCGTTTACATTTTTAACACCTAAGTAGGAGCTGGAAGTCATGATGATTGAATTTCTTGAACTTTCTTACAGAGACAGTGAAATCAGTTTGCCTAGATTATCGGTCGCTCCCTTTCACCAGTTTCTACTAAACCTAATGCTTGGCCCCTTAAGCCTTAACATAACCTCAGTAAAGCTTATGCATAAATCTAACCTTATATTTGGGAACTATATTACTTGTCACTCAATGTTCTTTTTATACATGAGTCTTAAAAAATGGGGGTTGTCTTATATTCGGGAAAATACAGTAATACAAAGTCGAACGATTCGATATTTTCTGTTTAGATAGCAATTTGTGTTTTATATATATATTAAAATCCCTTATTTGGATGCCGTTACTATATCGTTACACCCCTAGTTGCGACCATTACTCTCAGTCAGGAGCCTCGGGACTCATTTACTATTGGTTGCAAGTTTATTTCGCCCCTCCTGCGCAACAGGCCTATTTGGAAAACCTTTATTCTCGCTTTATGTCTGGGTAGAGGTAGAGCAGTGATCCGTGGCTCAGTGGGCCAAATCCTGGCTCCTCCTGTCTACCTGTCAAAGTGTGCTTGGTCAACACTGAACCCCAAATTGCTCCTGATATGCTAGTTGATGCCTCGCATGGTGTCCCTGCTATCATATGAGTGTGTGTGAATATATAATGCACCACATAAGCTGTCATATAAATGCACCATTTACCATTCAGTCCTGTATTGTATACATATACCCATTTCTATAATTAAATGTAATTATGTAAAGATAGCCTCTGGTGTTTACAGTTAAGTGATTTGGAACCCCCCCTGGTTCACTCCAGTAACACGATGTGGGTATGCCTTCCCTCCTATACGTCAGTCTGTCAGAAGACGTTGAGGATTGATTTCACCCAACAACACAAAATGTGCACATGCTCTAAAGTGCAACAGGCCAACGGCACAAAATGCAACTCTTAGACACAAGGATGTATTTACAGTAGCAGAGCTGCAGTTTTTCATTGTTGTGTGCTGGCAGTGGAAAAAGAAACGTATGCCCACTTATGGCAGGTAAAACACTGCAGGAAAACATCAAGAACATACAGTTGCCGTGACAACTGCTCATCTCCTGTGCTCCCCCATTCAGGCAAGATTCATTTGTATGGTTGTACCATAACACCTGCCTTTGTAGCCTACAGATGCTGCTCATAATCACTTTAATTAGGTCTGTGTGTTATACAGTATGGTGGTAGGACTCAAACCTGCAGATTCCTAAAGTGCTTTTGGAAATATGGGGCGTGGCTACCTGAATTTTGCTGGGACTAAACTTTGCCTAAAAGTTATCTACATTTCTCATAAAAAGAAATACAGGGTGATAAATCAACCTTCAGAAAGGCTTGGATGGGCTTATGTCTACATAATGTTTGATTAGTACACCAGCAGTGCACAGAAAAGTGACTCAGGATGGATGTGAGTGAGAACACACCATCACACCCCCCCCCCCTTAAGGTTGTGTATTCAGTTCATCAATACACTTAAAGATTAACAATAGTACAGTGTATATACAGTACTACTGCAAAAGGGTATACAGACATACACAAATAACGTTCTTGAAATTTGTTGCCTATAATGACACACCAAGTTGACCAATAAAAGTACCACTACAACACTGGTTATACATTAATTTCATATCAACCTAAATGTCACATAATCCCACAGCTGGGCAACACTAGTACAGCTGAGCCACAGCAGTGATAAACAATGGTCAGTCTGTACATTTGGCCCTGGTGTGCTGTTTTAATTAAAATCACAGCACCTTGCACTGCTATCATTTCGGTACTGCAACCATAGCAACACCAATTTGAGGCCGGGAAACATCCTAGGAGAGTTTCAATTCAAACTCAAATTAGAGGGTATCAGCAGTGGATTATGCCCGGCTTCTCACTGCCAGATGTGTTGTCAGCAGATGGTCTGCAAATGACCGCAGAAATTATGTTTTGAAAGATAAGGCCGCTATGCCAATTGGCGGCTTGTGACATAAAGATGTTTTATATATTTTACCAGGGTGGCAGACTAAGTATTTAGAATGGCAGGAGCCAGTTGTTAACACAGTAGAGCAGTGAATTTCATGTTGTTCAGCATTAGAGCCAGATGAGATTAGTCTCTCAGAACTAAACCTTATAGAAGCCCTAGAGTTATTACAGAATCTTATCAAAGAACAACGAAACACGAAGAGAGATACAGGGGTTGCTATGGAGACTTTTGAAATTTCAAAAGACAAATGATTTCAGACATGGGATCAAATACTGTAAGAGTAGGATTGCATTTAAAATGTATTCTATTATCCAGTAATGCTTTTGTGTATTTTTTTTCCTGTATACGCATTTTCATCATATGGTTTACAAATGCTTACTACTGGTCTTTGACCTAAAACAAACCCTGTTAGTGAAGCTAAATATTAATAGGCATACCGTAGGCTGAAGTTTATTAATTCATACTTGCCATCAAATTAATATGTTGATTGAGGCTGAGCACAGCAACAGTGCACAGCACACATCAAGTGTGTGCCTACAGGAGGAACGACTCACAATCTCTCTGGTCATAACAACAAAAACTATAGGCACAAATATTAAGTATTTCTCAATACCATTTTAGATTAATATATTATGCCAGTCCTTAGAAAAATCTGTCCAACACTTGTCAATCAGCATGGGTCTCTATCCCTGCCTCCTCCTTTCCCATACAACACAGTACACACTGGTGTGTGTGTGTGTGTGTGTGTGTGTGTGTGTGTGGGGGGGGGGGGGGGGGGGGGGGGGGGGGGGGGGGGGGTTAGTTACTGCATGCATTATTATTGGTATTATTAGCATATTAGTCATTGTACTTTAATAGTTGAGTGCCCTTGGTCTTTGTAAGGTGTATTATTAGGTCTGCCACCCATCCATTTGTCATAGCAAAGAATTGGATAAAAAGATTGACTTTCATTGTGGAAAGGTAGTTTCTATCATTCCAAAACCACAGGAGTGAGGTCACAAGTTGTTTGTCCAAGTGGGTGTGTAGTGCGTCCACTTCATGTCGATTTAAAATTCATGAATCCCCAAGTGATTCAGGGCTGGAGCTTGCAGGCAAAAAGAGAAAACCCTTCACTGAAGGTGACCGTGTCCAGCCTCCAGCCACGCTGTCACTTTTTGCTGGTTTTAAAAACAAAGTCGCTACATCTGAGTGATCCGACATCTAAACTGCACAGCTGTCATTCTTAACATAGCCTACTTTTCAACATTATCACCATTATTTAGGCTTGCGGAAGTTGCGGCCCTTCGACTTTTGGTAGTTTTCAGCTGAATGTCGCCTGAGCCCTCTGTAGTTGAATAGCCTGCTGCCCTGTACTAGGCTGAGTTGAAGTTCTGTTTGATCTGAAGATCGTAATCATCCGGCAACATTTTAATGAGCTGTCATTGACCAGGCTTTCAGTGTGCCTTGAGTCTCTCCCTATCTGGCTTTATTCTTTTGACATTCTCCATTCTGTCATCCTTAGATTTGTTAGACATTATGCACCTGCTTGACCATGCCATGCGGGTTGCAGTATCAGAGAGACATTGTTCTCCTAATTAGCTCTTTTATTTCAAGGAACCATGGCAATAGGAAATACAGCGGATGTCACTGATCCCCACCTGGAGAAAAACGCTACCATAGGGGGATCCTGAACTTTCTGTTGGATTGATGCCAGGTAGTCAGGATGAATACATAAAGAGGTTGGAGTGGAAAGAGTTTTATTTCATGCACCTGCAGAGCTGGTCATACAGTAGCACTGACATCTGAAAACACACTACAGTATAAGTTCTCACACAGTCAATAATCATTTTAAAAGACACGGCAACTTGAAAGGTAGTCAAGTGTACAGCAAACCTTGATACATTAAAGGTACAACCCATCACAGTTAATGCAAGTCAACAGCAAATTACAGCACAAAAATATTATTCTATATGACATCTATTTCTCATCTCATCATCTTGAAGAGGAAAATGCAGCATTATAACTTGAACACGTGTTCATGCAGGAGGATGGATAGCAACCCAGCCTGAGTAAAATAATATACCTGAGTAAAACAAACATTGTAACAGTTTAAGAAAAAGAACATGCCTGAAAACAAGAAACTAAAATAAATAAACAAGAAATAATAAAAGGATATAGTTATGCAGATATGTTTTTTTTAATATATACTGTATATACAGTATAAAAGAAATTTGGAGCAGTAATGTGGCAAATAGCCTGGACAAAGACATTTTAAAATAGTTATCCTATTTATTTAACCACTTAACCCAGTGGTTTTCAAACTTTTTCATACCAGGGCCCACTATTTATTCTGCATTTTAGCCATGGACCACCATTTGATGTTGAGTGTAGTCTCGGACCCAAATTAAGGATTTTGTGTTCACCATTTAGAGAGATAACTGGCAAAACCTTTGCTCAAAAATAACAATTCTTCTACATTTTCTAATTGTGTAGGTTCTTGAAAAGTAAGTAATTCAGATGTTTAAATACAATTTAGCTCTTGAGAGTGTAAAATGACCAACTGACAATTTAGCTGGGGACCACCTGGAAACCTTTCAGGGACCACTGGTTGAAAACCACTGACTTAACCCATTGGCTGTCATAGTTGCGAAAGTGTGTGTGTGTGTGTGTGTGTGTGTGTGTGTGTGTGTGTGTGTGTGTGTGTGTGTGTGTGTGTGTGTGTGTGTGTGTGTGTGTGTGTGTGTGTGTGTGTGTGTGTGTGTGTGTGTGTGTGTGTGTGTGTGTGTGTGTGGATATGTCCGTAATAGACATCAGGGTTATGGTTAAAATAAAAAAAGCAACATTTCAACATTGCCATGAGAAGCATGTTATTTCAAAGATCTTCGTGATAACACCACAGATTGCAAAGAACTACACTTTAAATTGATCAAATTACTAGAGAAACAAACTACTACACATTCTCCACACATTTACACAATCGTTAGGCACTTATGGCAGATAAGCTACGACAGTGTTCGTGAGATGTAATATTATAGGCGCCAACAAGGTTAATCTCTCTCTTATTATTTTGAGTACTGAAAACTGTCACAGTAAAATGTGTTAATTTTGTTCAATTTGGTTACATAATATGTAACTATCCGAGTTACAAAAGGATACAGTCTGAGATAGACATAAAGATAAATGTTAGTAGGAATTAACATGTTAAGGTATAATTTCAGATTCCAATCCAAAATAATGTGTCTGTTAGTCTCTCATGAGGTTAGCTATGGCTAATTAAGTGAGTCATCAACAGATGTTACTACTGTATGGTGCATTATGATTAGATCTGTTGCTCATGAATTTGTTCAACCCTGCAAGTACAGGACCTGCTGGCCTATGTGTGTCTGTGTCGGTTCTGTATCTTATGAGCATATTAAATAATTAAATGGATTAATTCATGTTCAGATAAAACTTATTTTCCACAATACAATAAATACAGATATTGCCATTAAAATCACTTAAATGCTGGATGTAGAACAGAAATTACAAAAATAATGTCCTAGTGTAAATGTTCCCCATAACAAGACATCAATATGATGAAAAATATGATAATATTAAAGCAGCACTATGTAACCTTTTATTATCAAATACAGTATTTTTGGTCCAATCTGTATTAGGCCTGATTCTGTATCTAAAAAACACCTTCTAAATACTGACCTGTTTTCTGAAAAAAAGGAAAAAAAATCAAATGTTTATATAGCAGCATCAATTAATTATCATGTATTAATTTTATTTAATACTGTACATGCTGTACATAACCCTAAAAGGGGTTCCCACCCATAATGGGTTAATAAAATATTACTTATACCCGCCCCCCTTAGAAGAGGAAAATTACATAGTGCAGCTTTAAGTGGTCAGTGGTCCAGCATGCTACCTATTAAACACCAACATTCCTCTGACATCTCTTTAACCCATGCTACTAACAGGGATCAGTCTATGGCACCATCGAGGTAATATTTTGCACACGGTGCCTCTGATATGTTTTGAAAGGCGTCACAGAAACAGAAGAAACACCACGCTCACAACAACAAAAACAGAATCTTACTCCAAAAGGCATACTGTATAACAAAGAATAGTACACTTAGCATAGTATCGTGTATTGGGAATCAAGTACTTCCAAGCATCATTGTGGGCAGTCTCCGGTGTATTTACACTATGTATTTTCTGTCGCCAGGATCGTGCAGCAAAGATAGCCAATCTACAAGCTGACAATGTCCACAGTATAGTTCTGGATTTAAACGCTATTAGGGTTGTAGCAGAGCATGTTGAGCTGCAGGTTCTCATCCCAGTGCCTTAGGATGATGAAGAGCTGGTTGGCAGCCGCCTTGATGGAGGTTAAATCCCGGCCCTCCGGGACGCTCTGAGCACTCAGCCACATGCTGGCCTTAGCAGCCACCAGCTCCCACTCTATGAAGTAGCTGGCTGAGCTGTGCTCCAGCCAGGCCAGAGCCACAGCTGTGCCCCACACCATGCTCTCTGTATCCTGACCCCTCCTGGACAGGCCACCGGGGGAGGCTGTGGCCGGCGGCGGCGTCTCCAGGCTCTCTGTCTCTGAGCCCCCCCGTCCACTGTCCGTATGGGAGTGGGGAGAGAGCGGGGGCTCAGCGCCGGCGCTGAAGGGTGATCTGTATGGGGTGACCGGGCAAGAACAGTCAGCATTGGTTGAGTTGTAGGGGTTCTGGCCAGTCGCTGAGAGCTCTCCGGCCCACTGCTGTTGCGAGGCGTCCGGCTCGGGAAGTGACTTGTGTCCATCTTCGGTGGTCTCAGAACGACGGCTGCCCGAGTGGGACAGATGGCCCAGGCTAGACCGGTGGCTAGTGAAAGGCGAGGTCCACTTCAGCTTGTCCATGGGGACATTGATGGCCTCACACAAAGCTGTGTCTAGGGGGAACGCCCCACAGGCCAACTGTAATGCCACCTGGGACAGGAAATGGTTGATTGATTATGTCGTATTGTTTTTGTAATAAGTAATTGTGCATTACATCACATGAAAACATGATGATGGATGTAGACAACATGCATGCATATTGCAACAACACCTGCGCATGTGCGCGCGCACTCGCGCACACACACACACACACACACACACACACACACACACACACACACACACACGTGCACGCACACACACACACACACACATGCATGCATGCACACACACACACACACACACACACACGCGCACACACACACGCACGCGCGCGCGCACACACACACACACACACACACACACACACACACCTGCTTGATACAGCAGGAACAAGAAGCAACATTTTTGACACTGTAAGCCTTTTTCAGGCTCATAGTCACATAAAATCATGCAGGAGGGAGTGATCAAATCTTATCAATACTAGTTTCACTTGCAAATAAGTTATATGAGTAAATACAGAGCTACAGGTTACTAAAAACAATTGTGTGGGCCACCTTTTTATGACTGAAATTGGCACTCAAGGTTTTAGGTGAGATATGTGTATATATGTGTATGCATCCAAGTTTAATGCCATACACAGTTGCACCCATACGCACACCCACGCATCACTTTGAAAGCCACGTGCACGCATGCACAAGCACACACACACGCACGCACGCACACGCACACACGTTCAATTGTGTGGTCATGCAGCAATCCATTTGGCATTCACTATACATTATCTAGTAGCTACCAGAGGAATGTAGTCTTTGTTCTCATTGTCGCTTTCATTGACTGAGTCACTTGTCCTGCTGTGTGATCGACACATGAAGCCCCTGGCAGCCCGGGTCAGGAGACGAGTCCTGCTGAGGCTCAGTCTGACAGGACCAAAAGAAAAAGATAGAAACAGAGGAAGAGAGGAAGGGACACATGCACAGCAGTACAGTTCAACCTCTGGGCAGAGCGAATATGTACAGCATTTTTTCCCAAGATATCTTGCATACCTGGGACCGAAAGTGACCAATATTTACAGTAGAACATTAGTAGAACAGTAGTAGTTCAGATTTTTTTTTTGCCAAGATACTGTATATGTGAATAATATTTAGAAGATTTAGCACACTTTTCTAGGGGTCTTTATGTGTGCAATATGTGGTCTTCTAAATGAAGTGAAATGTCCCTTTAAACTGTATGAAATCATTGCTATTAATATAGTGGTGTCAACTGTACAGTATTAATTGATTGCCAGAGTCCGGTGGTAGGAGTTCTGCTCTGGTTTTGGTGAAATATGAAGTATTTCCGGTTGTTTTGTGGGGGTCCCTGGGACTACGCATTAAAAGTAAATTAATCCACAAAGCTAACGTAGTTTGTATTATTGACCTATTTCTAAAATATTAGCACAACCTTTATTCATTTTTGACCCCCCTATCACAGGAAACTATGCTTTAGTGTCCATATCACTATGCCCAAAAAGTAGTTTCATGTGACAGAGGGGGCAGAAATGAACGTAGGTTGTGCTAATATTTTAGAAATAATTAAAATGAATTGCAATGGCAAATAAATTAATACGGTTGATGCAGTTATACTGTATCAGTATCCCTTTAATGTTCTACCCAGCTGCTGCCCATTATTTCTCTCCCTAGATCACGCACCTGGCAGAAAAAAGGCTCTCCAGTGATTTCTGCGATTGGTCTGAGGTCACAGATGGACTCCTTTGGGAAGCTGACATGAGTAGACACAGTAAGAAAAAGATCAAATAGAACTACTGATCAATCATTGACAGCAGAAGAAAACATAGAAACATCAATCCTTTTATTGTGTTTGTCAACTCATGTGTCACATTAGCAAGGACCAAACAGACAAAATGTTCAAATGAATAAATAGCTGTTGTGTACAACTTACCCTCTACAAAGTTACATTTCTCCCAGCCTGACGAGGAAGGCGTACTGCATGGAGAAACACCATCTTCACCACCTTACACATCATTTTGGAAAGTCACATTAAAACCATTTCCGTTAGTATTGTACCCACATTTTCCCAAATATACACATGCTACTGTAAGCCACCATTCAGTCAAGAACATGCGTGTCATAGATTAGCCATGCAAACACTGAATTTCAATCAGTTTTGAGCCATGCAAGACTCTGAATTAAATTTGAAGGCTTATATCCAATAGCAGCAGCAAAATCGAGTGTAGGAGGGAGGGGGACAGATTTAAATGGATCACCTTTGAAATGTGTTTATTGTTTTGACAATATTGGTTAATACTAGTTGCTTAGAAACAAATATTAAATCAAACAAACTATGATGATCTAATGCGATGCTCCATTTAGAGGAGGAGTGGCCTGGGCTTCTGTTTTCGTCCAAGTTAAGCCCCTTATCCTAAAATACTTTGCTTATTTAACATTTTTGAAAAACATTTAGTTATTAAAATAGCCAATATACAAGATCACAACATGTCAATGTAGATTGGTAGTGCCTCTGGTGAATCTTACCGTTTTGTGGTAAGGCGTCTTCAGTTTCTTCTGACATGCACCCAGACTGGGAGCGCCCCAGACCTACAGAGTAGGCTCTGTTCTTTCTACTCCCTGGACGTGAACTGGAATGGGATCCCCTCTTCAAACCTTCACCTGAAACACACAGTATAGTTTCATGATCAGAGACGTCTCCCCTGAGCACTCAGGAATTGAACTTGGGACTTGATGTCAGGATGCATCATAACGTACAGTAAATGTACTATAACCTTTACTGTCTATCAGCACACTACCAAATTTCTATTCTAAGATTATATAAGGAATCTAAACGTCTGACTTACCAGTGTTTATGTATTCAATGCAGGTTTGCAAGTATTCATTAGTGTCCAGATCAACAGGGACTAATGCTGTGTATTTACTCAATATATTGCAGGCCTTGCTGGTGTGAATAGAATATAGTTGGTACCTCCGGCCAGAGCCTGTGAAATACAAATATTATCATAAATAAGTCTAGTTCCAAAGATCAGTAGTTACAGATAAATAGTTCATGAAAAAAGACACTCACCATGCTCAATCTCGCACTCCTTCTCTGCCATGTTCTCAAAATCCTGTATGATGGATCTTCCTGCCATATGATGGAAGGTCTCGTTCCAAAGCTCCTCATGAACCTTTTCTTCACGCTCTCTGCCGTTGAGGTACGGCTCAATATCGAAAACCACTTCCCACTTGGCTGGCTTCCCACAGAGCAGACCAGACACGATGGCCTTGCAGTCCCCTTTGCCTTGGATAGCTCCCAGATCGGAGGTGTGGTTCTCCTGTGGGGTTTCTGCTTCACACAGCTGGTGGCTGTAGCCATCTGCAATGAATATCAGCATTGATTTCTTGGACATTTTTTTTGCACAAAAGGCTGAATTGTGGACTGCTTTTGATCATTTTTGATTCAGCTTTATGGCTCATTATTTGTATTTGTGCTTTGGCCTATGTTTGCTTCTCCTCTCAGTATGTGTCCAATGATTTCTTTGCCCACATCTCTTGCCAACAGCTACAAGCAAGCTTTTCCGTCATTAGATCTAAATTGCTGTTTTTCTTCTAAATATTGACCAATATATCTCGTCTTCCCAAGTATCCTAGTCCACATTTCCTTACTTGATTTTTAAGATCACGGCAGTGACCAACTAAATTAGTAGTAGTTGTACCAACTATTTCGGAGAAATTCAATTTAAGATTCCAGTAAATGCATCATAATTGACACAGGAAATGAAAATATTTTCCAAAGGAAAACATTTCCTTTTATGTGACATAGTTTTGAATGATAAGAGAAGAAAATCAACAACAACAACAACAACAACAACGCTGTCCTCATTCTGATCCAACCTGTGTCACCAACGCTGCCAGCAGATGGGCTGTCAGTGGAAGACATGGATCCGTCTTCCCCAGCGGCGGTGCGCGCTGCCGCAGGCTGCACACCGGTACCAGCGGTACCAGCTGGTACAGGGTTGGTCTGGGTCTGTGGATGGACGTGAGGCTCTGCGTCGGTGGCCTCCTGTTGTGGCGGCGTCTCCTGTTGAGCGACAGGCCTGTGACAGCTGCTGGGATGTCCTCTGGAGGACGTGGTGCACACACTGGCCAGCTGTGGCTGTGGACGTTGGATGACAAAAAAAAATCCTCATTCAGTATAAATATGCAGAAGAAAACTGTTGTTGGCTATTGTATGTAGTAGAATCATGGAATCATCATGTATCAGCAGTTCAAGCATGCTTGACAAGAGATGGCCACTTCAGCAATTGATTGCAATGATTAAAACCATTTTGCCATAATGACATTAAATTATAGTGGACTCATGTCAACAGAAATGTTCCAACACCCACTCTAGTCCTATAATTTACGGTAAAATGAATCGGGGAGGTATTGCAGACTGACAAAGGAGAAAAAAAATAATCTTGAGCTAGGCTACCACTTCCTTGCTCAAACAATATCAGTGAATCCCAGCAACATGTTGTTAAAGTAGCCTGGTACCACACTGATTTGTCGTTGGCAACATAAACGTTCAATATATGAGCGTTAAAGTTTCCATCTCCATATCATGATATGGAGATGGAAACTTTAACTTTCATATATTGAACGTTTATGTTGCCAACGACAAATCAGTGTGGTACCAGGCTATTGTTAAAGTGGGTTGTGGGTACCTTGGGTTTAATGAAATGTCAATCATCTGTCATCTTTATATGTTGCTCCTTTTGTTGTAGAAAGAACTGGAAGTACAGAGTTTCCTCTCTTCATCTACTTTAAATTGGTGTCAAGTGTCACGATTAGCGTTTGTTCACACTTTTAGCATGTGAAAAAATAAAATCAAGCCTGCCTATTTAAAAATAAAACAAAATCAAGTCTGCCTATTTAAAAAAACGAAATGAGACCTGTTACATTTCCCCTTCCTTTTCTCATTGTATGCCATCATCATTATCATCATCATCACCATTATCCAAATTGGTGAGCGGGGCTGCTTTCGGACACGGTGTCCTGATAAGAGTCACACAGAGGGACGGGTTGTGTGTCCACATGCGTCCCCTGGCCATAATATATGATATATATATATAGTACGATATGAGTGTAACTTTCAACAAGAAATAAGTAGGTATTGGACTTGCATGTGTCCCATGTATTCCTGGGTAGTAGTAGGCCTAGATAGCAGTTTATACAGACTTATAGCTTTTTCATGTAAATATAGCACTATATGGTACTGTATATATGCACAGTTTAAGTAGCAAATAGATTCCCTACTCTTCTTAGCTTATGCATGATTAAACTACTTTGTATGTATATGTTGTATTGGCTCAACCATGAATTTAAAATCAAATGTATCATATAAATGTTTCCTTTTAATACCTATTTTATACACACTGTTGTAGACTAAACAGCCACTCAGATAATTACTTTTCATATTTTCTCCGGATGCTATTTGGGTCCAGAAATCTCCTCACAAACAGCCCCCCTCCCCCCTCACTGCTTCCCCCCACCCACATCATTGTCATTCCCTGTCTCAGTAGAATATGCAGAATATGCCTGGTTTCAGTCACTTTCATTGAGCTTCTTTGAAGGGGGTGGATTTCAGCATACGGATGATTTACCCCTTGTATACTGTACCGTGTACTGGACGCGTTTTGGTGTTCTAAGCATTATGTTTTAACTATTGAAAAATAGCAGATCTACAAGCTCATAGCGCGCCACCGAGTGGCGCGCTATGAGCTTGTATCTCTGCTATTTTTGAAAAATATACTGTACGTCTGGCTGTTTAAAAACAACTTTTTGGAGTGTTCTGAACATACACTGGGGATGGTAAAAAAAACACCCAAATTCATGGTGGAGCTCTTTAACATAAGTCGCCCTGGATTTAGGCATGCTAAATGCCTAAATTGAGGTTCAGCAGCATAAAACCATGCACAAATGCATGCACACGCGCACACACGCACACGCACACACACGCTGCAGATAGATTTGTACAGATTCCTGTCTCGCCATGTATTCCTCACTGAATGAGCACAGCAACAACAGATAAAGGTTCACAGTTTCTGGGCTGATGTCCAGATAAACCCCTTCTACCAACATCACTTTGAACCTTTGATTCCTATGTTCAGATAAAAATGTAATATGTAGAAGACGGTTATTCAAATGTACTGAACCAAGTCAATTATTATGCATGAATTGTGCCCCTTATATGTGCATTCAGCACACAGCACTGTGGTATTCCTGATTACACTGCATGCAAGGCAAGGATCAGATCGCTGCTTATCATCCTCCTAATATACTTTTCCCATGCTATCTGCAGACATTGTATTTGCTGGACAGAATGTTAATTTTAAGTTAAGATATAAAACATCAGTCGGTATAACTAAATTAGTAATTGTATTGTATTGTTTTTAATGAGTGTGACTATTCACATATCCAGCTATCTATCTGCATACATGCTTTATTATTTCCATGGAAAGCATATGTATTACTAGCTCATGAAATTGAAAATCATGAAGTTCACTGAGGTAAATAATTAATACCTTAAATACCTTCAAAATTAAATGGATTTTTAGCTACTGTATTAAAGATCATTGTATAGAAACCATAGCACTTCTATACTGCAGGACAGTTGTACCTGGCATTCATTCTTCCACTGGGTTCCATGGTCAGGGCTTATCTGCCCAGCCAGCTCCTGGGCTCTAGCTCTTCTGAGAGGGTTCTTCTCCAGCACAGAGCTGGGGTCACTGGCAGTGTAGACCCTCTTTGATGGGTTGTTGTCCACTATCTGGTTGGTGCTGTACGCACGTCTCCTGGATTTACTTTCAACCCCTGAAATTATTTCGAAGAGTACACAAACACCCAGAGACAAAAAGACGGGTGATTTGATGGAGGTATATTCTTATGATGAACCCATCACAGAAATCCAGTACAAATCTGAATGTGTGTATGCGTGTGTGTGTTGGGGGGGGGGGGGGTCCTTACACATGGCATCCTGCTCTGTGGTAGCAGGGCTGCTTTCGGACACGGTGTCCTGATAAGAGTCACACAGAGGGACGGGTTGTGTGTCCACATGCGTCCCCTGGCCATCACAAGCAGCTTTCACTAAGTCTTCTTCTTGAGAATGGTAGAACACAGAGCTTGCAGACTCATTAGAACGCATCATGCTGTATCGCCTCCTCTTATCCTGTTGACGGTTCCCAATTTGTTAATTTTCACATGTGGGAGAGGACACAGAGAGCTTGACTTCAGTTATTCTTACTATTTGTGTATTTTGCAAGCAGTTGCTAGTATAGTGAAGAAGTGTTTGGTCAACTGTCGTTTTTGGGCAGATGATGAGGTACAGTATTACTTACAGACTTGGGATTTGAATGGTACCGGGTTGTGTCACAGACCACACTGTAGCCAATCAGACGGTCCCCGGGAAAGAGGAAGGTGTTGCCCACAGGGGAAAGCAACACCTCCTTGGTCTCAGGGAACAGCCATTCAATGGCAATGTCACTAAGCACGGGTGACATGGTTTTCTTTAAGGACTTGATCATCTGTAGAATAAAACATTGTTATATATATTATTATATTTTAAAGCAAGGAACTTGCTCAAGCAATCTTTATTCCAGACAATAAACAATGGTTAAAATACAGAATGTAACAGTTCTTGGCTCTGTAGCAGCCCGGTTTTAATTAATGTTTTGCTTGACAACATGATTAGGTAATTGCTAATGGCGTTCAACCCTTGCCACTGCTCAGCTGAATAATAGCCTCTCTGTGACATTTGGAATAGCCAAGTGTCAGAATGAAGGATACACATATCACTGAAAATGAATACCTTGGGCTGCAGTCTCTCGCCCTCTGCTAAAAATTCTGCTGTTCCATTAGAAGCCGTGGCCATTCCATATACCAGCCTTCTGCAAGCATTCTGACCAATACCAAATGTATGGCACCTGCACAAACACAGCTTCAGTTAGTTGGTTGAAGAAATAATCTGATTGTTTTATTTGTATTCATTTAGCTTTAACAAAGTAAACTAACAAAATAATATATTTATTTTTACATATTTTTTATTTACTTTAGTTTATAGGCTACTTACATTTCCCATTCTTTTCAAAACAGCAGCTTTTAATACTTAGTAATTATAAAATAGTAATAATAATGTATGTTTTGGAATAATACTCCAAATCTGCAAAATAACTTGCAAATAAAGTTGTATTTGATTCTGAAATGTAGTGGAGCAGAAATAAAAATGGCAATACTGAAGTGACTCAAAATTGTTTTCAATGTTATTTTACACCACTGCCATGAACATGTATCTAGGTATTCTGTACCTATTGGTAAACTGTGGCATAAAGTCTGGTTTATACTTGCTTGGTGGCGGCGCATGGCGGCAATAGTAGGCTCAAAGTGTTGGGAGATGGTCTGTGGCTCAAATGCAGTTTAAATAATGGACCTTGCATGAAAAATCAACTCATTTAAAGTATATTTAGAACTGATAAAAAAAATATGCGATTAAATTGCGATTAATCAAAGATTAACTATGGGCAATCATGTGATTAATTGTGATTAAATATTTTTATCAACAGCTCTAAAAATAAGACATTCTGGGGAAAGTATGTTTTTGACAAAAATGTGTTATATAGGTTGTGTGTATCACACACTGTAACCCTGTCATATTGGATGACGTTTGTACATAATGTGATTTGACTCAAATACAGTGTTGCAATGGAAAACAGATGGAGCCAAACAGGAAATTACCCTCCATCCTGAAAAGTTAAGGCATGCCTGCAGCTTCTCAAAGACCTCCAGGGAGGCTTGATAATGTTGTGTTCTCCATCAAAGCAATGACATATCAGTTATCTTGTTAACCACTTGAACCCGAGCATTCTTATTCTGGGCATGTCATTTATATAGGCAAATATAGCAGCCTACAAGCTCGTAATCGGGTTAGATTGTAGATGCTATTTTCAGAGAAGAGATTTGGTGTAGAGGGAAAAAGGAGGCAGTCAAAGACTCGGGGCTCCATTTTTGTTACACTCTAAACCCATTATCCCATTATTGGGATAGTTCAACGCGCCAATGTATTGACACATTGTGTCAATTGTGTCATAGCTCGGAGGCTCGCCATTTTAACTATTGAAAATGTTTTTTTAAATATTTTAAAAAGGCAAAGAAGGTAAGGGATAAGGGGTTCAGCGGTGACGAAAATCTAAGCCTAGAACTGCACTCAGTCGAGTGCCAACTTGTGCATTGCCCAGGCGTAGGCCATGGATTACTTGAGGACAAGCAGAGCTAGCGACCAGAGAGCCCTGACACCTCCAGGGGTAAATACTCATCACATTACTTTTAATTACTCTTAATTAAGTCTTAATTATATCACCATAACGTCATCGAGCCAATCGAGCCAAACCAGCCAATCGGAATTCACCGATGGGACAGCCAGTGGTCGACATCCGCAAACAAATTGATTGATCTGCTTGCCAAAGTAATAATAACAATGGGGGGGCCTTTGTCAACATTGTCTGTAATATACTCTGCCCATATCATTCTCGAAAAGAAACAGCAACCTAACGTCACACAACCTAAACGTTATGAATTGGACATAAGGCAAAGTGATAAAAACAATCAAATCTGTCTTTTTCTATACAGCTACTTGTTTGACATGGACTTTCAGATCCAGATCCAAGCAGCAGTGATCATTACTTGAGGATGTGTGGGTGAATTGTCTGTGCTGTAATCAGCTGGGGCAGTCAGCCATTAAAGAAGAAAAGACAAAAGTCAATTATTTCCTGAATGACTCAGGAGGGTGTGAGGTTAAAGATGTGAGTTGGAATGATGATGCCATGATTGTCTATTGTGTGCTTAATTTAGCTACAGTAAGTGATCGCATTTTACATATAAGAAAATTATATATATACAGTGTGTGTGTGTGTGTGTGTGTGTGTGTGTGTGTGTGTGTGTGTGTGTGTGTGTGTGTGTGTGTGTGTGTGTGTGTGTGTGTGTGTGAGTGTATTACGTATTTGTATGTGTGTGTGAGTGAGTGTATTACGTATTTGTATGTGTGTGTGTGTGAGTGTATTACGTATGTGTATGTATGTGTGTGTATTATGATTGTGTATATATATATATATATATATATATATATATATATATATATACATACACACACACACACACACACACACACACACACACACACACACACACACACACACACACACACACACACAGTATATATACTAACGTCATCAATCCCTGTATATGCAAGACGTGTGAACAGGTTTTAATGAGGCCAGATCAACGAATGTGCTTATTTAAAGTGCTGAAGGTAAATCGTGTTCATTTATGGCATACTGTTTTCTAGGGGTATTAAGGTGTGCTGAATCCAATTCCGCCGTATGCCAAGCTAAAAAATGGTTGCTAAGCCCTCAAAATGGACCATTTAAAGATGGCGGCTGGCCACCACTATACTGTAACATAGTAAAACACCTAGATTTTTAAGTAAAGAAAGTTAGAAATGGACTGTGTCATTACTTATGTTTTTGGAATTAATATTCTGAAATAAAGTGTGAGGAAACTGCTTAAAATGAATACATATTTTGAAAATTGTCACTGGCGAACACCTTTATCCAATAATTGTTCCCAATAATTATGTACAACGCATACAATAATTTCCTGTTATTCCTTATTGCAAACAATGTCCCATATATGCCATCATGTCGCTGTACAATGCATCTGTTCATCACATAAAGTTCATCTTGACATTATTTGTTTTCAGTCCTAACTGTTTGTGATTGTAAGTTGGTTATCATTACTACTGTGCAGTCATTATTTCAGTTCTCTGGCTCCAATGTTGATATCTGTTTTTAGGAGACAAATAGGTTGTTGTGATCTCTGGACCAGTTCTACCCAGTATAATCTTATACAATGTATTTTTTGTTATATCTATCCATGTGTAACTGTAACGACAATTCATTTCGATTATGAGTGTTTAAATATTCTCACCATCCTACGAGATGTTAGGACTGGGAGAGCTTCGTTCATTATGGCTTGTATGGGTTCCAATTAAATATGCTCTTCCCCAGAATACCGACTCCATTATTCAACAGAAACATGACTTGTTGACTGATAAATACTTTCTTTGCGTGTTTTTGGTCTCAGGGTCCATTTGGTTATTACAGGTTTGTTCATGAGTATATTTACTCATTTCATTTTTCTCTGAGTACATTTTTTTACTCAGAGAACCTGGGTTACCATGTAACCTTCAGTTCTGTTCAGGTGAATCACATTTGGATATTCAAAATTGTTCTAAATGCTTCTAAAGCTACAGTACATTTTGGCTGAGTACTTTTGCTTTGTAATATGGCTTCACTATGCCTCTCTGTTACTTGAGACAATTGTAATTGGATTACTTCCTCAAGTAGCTTACTCCCTGCTTTCCAGCTGATTAGTCAGTCGGTGGTCCTAAATTTGCTTTTCACATATATTGAGCTATCAAAGTTTTACAGACGTTTTACCACCCGGGATAAATATCAATTTATTTATCCATCAAATGTGTCATTATTTAAAGGTAACCAACTACATAATACTTGAATGAATAAACTGCTTAAATTTTATAAATATTACTGCATGCCTGGTAAAAACTGAGTGCCAAACGGCTTGTTGCTTCTTTCAGTAGTCCATGCCGTCATAGTCCATGCCGTTATTGAGATAAAATCAGTCTGATCAGTCTACAAAGCTCCAACTTCTCCCTATGTGTAGCCCAGGGCATGCTCTAATGATTTAGCTAGGGCACCCAAGCCACAGCAGCCAGATCCAATATGGCCACCACATACACCATAAACATGAATAGGACATTTCAGTCCATTTTCTACCTGCCAAAATTTGAATATCGTTTTAACACTTGATACACGCCTTTCGCCTGGCCACTTCAGTGGGCACCCCAAATGCTTTAATTATTCAACATTAGCAAGGTTAGCAGTTATTTCTGCTTGACACCACACCATCACAAGTATAAAATATAGCTGCAAGCAGCAATAAAACGGGATCAAGCAAGCAGCAATAAGGAGTAAGAACAATACGCACAAATAAGCCATAGAAACATGGGAGCCTGAACTTCAGAAATACATCAGGTAATTATGGGAGCAGGGCAGGGTTTTTGAGCCCTGCCCTGCCCTGACTGACTCACACATTGTAATCTGGTGTGACTGAGTGAATGATTGGTGAGCTGTGAGTGAGTGGTGAACTGAGCTATGAACTGTCATTAGTGACAACATGGCCGAATAGTGACAGTCAAACAGCCTTGCCCAGCCATGAGGCCCATAGGGCAGGTGCCTATCTCCTGTTTCTGTAGCATGAGGCAGCTTGATGTACAAGTACACCCTCTGGACATGACGCTAGTATGACACAGGGTCTTACCCCCAATCCAACCCTTGATGCTGAGTGCCAAGCAGGGAGGCATTGGATCCCGTTTTTAGAGCCTTTGGTATGACCCGGCCGGGAATCGAACCCCAGCCTCCCAGTCTCAGGGCGGACACTCTAACCACAAGGCCACTGAGTTGGTGAATGAGTAAATGATTGGTGAGCTGTGAGTGAGTGGTGAACTGAGCTGTGAACTGTCATTAGTGACAACATGGCCGAATAGTGACAAAACACAACATGGCCGAATGGTGACAACCACCATTACATTGAGTTTTACCCTGGGTTACACATAGAACCATGAACTTAGATGTAGAAGACCACATGAGATTGTGCATGATTGACTCATATTACTAGGTGTCCGTGCCGGGATTTGAACCCAGGAACTCTCATTTCCAAGTCATGCGCTCTACCAATGAGGCTACCCAACAGACACAAAATGTACTGGAAACAACACACACATTCAGTGGACTGCTTGGTAAATGGTGCATTTATATAGCGCCTTTATCCAAGGCGCTTTACATAGATTGTGCATCACATTCACCCATTCACACACACATTCATACACTGATGGCAGTGGGACAGGGACACATCGACACTAACTCTGCAGGAGCCCGGGATCGAACCGGCAACCTTGTGGTTACCATCCGGTTACTCTACCTCTGAGCCACTACCGCTCCTTAAATATGCACAAATAAGCCATAGAAACATGGAAGAAATACATCATGTGATTGTGGAAACAGCAGGGTTTTTGGAGACTCAGACTTTGTATTGTCAGCAGTGGGACTTGAACCCTCAATCTTGTGTTCCGAAGTCAAACACCCTACCGACTGAGCTATCCAGGCACAATGATTTGCTTAGTTGTTGTCATCAATGAAACAACCCAACAACACGCCACCAAGCAGTAAGCAATATGAACAATATGCACAATTCAGCAGTCCGAGGGTGGAGCTTAGTGGTCAAAGTGACAAATGGAAACAAGTTCCACATGCTTATTCCTCTCACACAATCTGGCACAATGTACTTGCTCCAGTGTTGCCAGAGAGAAACAAGCAGAAGAAGACTCTTCACAAACGAGCAACTTTCATTGGCTTATAAAAACGTCATTTTTTGATGAAAACAAATTTGCTTCTGAAGTTTTGTCCGGATGGGGCCAAAGTTCTCATGTAGCAGGTGTCATGCAAATTGATCAAAAATCCAGGCATAAAATCAGGCATGAGCATTTTTCAAACTGCTTAAAATGGCAGACACTCTGGGGGTGGAGCTTACCAGTCGAAATTACAGATGTGTTCCACATGAATCAAGGAACATGTAGAAACAAGTCCCATGATTTTAAGCCAAACGAAGCCTGAGTTATGCTTGTTCAAATGTTTCAGTTTCAAAGAATTGCTATAGCGCCCCCATTTGAGCGATTGGAGCAAGACTGGTTTTAGTGCTATTTGGCATCCCCCTATACCAAACTGTAAAATCTCATAAACAGATTACTTTGCATGTGTAGATTAGGGATAATAGAAGAATTTTCACAAACAAGCAATTTTCATTGGCTCGTAAAAACATCATTTTTTTCACTGAAAACAAAATTCACACCCATTTCATGTTTGTATGGCTTCAAAGTTCATGTGTAGGTCATTGTTATGCATTTTGATCAAAGATTGTAGGAGAAGAGACATTTTAACTGTTTTACATATAATTCAAGATGGCGGTTCATCTAAAGGTCAGAGGTGAAAAGTCAGAATACAAAAGTTGTTTGACATAAGCAGACGCATAAGTGAATATAAGTTACATTTCTGAGAGTCGAGCAGTTCATGAGTTATGAGTGTTTAAAGTTTGCAATTTCAGTTGAGTGCTATAGCGCCACCATTTGACCAGTGGTCACAGGCTTCGCATCATCACCGTTTGGCATCACCCTCTACCAGATTACCAATTTTCGCGAAAACCGACTGCACGGTTCAGCCAGAACAGCTATTTTTGGCGGAAGAAGAAGAAGGAAAAAAGAGACAGAAACAAGAAGGGATCAAGTCCACTTCGTGGACTGCTTGATCCCTTAATAAGACCTAAGTAGTTAACTCTGAAAATGTTCTGTGTATGCCCTAATACAGCGTATCTGATCTTTGATCTGTGCTTGTGCTAGGCTGTGGTTTTCGTTAAAGGTAGGGGAAGTGATTTCACTTTTGTCAGATATCACCCAAAAAATATTTTTTTCTGTTAAAATGCTCTATTATAAGGTGTGGAAACCATATATGGAGTTTCCCCCTCCCCCACGTTAGCAGAGGGGCTAATAAAAGTTCCCCAGGTGGTGGCGAATTCTCCTCCAATCAGGATCGAGCAGCAGGCTCACATAGTGTAGCTACTGTTTGGCGCCCCTAGTGCACCAGGCTGGAACTACAGGATGAATTTCAAATCACTTACCCTACCTTTAATGGAATTATGCCCAATCCACTCCCGACTCTAAAAAGCAAAGCAACTACTCCAGACACCAATCCATATCAATTTGGGATGTGTGCACAAGCTTGAAGTGGGCAGCCACGGTTTAAATGTGGTTATTCTGGGGGGGTTCGCAGCCTGAATTGAGAACCAGTGATGTACTGTACACAGAGTAGAACATTTACCTGGTGTAGCGCGCGTGACTGCGTACCAGCTCAATAACCTTGCCCGTGTTGCTGACTGCACCGTCTGTGAGAAGGAAGAGCAGGCGGGGGTGGCCACTGAACATGGGCTGCCTCAGGAGCCAAAGGAGAGGTGCCAGGATGTTGGTACCCCCCATGTCAGCCCGGAGTTTCCTGATATATTCACAAGCCAGGGCCAGGGTATCCTGTGTCATGGAGAAAGAAACAGGAGCAAATACTGTGCTGTATAATCCAGACTATTAAAGCTGTAATGTGGTCTATATTTTTTGCTTGATTTTAAAATTGCAGATTTACAAGATTCACAATGTGATGCGTTGTGTAATTGTAGATGGGCTACTTTTGCTATTCATCATATGACAAAGGATTTAAATATTGATGAATAAAACTTTATTTTAACTGATCTGTATGGTGTAGAACAGGGGTGCCCAAAAAGGTTGTGCCTATGACAATATTATGTAAATGTAAGAAAAACAAGAGAAAGGAGGGATCTGCCACCAGAAATGATGATTAGGACAAAGGACCACTTTCTTGGCGGGTTTATTTGTGTAATATAGTTTTTTAGATATTTTATTTATGAATGGATGAGGTTACTCCAGTGCAGGAGGTTGATTGGAGGTGTGACATTGTAGTCCAGGAAGGAATTCATAACTAAAATATCTAAAAAACTATATTACACACAAGCCCCCAAGAAAGTGTTCTTTGTGTCATAAACATCATTAAAATAAGCTATGGTTGATTGCTCTTGGTTGACTTTATTGATTGACATAAAAAAGCTCAAAACTACAATTTAATACTTTTGTTTTCAAGTATTATATCACCAACATCATTAGCATACCAAAGTTATATATAATATATTGTTTAACTATTTTCAGAAATGTGTTTTTTTTTTCTTCTGTAGCTTATTATTTTGAAAGTAGCTATCAAGTAAAAAAGTATACTGGCATGTATTGTTAAAACAGTTAAACTAGCATATCTGGAGTGGTTTGAGTGTGAGGTGATCTTGCTACTTCCATTTTTTCTTCCAGATGTTCAGACGCTGATGGTTAACACATAGTACTGCCTGAAGCACTGGTTCCATATTGGCAGAATTGGTAGAAGTTTGTGTCCTACACTGGAGGTCCGGGTTTAAATTTCTATTCTAAATTAACAATGAGCATTTTACTGTTTTGTCGGTGTAATTATTTTCACCAGTGTACATTTTTCCATCATTTTTAACACAACAGAGAAATCATCAAAAGGCATTTGTCAATTTGCATCCCCCATACAGTTATTTACCTCCTCATATCGTTGGCTGGTGGTGAAGAGTGTTTTGAATGTGGAGCCAAAGCCAACAATGTTGAACAGGCAGCCAGGCACAAGGCTCTTCAGTATCACTATCATGGTATCCTGAGGGAAACAACACATTGCTCATTGAGGGCAAAGCCAGGGTGTGACTGGTGAGAGGATTCAAATTAGGGGTGCAACAGTTAATCATACTAATGGGTTTAATTAATTATATCAGTTAAGGATAAAGAAAGACAGGCAAGATCCTGATGCGAACTGGCAAGTGTTTGACATGTCTTAATGCCCAGGGCTCAAGGCTCACCAAAACATTTTTTGTTTATAGCTCTGATAACGACTGGACAATCAGCGCCATAACCAAGAACATAGAAAGTACAAAAAATAGAAATAGGCATTACACTTGATTGATGCATGAGTGCCACCAACAGGAGTGATTTGTGTAGAGCTGAAAGAGCATAGTCTTGCAGCCTGAAAGTTTTTGAAACAATCAGTCAAAACAATACATAATCAAAGTGTCTTTCTACTTTATATAAGGCTCACCATATGTATACATGTTAATTATTTTCCCCTATCATGAAATTCTTCAATATATTGTAGTAGGCCTACATGGAATATGGAAGATGGGTTTCATTTTGTCATTGCTTTTGGATCACTGATTTTAATAATGCCAGTAAACTCTGTTGCTTTCAGGTTGAACCATGCAATTCTTGAGATATTCTGGGAGATACAGGAGTCATTACCTCACCATTAGGCTCACCCCTCCACATAAACCCAGACTGGCTAGTGTCTGGGAGGAGACACATCCAATAAAAATCAGAATCACAAAATGTGTGCTAAGCTCTGCATCATTCACAAGCCAGGATTAGTACACGGACAGTATGACAATTTTGTATATTGGCTAGAGATACATTAATCATTCAGCCTCTTCCCAAAAGCATGGAGAAAAAAAACATAAAGCCTGATATGAAATCTTTGCTGTTTGTTAAAAAAGCATTGAAAAACAATAAACAGATCTATAATCTTAGGAAATCCAGTTAATTTTGGGTCTAATTAGTCATTATTTATAGAATTAATTATAATCATAATCTTTTTAATATTATAAGCTGTTGCAAGCGATTGTTCAATTCATCTTGAAATATTCAAAAGTGGTTTTCAACCAGTCGTCCAGGGACCACCAGTGGTCCTTGAGAGGCTTGCAGGTGGACCCAGCTAAGTTGGTTAGCCAGATGTAACTCTTGAGAGTGTAAAAATGAAACCAAATGGATCCTTGCAAACCAAATGGACCATTTGGTTTCATGTTTACACTCTCAAAAGTTATAATATTCATCATACTACAGAATGTAGAAGAATGGCCGTTTTGATCTGTATGTTTGCCTGTTTTGTTTGTAAAAATCCATCCTGGAATTGTTGACAAAACACAAAGAAATCTTTGGTTTTAGCTCTTTGGGGTGAAAATGTGCTCAAATGGTGGTCCGTGGCTCAAACGCTGAACAAATAGTGGACCCTGGGATCAAAAAGGTTGAAAACCACTGTTTTAAAATATAGACAGACACTGTGATTCAATGCAGCCATGGTGAAGGGGATCTTGGTGGCTAAGTGTATACTCTACCTTCACACGGTTGATGTTAACCCCACTCATGCTGCCACTGCGGTCAATGAGGAAAATGAACTCCCCATGCACTTTACTCAGGTCTGAGCTGATGGACTTCAGATTAGGGCAGAAGTTCAGCATGACCACAGGGTTGTGGAGGATGTCTTTGTGTAGACGTTTGTGAATTATATCTACCTACAGTATACAGACATAGCACAGGCACCAGAGAGGATGAGGTGAAAAAAGCAGTACAGCAATCAGAATCATTTCAGAGAGTTAGGCAGCGAACAAAATAACATGAATACCGTAGCTGCGACTGCTTGACACGAGACATATTTAAACGTTTCAAATGAGGTCATTGGGGAGGATTCACTTTTAGCGAGGGAAAATGCTCTTCAATCGTGCATGCACGGGTAATCCAGGCAGAGTGCGGAAGGCGGTTTCCATAGAAACCTGTTTTATCTGACACTTTTGTGCGTCGAATGTGTCGGAATTAAGTGAATGAGATTGGAATGAGGTTTAGAGAATAATAATATTGACATTACTTAACAGACCTTCAGTTTTAATTAGCGATGTTAAGATAATTAAAAAATATATTTATTATCATTTTGAATACCGGTAATTATTATTTTTATTTCTGAAAAATGTGTGTGCTGACAACACACTCACTTTCTTCACATTGCTGGAGTCCTTTTTTGTGGCCTTGGTGAAATCACTCCTGCTGTGAAGATGCTCATCATACTCCTCCTGTGTCATGTCTCCATCCTCGATGAGCACATGAGGCACATGAGGCTCTAAAGAAAGGACACTGCAGGTCAATAACTCAATACACTACCAGACGTTACATGGAACACATATAGCCATATAGCCCACAGGTAGCCACGTGGTGAGAAGTTGTCATTGCGCACCACTAAATGATCTCTATTCTGACACAGAAAGAGCTGGAGCAGTGATTGAGCTATTATTATTATGTATAATATACAATTAAATTAAAAAACAATCCTTTCTTTCTGTGTTTCTCTTGACTAACCAGATAGAACTGGGAAGGTGTGTTTTAATATTTACTACCAGTCAGGTGTAGTGGGAAGGGAGGGTAGAGAGAGAGACAAAGAGACGGACAGACAGACAGACAGACAGACAGACAGACAGACAGACAGACAGACAGACAGGTGAGACAGAGTCAAAGAAAAGAAATTGGTGGCTGCCTGAGCTCTGCAGGTATTAAATAGTTTTGTCAATGGCAACCACACAGTGAATCACTGAATGACCTGGCTGACTGAGACTTGCAATAGCCTGTAGCATGAACTCTTGCTTAGTCTTGAGAGCAAACACTGGTGCCGTTTGGTACACCAGGGAGACAGAGAGAGACTAATTAAAGTACCACCATGCGAGTGAATGTTGAGCCTGGATGGTGGATATACCCACCACTTGGGTAGATGATGATTTCAACAGGGCAGTCATAGGTGTACTTGTCTGCGAGGGTGATGACGACACTGGTAGCAGAGCGAGCCAGAGGGTCTGCATCAGCCCGGATGGCATGGGAAGGACTCTCCACACCTGCATAAACAAACAGTCAACAGGAAAGAAATGTGTCCTGGTAGGGCTGGAACTATCCAATATTTCCTTCGCGATTACTCCATTGATTACTTTTTGAGAGCCCAGTTTTCTGGGTTTGCTTGCGATTGGCTGATCTCCCCATAGCAATGATTTGAATGGCTGAGCAAAGTGCATATTGGAGATAAAAGTGAGAATGTAAATTGTGATTGGCGATTGTAAGAGCGCCCCACAACTTGGGTGTGTTTTTTTAAATAATCCAATAAGACATTTCTTTTAGAACAAGATCAGTCAGTAGAGTGCACACTTGCCTACTTGTGCGTTAGCAGAGTAACTAATGTGAATACCAATTAATGTGAAAATCTAAAGGAACGACAGATTGTTATTCGCCTATCTAATCTTTAAGGAGCATCAGTTTTTTAGATACTCAATTTTTTAATAATATTAATTATTAATGTTTCATAATTACTTCATCATTAAGATTTTGTATTATTCTCAATCACCATTACGTCATGGTCCCATGGTCACCATTACGTCATGGTCCCAGATTTGGCACAAACAAGGGTTTTAATTCCTTCCGCTCATATGCCACCAAAATGTGGAATGCCCTACCAACAGTCATAAAGGCATGTGAATCCCTTGACTCCTTCAAAACCGCTCAAAGAGCACCTACAAATGGCTGCAATTCAAAACTGGCCGTAAAACAGGCTGTAAAACAAAAATGTATATAAAACCCCACCCACCCCGCCTCTCCTCATTGTACATTTCTCTTTTCCCTTTTTACCTCCACTATGATTTTACTTCCATGATTTGCTGCTTCTGATTTTACTGAAGTAGTTGTTTTGTATGTACGGTATTTGAATGCCTTAATAAAATGAACAAGTTGGCCACTATTGTAAACAAGTGTATGCTTAACTAGTGTGTCCAATCAGCTTTTTCAGATTTGATGCAGTTGTACTTGAATTGTACTGTAATTCTCCAAGCTGTAATCAGTTTTGTAGCAGTGTGTACTTGACTTGTACTGTAACTCTCATCTCTGTTAATAAAAATTTCATTCATTCATTCATTCATTCATTCATTCATTCATTCATTCAATCCTTACGCCTCCCTCCTGTCCTTTGGCCTTCCAACCTTTTCAATCTCCGTTCTACAAGCTCTCCTCATGCTCCTTATCACCCAAACCGGCCAATCACAGTGCTCCAAGGGACGATAATGCTGACTGCGCACCACGCACCACCATGCACCGATCGCTTAACTGCCGCCCGCTCCGTCCACACAAGTAATGAGCAATTCAGTTGATTCGTAACCAGCCAGGAATATACAGTATGTTAATTCTCTGACCTGCCAGGAGGTAAGGAGCTCGGATCTCAAGTTGGAAGTTGAACTCATAGTCAATGGAGTTGATGACCTCTTCCTCCAGCAGTGTGGCCAAGCACAGCTGAGTGGAGGAGGGGGTTTGATCGTGAACACCTGGGGATCTGTCCCTCCTGTGGTAGAGTACACTCAGTGTTGAGGGAAGTCATGGAATTGAATTGGTGTTAAAAATTACGTTAGTAGCCTAAACTAAACTCAGATGTTATGGAGAAGCCAACCAGCACAATCACTTCAGAAGTTGCTGCACCCTCTACCAGCACAGATATGAAAATGATCAAATTAATGTGCTGCTTTCACTATTATGTTTGGGAATTTTCACTTATAATGCCCAGAGTCGAGATTTGTTCACTAGTATGCAATAAATTATAGAAGTAAAAAGAAAAGGAATATAAATGATTCTTTACATACAGTAGTAGCAACTGCAATAATAGTAACATAACATGTTTTATCACATTTATCATCCAGCATTTATTTTCATTGATTGTTTTTTAACGAAAGCCTGAAAGGCTGATGATGGAAAGCAGAGAGGCTGTTCCACGTTAAGATTGTGGGTTGGGAAGCATTTCTCCATTACATTGTGAAATAAATATTACTTTGTTTGCTCCTACGGGAGCACACAAGCATACACCATTATTTTAAAACCAGTAGCATCATGGTAGGTCAGACAGTCTACATTGCATTGTTATGATATTATAGCTGATAATAAAGTCATCTATAAATAAACTCCTAAACTCACTGTTGAGCCCTATTATTTCCTTCTCTTGGTCAATAAATATAGCTAGTTAAATACTTACGTTCTGTTGAAATTAGGGGATAAACCCTGCTCCTCGTTGATGGTCCTCTGTACCCGAGGTGTGCACACAGACGGGGAGGAGACCTGGATGCCCCCATTGGGAAGGGTGGAGAGTTCAGACGAAGTGCTGACAAGAATGTTGACCGTCTCCATGGCAGGGATGATCCCAAGGTTAACCACCAGCACAGTCCTCTCCAAATCCTCATCCATCATTATGTGTCCTAGGCAGTGGCACCAAATGAAAAACAAAACAAACAAAAAAAAAACTCCTGGACTCCTGGACTTTTACTGGACATTAATACTATAATACTCAAAGTAACACAATCCTGTCAGCTGAGAGTCAACCAATCACTTATCTTGCTTGGTGAACTAGCTATTAAAAGGCTTTTATGCGCACATTCACATTATACTGATCATGATGCTACTGCTGCAGTTGCTACCAGCAAAACCTCCAACAGCCAACAGCGCTATGTTTTTCACGCAAAGTAGATGTATGACCACAGATTAAATAAAAAAAAACAGTTAAATAGTATCTACACAAGATAATTGACGCCATCAGTATTCATTAATACTCAGTAACTCATTAATACCTTTTTCATACAACACACTCAAAAGATATAGCGCATTCTTACCAGTACAACCTCGGGATGTCCCATTAGCTGCATTGCAGCAATCAAGGTAACAGTCGTCGAGTTTGGCTTTGTCTTTGATTTGCAGTGTTATTATTTGACTTGATATCATAGCCTCGAACCCCACAACAGTGGAGTTTTCTTCCAGTGGGTAAATAAAGATTCCTAAAGTGGAGAGAAAAATATTTAAAAAATATCAGAGTGCAAGAGTGTAAAACCATTAACTGTATTGGTAGATCTTTAAGACGTGTTTGAGAACATGGGAAGATTTGATTGGAGATTATAGCTTAAGGTTTCCCTCTTTTGCACACAAAGAAATGTACCGGTACAATATGTTAACTATAGATTTTCTTAAACAGGATATTAAGATTACACATTTGGAGAGGATGGCATGTGCGTTCTGCTGCACACCGACACATATTGCATTTGCCCAAGATCCCACAAGAATGCTGACCTTTAAAGCAAACATCTTACTGTGCTGCTACTGATTGTTAATAATGCCCATTAGACATCTTGTCACCAAGTATACTCACCCTCAATGGGATGATCCTCAATATTTTCATAGGTCATTGAGGCAGTCAGACCCAAAGTGTAGCCCCTGACACAGGAAGTTATATCAGAAACGCTGAGGGGCAAAGCGTTCCACGTCTCCTTGTTCATGAGTCCAGGCATGGTGCTGGTTTTAGGATTCTGTTGACAGATTATGAAGTGAGACAAAGAGCAAAATAATGCATCATATAATGACATGCTAATTCAGGATACAGAACCAGATAGCGGTCTTTTGTGGAGAGCTCCCCTTTCTTCTTTATCCCATCCATGCATTGTTATCGAGACATGACATCAAAGCCAATGTGGGCCACTGGAGCATTATGAATGCGGCTGCCCATCTGCCGGCTCAGTGCTTCAAAAGTTTTATAACCATGGTAACCTCAAAAATGTTCTCCATAGAATCATGATGGGAGACACAGGTAGCTTAATGCATCTCTAAATACAGTTGCACAATTGCAATATATCTCATGTTTACGAGGGTATCCAACATCATTAGGAAACATGTTATTAAATCAGTGTCGTTGTTTTCACAATATTTTGATTTAGTCTTAATTAGTCTGTTGAGTAACACAGATTTAGACTTTTCCCATTTATATTTTTGTTAGTCTAATCTTAGTTGACTAAATATCAAAATGTTTTGATATTTAGTTTTGATATATGTCTTAGTCTAGTTTAAATCTTTTAGTCTTAGTCTTTAAATATTTTAGTCGTAGTCAAATACATTTTAGGTTTGAATATGCAAAGCAAACATAAAAGTAAGAGTATAGTTAATATGATAAGAGTATAGTTAATATGAAACATGTCTTGTTATATGTTTTAGTACCAAGTGACAGAAATAGTAAGTACATGACCTTGATCTTATGACCTACTCTCCTGAAAAGGTACACAGTGCATACTGCAGATATGACGTTCATTCAATGCAAGGTAATCGATCTACAATGTTCTACAAAATAGATCCATAGCGCACATCATAAGTCTGAACCAGTGAACAAGTTATTATCTCCTAAACACATGTCCGAGTAATTAAAAAATAAAAGGAAAGGAGAAAAAAAAGTAGTGTTAATTAGTTCATGATTTAATCGTCTTAGTTAGTCTAATCAGTCAACTAAAAATCAATCAATCAAAACCCTTAATTGAACTGTCTTTAGTCTTAGTCTTGGTGGGTTGTTCCAAAATAAATTAATAAACATATGCATATGACCAGCATGTTATGGAGACCTACACTGTATGTTCTGGAAGACTGGAGCCTCAACACTAAACAGCTCTTCTTTCTTGCCTGCAGACTATATATATATATATATATATATATATATATATATATATATATATATATATATATATATATATATATATATATATATATATATATATATATATATATATATATATATATATATATATATATATATATACACAGTACAGTATATACAAATAAGTATATAGAAATAATATATTCAGTATATAAATGATGTTGAGGTTAAAGACGTTCTAGAGATGCGACAATTGGCAGACACCTACTCCAGTCTAGTCTTTGGGCTACATAGAGATCCATCTAAATGAAGGGTACTCGGAGGATCCATCATTGACTGACAAATTACTTATTAAAAGTCAAAGTGGAATTTTGGACAGCATATGGTAATTTATGGAGCAGAAAAGGTCATGCAGAAGCTCCTCTGCTGTCTGTGTGAACACAGTGCCATCGTGTGTGCAGTACCTTCTGCCTCAAAGAGAGCTATCTGTTGCTGCAGAAACTTAAAGCACATTTGTAATTTAGCACATTTCAAGCACAGCTGACTGTTTCTTCAATACTCACAACAGGAATATGCTGTCAAATGATTAATTACAGTGTGTGGATAATATTTGCATTTTAATTTTAGATTTTAGAACTAAGTTGATTTATTTTATTTTATTTTATTTTTAAATTTTCCCCCAGCTACCGCCTGCTGTATTGTAGCCTATCTCAGCTTGAAGTAATCAACATACAAAGTGACAGTCCCATGGGCTCCCCTCGCCTGGATGAATCATACTGAGCCCATCAGGGGAGCTAAACAGCCACTAAACCATCCACTTTGAACATTTTGTGTCAGCGCTGTTGTCAGTAGACACACTACAACCACCTG
>CM076968.1:30326678-30361678 GCA_039105355.1 Benthosema pterotum | reverse complement strand
ATGGTACAGCATTGAGGTTACCACCCTGACAACGAATTACCCAATCCCAATTCCTATAAGGCTCTGTTCCTCCGGGCCATGGGACCACTCCCTCCACGGTCTCTGATCCACTGAACTCTCCACCTGATGAACGCAACGGGAGGGAGCGAGCATCATCATCACCCTCATCACAAGCATCGAGTTCACATCAACAAAACTTTTCCAAAGTTAACTTTTGGTTTAAAGAAAGAACCATTGTTAACATCTAACCATGGCTTCAGACTCTTGGTCAAGGGCCGTCGACGTTCAAGATTCTTCGACTGTTAAACCTAGACCCAGACAGGTAACGATATTACGTCGAGTTTTAACACTGACGGCATGCAAACAAATCAAATCAAATGCACTTTTAATACGTCGTCGTCGCTCGTACTGGAATGAACCGGCCCGCCCGATAAAAATTACCGGACAAAATAAGGATTAAAGATGTACAAAATAATTCAAGACACAAAAAGTTAACCGCTTTCCGTTGGTACTTGTTACTAAAGTGTCGTTTTCTTGTTCAGTGATGGCCGTAATGTGCCTTGTCTGTGTCACCATTGAAGGGACACCTGTTAAGCTAACATGACGTTATCCCGGCTAACATGTTATGCTGTCTAGTATCAGCTCGGCTGATTCTTTGCAAATTTACTGTCTGTTATGTAATTGCATTGTACTGTGGTTTGCATTATGTCAGTGGTTTTCATCAACCATTTATTCAGCATTTGACCAGCGGATCATAGGGTCTTAAATACTTGTCAAAATGACAATTATACTGCATTCTGTGTAGATTGTTGAACATTAAGTAATTCAGTTGTTTAAATAATTTAAACTGTTGAGAGTGTAAAATGAAAACAATGTGGTTTAATTATAGGTAAAGATCTAATAACTGGTCTATTTGGACCACATGTAGCCCCTCAAGGACCATTCGTTGAAAACCACTGTATTATGTTATTGTATCCTTTAACAGTTTGCAAAAAGGTACAGTCAATTGTATGGATGATTATCCTGGTGGTGATAAAAGGATAACACAAAAAAGCACTGAGGGCTGGTTGTTTCCATTGTGGTCCTGTAAATGTGCTGTGATGTTTGCATTATGTACTGTATAATGCCATTGCATTCATGCATTGTTTCTGTGTTCCCTTCCAGTTTATTAGGCGTTTAGGCCAGGACACTCCACTGAGCATCAGAGGAGAGATCAATGGTAACTTTATTCTTGGCATTATTAAAACGCCTTTGTATATTTAGCCATATTTGAATTATCATGATCTGTAATGTATGCTGCTTCTCTGTAGGCAACATTTTGCCAGGGATTGAAACACTGAAGATTGCAAAGAAAGAGGCACCAAAGAAAGTAGAGGAACCAGATAAAGGTACAATGTGGTCTTTGCTCTTTGCATTTTTTTTATTATTTATTTTCACATTTTATAAACCTAAGAAATGGTAATAAAGTCCATCTTGTAAAATGAGTGAAAAGACATCATCAAAACATCAAAACAGGTTACCGGTAATAACAGGTTGGATTTGCACAATATAATGAATCAAAAATGTGGTATGTATTCCATTTACAGTGCCTTGCGAAAGTATTTGTCCTCCCTGAACTTTGACCTTTTGCCACATTTCAGGCTTCAAACATAAATATATAAAACTATATCTTTTTGTGAAGAATCAACAACAGGTGGGACAGAATCATGAAGTGGAACAAATGTATTGCATATTTCAAACTTAAAAAAAAAAAAATGAAGAATGGGGCATGCAAAGTTACCCCTTTAAGTTTATACTTTGTAGTGCCACCTTTTGCTGCGATTACAGTTGTAAGTCGCTTGGGGTATGTCTCTATCAGTTTTGCACATGGAGAGACTGATATTTTTGCCCATTCCTCCTTGCAAAACGGCTCAAGCTCAGTGAGGTTGGATGGAGAGCATTTGTGAACAGCAGTTTAAAGTTCGTTCCACAGATTCTCGATTGGATTGTGGTCTGGACTTTGACTTGGCCATTCTAACACCTGGATATGTTTTTTTGTGAACCATTCCATTGTAGATTTTGCTTTATGTTTTGGATCATCTTGTCAGAAGACAAATCTCCGTCCCAGTCTCAGGTCTTTTGTGGACTACATCAGGTTTTCTTCCAGAATGGTCCTGTATTTGGCTCCATCCATCTTCCTATCAATTTTAACCATCTTCCCTGTCCCTGCTGAAGAAAAGCAGGCCCAAACCATGATGTTTGACAGTGGGGATGGTGTATAGAGGGTGATGAGCTGTGTTGCTTTTATGCCAAACATAATGTCTTGCATTGTTGCCAAAAAGTTCGATTTTGTTCTCATCTGACCAGAGCACCTGTTTGGTGTGTCTCATGTTTGGTGTGTCTCCCAGGTGGCTTGTGGCAAACTTTAAACGAAATGGCTTTCTTCCTGCCACTCTTCCATAAAGGCCCGATTTGTGCAGTATTCGACTGATTGTTGTCCTATGGACAGAGTCTCCCACCTCAGCTGTAGCCGCAATGCAACTCTAGATGCTTTGATAATTGGAATTGCATCTAGAGTCGCATCACCGTCCATTCACTCGCCCATCAAGAGAAATGTCATAAGTGATCTGCCTGTATTAATCGAGTCAAACTCACCAACTTTGCAGCTGTAGAGAAAGCTTGACACATCCTCTGTCGATCTGCAAGGGTTTTGTGCCATAAAAATCCACTGTAGACATATTATGAGCTACTTTCTGTCCTGGGTAGTCCTCAACAAACAACGGAGCTGCCATCTTGCCAAACAAGAGCTGAGGGAGAGTGCTTGTTTTATACACTGACACACACAAACCGCAGGTGGCGATACTGCATGTGCACCGACCAGGTGTGCACCTGGTGTGTGTCAGTGTATAAAACTATAAAACTACGGAGACTTGATCACACACAGGTGCAGGGGTCGACATTATAATTGGCCCGATGGCCCGAAACAGGTTTGAAAACATGTGCGGGCCACCAGATGGCGCCCTATACTGGCCCGATGGGGCCAGTGGTAAAATGCCCCCGTTGGCGCCTGCACATCTGTTGTACAAACCGTTGGTACACCCGCACCTTTGCTGTACAAACTGTTGGTGCACCCAACAAACTTGTTGTATGGTCGCCATGACAACCTGTATTAGTCTTTGATCTTGGGTCAAAAAAGGTTGGGCACCCCTGATATACATATTGTATTATTATTTTTATTTCACAATATGTTGGTGTTGTTTTGTAATTGTTTAAGTTTTATTTATATTTTGTTTATTAGCACAAAAAATATTTTAGGCATTCTGCATTGTATAAGGGTCAGCTTGCTGAACGGTCTACTGGTTTTGACCCCCATGAAAAGAGTGCTGTTAACTTGAATGCATTTAATGCATTAATAAATGGTGGTCTTTTTTGCAGACTATGGGGATCGATTACCTGGGCCAGTGGTTACAGTTGTGGGGCCAGTGATTCCTAAGGCAAATTTCCCTTAATGTCTACCCCTGCAGGTGGATTCCATTATTTTATCATCATTAGTCATTTAGGTCAACATTGGATCATGCAGAGATCCTCACTGAACTTATGGACAGAGTTTGCTGCACTGAAAGTAAAGGGGCAGAATAACTTTGCATGCCCAATTTTTTAAAGGTTCGGAATATATATGTGTCCCACTTGTTGATTCTTCACAAAAAATACAGTTTTATATCTTTATGTTTGAAGCCTGAAATGTGGCAAAAGGTCACACAGTTCAAGCCACTAACATCTTTGCACTTTTCCCTCTCATATAACACATGTCATACAGCCATCTACTGTATTGATCTAAGTTCTGAGGTCTGATCCCTTTGGCTCATACAGTTCATTGTTTACTTTACAGTGAGCGCAGCAGAACAATCACTGCTGAATAAATTGATTCGCAACAATCTTGTGAGGAATAGAAACCACGTGGAGGTCCTCCAGCGAGACCCTAACTCTCCTCTCTTCTCTGTGAAGACATTTGAAGAGCTCAGACTGTAAGTCTGCAGTGAAAACATGTAAATCTCCACTGGTACAAGTGAAACTTGAGTAATGTTCCAGAAGGCTATACACATTCCATCCAATGCTGTTACTGCAAATTGTTTTCAGTTTCATAACATGGCAGTGTTGGCTTGGTGTTCAACAGGAAACCTCAACTTCTTAAGGGTGTCTACACCATGGGCTTCAATAGGCCATCAAGGATCCAGGAAAATGCACTCCCAATGATGCTTGCAGAGCCGTGAGTACCCTTTCATGGCAGGGTTGGACTACTTTATATATTTTGTTCATGATAGGATGATGTAAATGCAAAGATAGTTAATCAAAGTCTGGAGATTGGCATGGCAATGATCAATCATATCATTCATCAAAATCCCATGATGAAGTCTGACTTTGCCAAATAACATTTCACAAAGATGTCTCCACTAACATTATACAAACACACTGTTATCTACTTGAGGATTGTGAACTGGGCATCAGTGCTCATCCTGTTTAAGAACTGTGAATGTAAGATGTCTGTATGCATTTTGCTACATTACACAGTCAGAATGTACTGTATCTTTTACCTATATTTTACATTGAAAGGCATGGATTTAACTGCAGGCTTTTTTACAAACTTATCAAATGTACCAGAAGGGGAGTACCCCCAATTAATATTTCCTCAATCAGAATTCACACAGATTATGTGTGCTCAGTTTCACCACAATCAGACAATGTTTGTAATGTGTGTCTTTGTGTAAAACAAACAACTCCTGAAGCCAATATCGTAGCCAATTGGGATGGAATATGACTAGTCAAACAGACGTGTCTTGATCACATGACTATAGAGAGCATTTGTACCAATTTGTGTGATATTTGGATAAAATCTGTACGAATAATATCAAAGTTGTTTGTGAAAACCTATCCGGGTCTGTCTATATCTTTTACACAACTTAAATGGTGCAGCTCTGTCATAAAACATTGTTTTCTCACATGGATACATTGGCGATCATCAATGAAAATCATCTGATTTAAATCAGTCACCGATCTACCGGGAGTGCCTTGGAGTGAAAGGTTTTGAGAGTCCTCAAAAGAGTAATCTTGAATGGACAACTATTTAATCAGTGTCCCAAACTTTAGGATTTCTCATTTTAGCTGCATGTTTACTGGCTTCAATACATACATACATGTTATCTTCAGAATTCCAAATTAGTGATGAAAGGGCATGAAGTCAACCATATTAGTTATAAAACGATTTTGCACTTACCAGGTACTACAGTAACCATAATTTTTCTGTGGTTTCTACAATTATAAACGTATCTATGCTACAACTAATCTATAGACTCATGTTGAGAATTATGTTCAGATGCCTTCTTAGACATTTGTTATATTAATCATCGTGCCAATACAATATAGTTTTATTATTGTTCCTCTCCAGGGAGTAGAGTTTGGAGGCAGAGCCATATAAAGGCAGAGTTCTGAGGATATTGAGTGGTTAAAAAAACTCTGTAGCGACCATGCACTGCAATACCTTCCGTCCACCGGTGTTTATTGCCTTTATTGGACTGGCCCCATAAAGTGAACACTGTTTTAACTGTTTTGTTGTGTGGCCCCATGAATTGAATATTGTTGGAACTGTGTTGTTGTATGTTTCTGGTGTGGGCACAGGCTCCAAAATGGTGACAATAAAAATGGCCACTGTACAGTAAATATGATCGTTACATGGATGCAATATCGCCTATGCTGTGTGGACGTAGGTGCTGGAGGTGTTATGCGTAGTGAGATGTGTGCAAACATTGTAGTTTGGTAGGAGTAGCGCCGCAAAGGCGAATGGATAAACGGGCAAGCTGCTCTCGCATTATAGTAGCTAGATGATGGCGAATGGGCGGCAATGTAGTGCAGTAGCCACAAGAGGCTGCCAAAGGGAACATAAGGAGTTAATTTGTACTTAAATCTCATGGTAGTGTCAATTAGCCCTTCTCAAAATCACACTCTTTGAGGCGCTGTTTAGTCACTGTCCAATGGCATTCCAAATAGTTTAGTAACTGTTGGTATTCAGGTCAAGCTTTCTTGGTCAATCTTTCCTCTCCTAAAACATGCCTATTGGACAAGGGCAGATTACGGAGGGACTTACTGAAGGGCTAATTGCCAACAAGACTACAACTTCTAAGTAAGCTAAACTAAGATTTTGTTGGGTGTAGCATGTTGAAAGTAGTGTGATCTTGTAAAGATTTTCAGATTTTAGACTTTATTCTTCACTTTTTCCATCTTAACCGTGTCCATTTTTTTATCTCTAGCCCTCAGAATCTGATTGCCCAATCCCAGTCAGGCACAGGTAAAACTGCTTCCTTCTCATTGGCCATGCTGAGCCATGTCAACCCAGCAGACAAGTGGTGTCAGGTGAGTGTTATTTTTTTTTATAACCAGACAATGTCAGCTTATCTACCTAACAAGACTTGAAAACTAGGCATGTAATTACATTATTTTTTGCACTTGCAGTGCCTTTGCATTGCGCCAACATACGAGCTTGCTCTGCAGATCGGCCAGGTCATTGAAAAGATGGGGAAGTTTTACCCTGACGTCGAGCTGGCCTATGCCATTCGGGGCAATAGATGTAAGTATTTTCGCAAGTATGATTTCAATTACCATAGGTATTAGACATAGGTGTCATTTTGATACTATTCAACATTTCAACAAAAGCCTGTTGTGAGATTAGTTATTTGTCAACATTTGAATAGTGTGTCCTGATTGGCCACCTAGTTCTCTGGAGTAGGAAATGGGTGTACAATTGAGGTATTCCAGACCAATCTGCTGAGCGGCTTTTTTTTGCCTACAGCTAATTTGGTCTGGCTTTAGCCTGGCTATGCAAAATGGGGGTGCTATGTAAAAGCAGTTACATTTGTAAATTGTCCTGAAAAGGGCTGTTGCAACACATGTTATCTCCTAATATTTTCTTCAGTGGAGCGAGGCACAATCTTGCAGAAGCAGATTGTCGTGGGGACACCTGGCACAGTCCTGGATTGGTGCTGGAAGATCAAGGCCATCGACCCCAAGAAGTTACGAGTGTTTGTCTTGGATGAGGCGGATGTCATGATATCAACACAGGGCCATCAGGACCAGAGCATTCGCATCCATAGGTAAGTTTCCTTCAAATAAATACTTTGAACGATCACAAAATTCTAACTAGAATATACTGCTAGCTGCAGGTATGTGTCAATGTGCAGGGCAAACTGTAGTCAAAAGACTCCAGGCATAACTCATTATTTTACTCTGTTCAGCCTTGCTATGTAGGGGATAGGGGGATAAGCATGCCCCTAAGAATTGGTGTGTGTGCTGTGCGCGCTTACTAGGGCTGCAAATAACAATTCTTTTCATAATCGATTCATTGGCCAATTATTTAAATGATTAATCGGATTTTGACACTACATTAACTATCACATTAAAATATATATATTAGACATAAGAATAAATTTGATTAGCTGCTGATTAGGCTGCTAACACATTTTTAAATTAATTCTTGTTTTTATTTATATTAGGCCACGTGGTCATTGAAGTCACTGATTGATTGATTGTTTTATTAAACAATGAATAGCGAACAGTACATGGTGCAGGCAGAAAAGTTTTGATCTAATAGGAGCGCCAAAAAAGACCTTGCGGTCTTATTTACATTTGGGTCCAGGTACAGCCAATACAACGATAGCGAAACAGAAAAAGTAAAATCAATCAAAAACAACAACAGTAAAGTCATATATGTCAAAGAAAGGTAACAAGATGGTGAATAACTTTAGATTATTGAGGCCAGTTTCGAGTTGGGGCATCCCGTAGGTGACCTTTAAGAGCGCCTTTAAGGGAGTCAAGTGATTCACACATTTTCATGGCCGCTGGTAGGGCGTTCTACATTTTGGTGGCATAGGAGCGACAGTCTCTTTTGACATTTACACTTATATTTAAGGAGGCAAGGCAATTTCATTTAGCACCTTTCACCCACAAGTACAGCTCATATAAAGCCCGGGCAAGACCTCGTTGACAGAGTAACAATGTTTAACTTTTAAACTTTACTTTTAAATTTGAGTTAAGACTGCTATAGTTGGGAATTATCTAATGATCTGGATTATTATCACAGGTTTGTGGTGAATAGTGGTAAAATGCTGCTTGGCCTGCCACAGATGACATAAGGATTGTATTTCTAGGGATAGATAAGATGGAGCTGGGCCCAGAGACACAGATTTATAAATCTTTACAGTAAAACTGTATAAAAATTCTCAATGTGCAATGTACTACATTTCTGGTGTGAAATGTTCTATATAACGTGTGTGACTCCCCCGCCACATTTGGGGCCCAGGGCAAGGTCTGGGCATGTGCGTGTGGTTTGCGTGCGCCAGGTGTACTCATAGAAATTGTATCAAGGTAGGCAGCCCTGCAAAGTAGATTATTCCCCAACAAACCTCCATTTCCCCTCTGTTGCAGAATGCTGCCTAAGGACTGTCAGATGCTTCTGTTCTCTGCCACCTTTGACGACATGGTGTGGGACTTTGCACAAAGGGTGATTCCCGACCCAAATGTCATCAAGCTGAGGCGTGAAGAGGAGACACTTGACAACATCAAGCAGTTCTACATATTATGCAAGGGGAAAGAGGCCAAGTTTGAAGCACTCTGTAACATATATGGATGCATCACCATTGCACAGGCCATGATCTTTTGTCATGTAAGTCAAGTGGCTTAATGTGTGTATATATACTATGTGAGCATATATATTCAGGGTAGAACAGGACCGACAACATATTGACTTTTCAGACTCGTGTGATGGCTGCCTGGCTCACTGCAGAGCTAAGCAAGGAAGGACACCAGGTGGCACTGCTGAGTGGAGAGCTAACTGTGGAACAGAGAGCTGCAGTCATCCAGCGCTTCAGAGAGGGCAAGGAGAAAGTGCTAGTGACCACAAATGTGTGCGCCAGAGGTAAACCATATAATACAACTAGGGAATTAACAATGATTGAATGCTGATGCATTGTAACAGTAGGAACATTATGAAGATTTAGCAACCGGTCAATTAACACAACACCTCTGTCTGTGGTGGTCTCGGATCATTTTGAAGAAATGATCTAAAGTTTTGAGAAGAGAACATGGAGAATTGGAGTAGGTTATAGGCCTAAATTGCAGCAAATTAATTTGACCAGTGTTGCTATAGTGATTGATGTAATCAATGAATTATTTCGGACCACCCGTGCAGCTTATTTTACATTATAGAAAATGATTTGAATTTCTGTCTCTCAACTACCGTATATATTTTAGGCTATATTGCATGTCAGTGGTGCACTAAAGAACAAGATGACTTTAATTTTATTTCTATGTGACAGTAAATAGTAAATAGCGTGTGTGTATGTATATGTATATATATATATATATATATATATATATATATATATATATATATATATACACACACACAGGTATGTATATGACAATGTTCCTATTGTTGGATGTTTCTATTCTTGTGGACTGGCATAGTATACCATCCATTACCATAACACAAACTATAAACCGTGTTTTTGTTTGACAAGTAATTATAATTGTTAGAAGTTTCAAAATCACCATGAACACAGTCACAAATGATCTTTGAAACATGGCATGGCAACATTTAGTGCATTTATGTTTTCATGCAGGTATGCTAATTTAAATTCACATTTTTCCCAACCTCAAACTTATTTAATTATCATCAATAAAATATTTGTCTGTTGCTCGTGCAGGCATCGATGTAGAGCAAGTTTCCATTGTCATGAATTTTGACCTTCCTGTGGACCAAGATGGGAATGCTGACAACGAGACCTACCTTCACCGGATTGGCCGCACTGGGCGTTTCGGCAAACAAGGATTTGCCTTCAACATGGTTGACGGCCAACACAGCATGGATATTATCCATCAAATTGAGTTGCATTTCAGTATGTTTTTTTTTTTTTTTTCGAAGTTCGAACAATTTGAGATTGATACTACTTCAAGGCATTCATTTGGTTCTTTGTTAACTCTTTTTTTCTTTTCTCCCATAGACCGGACCATTGTACAACTTGACACCGAGGATGCAAATGCACTTGAGAGAGTCATGACCTGAATTTGTTGCTCATGCAGTTGGGTGGCGTAATCAGTTTGTGCACCATGTACGACATGGGCCTTTACCGCATTTTCTTTTGTTTACAATATATATATATATATAGTTTTTGCTAATGTGGGCTATGCAAAGTTATTTTATTTTTAGGCCAATGTTGGCCTAATTTGTGCCAAAGCGTTAGCACTTTATAAACTATCCATTACTTTGGGTTAACATTTTGATAGGTGCTGATGTTAACTACAAAAGAACGGTAGAAGTGAGAACTTGAAATACTATGCGGTTATTTTATTTAGCTTTTAGTTGGTTTCTTTTTTTTCTTTTTTTTGGCCAGTAGCTGCCAAATGTGTGCCAAGTTTTGGGCTATACACTTTATACATTTTCCCTGTATATTATACATTTATCTTGAAATGTGCTGCTGTTAACTGTACAAAAGTACAGTAAAAGTGAAAACTTGAAATTTATGCACAAAGTATTTGGTAGCAGATACTGTCAGTTGACGGAAGTTGGGCACTTTTTTGATGTTAGTCGTGTTGGCAGTTGGCCTAAGTTAGATTTTTTGTGAACAAAGTTAAGATGTTTAATCACAGCAAGACATTCTTTGTGTTATTATGAAGAAAGTTCTTTCACAAAACAATAATTACAGCTGTCTGATTTAATTTGAAGGCAACATTATGTTTGGAAACAATTGTCCAGCCCGTGGCTGATATTTGATTGGCCTTTCACATAACTTGTCATCAATAATACTTACAAATAAAAAAAATAATAAACAGCTGAGATACATGATTCAGTGTTGTTTTTTTTTATATTAGAATGTGTAGTATGAGACAATGCATTGTATACCACAGGTGTTTTAAATAAGCAATACAGTATAATTAATAACCTATGTGCTATGTTCTATTATAGTTTAGTGAAAAAGACTGCAGGATCTGTGCTCCCCGGAATTAGTGTCTTTAGAGCTATTATTTAATTGGAAATCTAGATTTTATACCATGATGAAATAAGGTAGTACTTAGTTGCAAGTAGTTTGTAATGATTGCTCTTATTTTGATTAGCCCACATAGACCATGTATGCCACATAATATATGGCATACATGCATACTGTGACTTTCAAACTAAAGTGGCAGCTATACTGAACGAAATGTATGTAATATGCCAAAATTCAATTATACATGTATATGTTTTATTACAAAATGCTGTATTGTCTGAAGGAAGCTGAACAAAAATATGTTCGACAATCGACAATAACAAATAACCTTGAATTGTGAGCTTGTAAATCAACTATTTTGGTCAATGTTCTATTTTCACATGTCCAGAAAGGGGATGCTAGTATTGAAATGTGGCCTGTTCGTGCTTAATCCTCGGTGAGCTATCTTCCTGGGAAATGCATAGCAGTGATTTGTTCAAGATACCACATTGGGCCAATGTCATGTCCAAGTCTGTGAAGGTCTGACGTGGTATATCCATGGTCTCAATGAAACCACCTCCATACATTGTTCCATATCTGGCTTCTGCACTAGCTATCACTGTAAGCAAGGTGTCTGTAAAGAGATAGTGCTGCTCAAATCTTCTGCCACAGGGAACACGTATAGCTAGGAGCAAACTCCCTCTAGGACCAGCGGTGGGGGGTTCCCCAGTTATTTCTGTGATCAAATAAGACTCTGGAGGCACAAGGGATTCCCTGCAGTTCACATCAGCTACATTACCCATTTCAGGGTTGCTTCGGGTTAACAGCGCTGTGGGCAAATTGGGCTCGGAGTGCCTGTGCTGTTTACGGCTCAATTCTGATTGCCTTTTCTCAATGGAAGGAAGGACCCTGTATTTGTTTAGCGATAGTGCTGGAGGCAAAGGGGCAAATGGCAACATGTGTGCAACTTCATCCTGGGAATGCTGTCTCATTTGGTGGGTCTGTCTGATCATGGTGTGTGACTTTGAGTGCAGGTATCTCTCTGGACAGCTGTGCTCTGCAGGAGGTTTTGGAGTCAATGCTGGACTGTAGATCCCATCTGGAGGGTGGTTAACTGAGGCCCTGCTTCTTCCTTTTGAGGATTTAGGCCTTGTCAAATGCATTGATCTTCTGCAGCTATGGTTTCTCCTAGTGACTCACTGCCACTGGCAATGAAGATTCTCAGGCAGGGGTTACTTTAGGAGAAAGAGAGTAGAGATTCATATTCAAGTTTGTCATGTAAAGGTTTTAAATACCTACTGTATGTAGAGGCTAAATAGTAGTATATTGATTTCCTAGAGAGAGTGCCTGTATTGGAGAGAGCTGTACATCCCTGTCTGAACAAATTATTACAGTATATAATATAGTATACTGTATATAGTACATAATATAGTATAGTATATAATTAATGTCTAGTTATTATTAGACTAATAATAGACTATATGTACACAATATAATAATATGTAACTGATCATCATATGCTAGCTGAACTGAACATTATCCTTGATAATGTACCATGTCTTTAAAAATCACATAAGTAAACTTCCTTCCACTGGAGTGCTATAGAAAGTGTAGTTGGAATATGTTTAAAATAAATAAGTAAATACCGTTTTTAATTGTTTGATTATGGTTTCCATACAGTTTTCAAGCTTCAGGAAGTATTCTGCTTCAGCGTCTCTTAAGTTACCCTGGCAATAGTTACCTTGACGACAGAACTTGTATGTAGGCAGATATGGGAGCCTCCCAGTGTTGGAAATGAGTAGCTGCAGCAAATGACTGCACTGCCCTTTGAACATTTGATATATTGGTCTTATACAGTAAGAAATCCAGTCAGAGCCCTCCTACATACCTGTAGATAGTATATACAACACATTAATACGTACTTATAGGCCAATGTCTCACCAGTTATGTGATGTAGTGAAATGCTTTGACAACATTGGTCCTCTTATTCCATTACTTTATTGGATGGAACATTGGCCAAATCCCAATTGCTTCCCTCAGGCCCTGAGCCCTGAACCCTATGAGACTTTAGTGACACCAGCAATCAGGTGCTATCAGGGTGAGATGCTGCAAGAGCTACAAATTATTGTGAAAGGAATTGGACACTTTGACAACGAGTCCATCATGACACTTTGCAAGTCCTAATTCACAGCCAGTGCTTTAAACACACTGTATACCGGTATGTAACACCAAAAAGGGGTAGTCTAAGACATGGCTGTATTATGCCTACTGTTGGAAATTCACAGTCGTATGCCGTCGTCTGGTCTGGTCAGGTACCCCTTGTGTGTGTAAGTAGGAAGTTACCCGTAAAGGAAACTTGACTGCCTCACTGAGTACAGAGATAGAAGTGTCGACACTGAGAACAGGTCATGAACCGACAAGAGTCTTGTTGAGTTCACAATCTCTTCTAAAGTTTATTATAATTGCAGTAGTATCTACATGACAGAGCCCAGAACCAATCATGTGGTCATGAAGTCACATGTGGCGAATTCTGAGAGTTGCCAAATAAGGGAAAATAAATGAAGTTGTCACAGGTGGGCAGGAAGCTGATTGTGACATGGGCCCCTCGTCTCCTTCTGTCACATTCTAGGAGTCACGTACCCCCAGCCGCAGATAGCGTGGTTGGCGTTTCCTGCCTATGCAGCGTCAGTGTATCTCCTGCTTTAAGAATTGTGCACAGTGCACATCAATAAATGCATAAATGCAAGCATGGAAACTGTTACGTCTTAACTGAACTAAGGTTGACCTAATTTAGAAAAAACATCAGCAGATGTCGTTCGTAGAATAGGACGTGCATTGTGGTTCACTTCCAGACAAGACATACCGACCAATATCGCTCAGGATGACTGAGCGATAGTGGTCTCAATATTGCTCAGGATAACTGCATAATATACTGCATTATGAATTAACCAGCAGATATATACAGGTAGTTTTCATTAATTACAGTGCATCAGGATGGATTGCTTGTAGTCATTGATTACATGTAATGTTTCCCTTCATGTAAAATAAGGCTACAGGGAAAAGATGAATGTGAATTAACACGCCCATCATAATAAATGATTTACATCTAAAAATACTAACTTACACTAACCACAGGTATATATTCAAGATGACTTGATTAAACATTCACTAGACAAGTCTTGCCATTGTATCTAGTCTAGAATGTGTGCATTAATGGCCAAGGTAGTACAGGTAAATCAGTCTCCTGTAAATACAACATACAGCTAATTAGGGCACACAGTAAATTATTCAGTGTTTATTTAACTTTGTGTACAAATGGAACCAAATGACCCTACAGTTCCAAAAAGCTTCCTTTCTTTTGTTTTTAACATTAAGTTAAAAGACTTAACAGTAACACCAGATTGACATTCATTCAGTGCATTTTTTCAATGTTGATGTACATACAGATTGTAGACCAAGTAAGTGTCCGATATAATTTAGGTAATATTTACTTTCCAGTGGACAAAGACAGAAGAAAAGCAGATGGGCAGGATCTGAGCTTACCCAGTTTCATCTCAATCAAGGGCTTCTCAACTATGGGAACTGGTCTAGACTCTATGGCCCCTTTCCCAACAAAATAACTTTAATTCTAGAACTGGTTCTATTCGGTACCAGCACCCATTTTTGGTTCCAGTTCTGAACCAACTTTTAGGTTCTGAAAATTCCAACACTCTACACTGATATTAGAGAAAAAACAAGTGTAGAGTGTAAAAAACCTGGTGGAAAAAGGGGCCTATCTGCCATCTTGATTGGTGCAAGAGCAGCAGGGGATTATGTTGGTTCCATTTGTTCGATCACTCAGGATTTGACAAAGTTATGCAGTTGGAACAAAGCAGTGCTAGGAATTTACAGTGCAGAGAGACTGTATCTTAGGACTGGACAACTGAAAAGGATAGGCAGACTGGGTACAATATCCACTGATAAGTCAACAACTAACATCAGGTCTTTACAGATTGAGCCACATCCCAGTGAGAAGAAAAACACTTTTTCTTCTCAAACGCTAAGGTATTTCCAAGAGGTTGTGTTGAGAATAAAGGTCTTCTGTGATCCTGTACACCTCAGAGATGAGTGGTAGGGCATCACCTAGCATGGCCACCACCTGCTCCGGGGTACCTACATTCATCACTTCAAAAAACGTAGCACGGCCCGGCAGAAAACGGAACGCTGTGCTCGCAGCCGTACGCACAACCCAGGGATGGTGCTGGGCCAGGGATTCATTGTAGGCCTCCGCACACATGGCTGAGGTCTTACAGTCTTCTGTACTGGTACGGAGACGCTCCAGGAACAACTCCAACCATCTCAGGGCACGGTGGAGCCTTAACAGGGTGCGGCAGCCGGACTCTGGGTGAATGCCCTTCTTGTTGATGTCCACCAGTTCATTCTCCAACTCATATTTGACCATAGACTGGATGGTGACATAGTGGGAACCATTCTCACCGTTGAGGAAGTTGACTAGGATCTGGATTTTATTGACAGCATCCTTGGAGATGAAGCTGAACACACTGCCCAGGCTATTCATGAACCTATGTAGATATAAAAATAACATGTAAAGTGGTAGCCTGGAACATTACAGCAGGATCAATAGGAGCAACTGTTCAATGATGGCAGCACGTTAATCTACAATATTCAGTATTTTTTGCATGGCAAACAGAAACAGAAAGTGTAGTCAGAAAAGCAGAACAAGAACAGGGTCGACCTGTATTGTAAGTACAACTTACCGTACTAGCCCACGCCACCCGGCAACATAGTGCTCAATGAAGACTTCTTTATTTTCAGATAGACATTCCTTGTACGAGTCGAGAACTTCTTTTAATGAGAATTTCTGCTCATCCACTGCCACAGAATCAGCCATGGTATGGTACTGTCAGCACATAAACTGTTAATCTATCCCCGGAAGTGCTGTGGATAGATAAAAAGACAAAATAACAAATGAATTGAGGTTGCAGGCAATACGGCTGTGTAGCCTTGCAATATCCAACGCACCTTGCACTCAGCTAGTAAAATTGACAGTGAATGGACACAGCGGTCATTGCTTTTCCTGTTTTCTTCTGACGACGAGCTACAATTTGTCGCTTACTCGCCTTGATCTTCTGCGGTGGTATGACTAGTTATGCTCCGTCGTGTGACGGTGCCGCGTGTATGAAAATAGCAGATCTACAAACCCGGGGTCGGCTGAGCATGCGATAAACTGTGGGCTTGTAATCTACCACCTCCGTACGACGAAGTACGAGTGCTGTAGCAGAGCCTAGAGTATATAGACTGACTGAGACAGACTCACGCAAACTCCGTTCACTTGGGAAACATGGACAACGGCGAACGGAATGCATTGGCGTCTATGAGCTCGCGCGAGTACATGAACCACGTGAGCAGGCTGTTTTCTGCCCCTTCAACATCGCAACTCTTCTGTCAAAAGGCTATGCGCGTCACCAGATTTTCCACCAATCGCGACGAAACCTTTTGGGCTATGGGATTCATCCGGCAACCTCTTGAATGAACATGGACAGAGACATGTCAGGCATTAAGATAATAAACTAGTATTTGTAAACAAAGTGTTGTTGTGTGCAAACAGCCAACCCATCCCGGTAACATAGTTTGCCCTTATCCATCTACTAAATTTCATTTTTGGTTAAAGAATAACCACCACCACCACCATGCCTGAAATAAAAGTAACACCATTGGGTAAGTGATGTTGCTAACTAGGCTAATGTTAGCCACTATTAAAATATTAACACAGCAGTTCGTTACTGAGGCTTGAGCTATCATGATGGAAAAGTGGCTAACTTTGTTTAATCCAATATGTAATGTTATTGAGATTAAATAAAAAATAACGCGACCGGTTGTTGTGTTTACTTACTACTTTTCCTGTTACTTGCTGTCTCAACAAGGTGCTGGACAAGATGTTGGTCGCAGCTGCATCCTTGTGTCAGTGGGAGGCAAGAACATCATGCTGGACTGTGGGATGCACATGGGATACAATGACGATGTAAGGCTATACTTGTCTGCAAGTCTGGAAGGGAGCAGGAGCAGAGATATCTACAGACACACACACTACCCGGAAAAATTAAAAAAAATATTTCCTCCCAATTTGATAATTAAGCCAATTCCCAATCCCCCAGCCTCTCTGCGAAACCCCACAATAGGTCATTAATAATAATCTTTTATTGTCCGACCAAGGATATTTATCTTCACAGTCTGTTCAAACACCAACATCAAAACAACACAGAGCCCAGTACACTGGTATAAAAACATGCAGAGCAGTAGCTCTGGTCCAGAGCTCCACTGCTTCTGAGTCTGACCTGCATTGGAGCTCTGTTGGTCTCCGTGCATTCGGCCATTACTCCACCCGACCAGCCTCTCTTCTCTAGTGGATATATAAAGAACGTTTTACCTACTCACCAAAATAAACACGTCTTGTGTCATTAGAAAGCCTACTTACCTTGGTGGTCACACTCTTAGCCCCCCACCACACGGATAAATTGGACCTTTTGGCCAGAACGCGATCGTTTTTCACTGAAGGAAAAATATTTCCTATGGAACTTTTCTATTGGCAATATCGGTAGAGGGCGCAAATCCTGGTTGTTTTTCCGGTGAAAAACGATCGCGTTCTGGCCAAAAAGTCCAATTTATCCGTGTGGTGGGGGGCTAAGAGTGTGACCACCAAGGTAAGTAGGCTTTCTAATGACACAAGACGTGTTTATTTTGGTGAGTAGGTAAAACGTTCTTTATATATCCACTAGAGAAGAGAGGCTGGTCGGGTGCAGTAATGGCTGAATGCACGGAGACCAACAGAGCTCCAATGCAAGTCAGACTCAGAAGCAGTGGAGCTCTGGACCAGAGCATGCAGAGCAGTACAAAAGGTTGGATAGTGCTTTTGTACAGCATTACCTGTAGGAAGGGTGAAGATCTCCAATCATCTTTTCCTTAATTTTTGTTAGCCAAGAAGAGTTGTCGATATGGCAGATACCGGTAATATGATTTTGTAACAAGAATATTGCATATTATCATTCCAGAGACGCTTCCCTGACTTCTCCTACATAACCCAAAATGGACGCTTGACAGAATTTCTGGACTGCGTAATCATTAGGTTTGTATTAAAAATCTATGTATGTATTCTAATACTGTAACTTTCATATGCACATCATGCACACCTGTGACTCATAGATGTGTTAACCAAAAAGCGGTGTCCTTTTTGTTCAGGCATTGCTATGCATTTTATATGTTACTATACTGTGTTTCCTAGCCATTTCCACCTGGACCATTGTGGCGCTTTGCCTTACATGAGCGAGATGGTGGGCTACGATGGACCCATCTACATGACTCACCCCACCAAGGCCATTTGTCCCATTTTGTTGGAGGACTTCAGGAAGATCACTGTTGACAAAAAGGGAGAGACCAACTTCTTCACTTCACAAATGATCAAAGATTGCATGAAGAAAGTGATTCCTTTAAACCTGCATCAAACTGTCCAGGTGAATGAAATAACACAGCGTGTGGTTATTTTATATGATTAATTTAAGCTGTGTCTATGACAGACAAGCTGCATGTAGATATATACAGTATTGTGTGTGTGTGTGTGTGTGTGTGTGTGTGTGTGTGTGTGTGTGTGTGTGTGTGTGTGTGTGTGTGTGTGTGTGTGTGTGTGTGTGTGTGTGTGTGTGTGTATACAGTATATATATATATACATACAAACACACAAGTATTTTTATTACTCTGCATTGAAATTTGGTATAAAACAAGGTACAATTTTGAAATGTCCAGAATCAGATATTAACTTATTATATATTATATATTATATTATATATATATTATATATATCACTGGTATACTAGCTGAGTAGCTTGTTTCATGACATACAGTTTTCCATTCTGGTGAATACAGGTGGACGATGAGCTGGAGATCAAAGCTTACTATGCAGGCCACGTTCTGGGAGCTGCCATGGTGCACATAAAAGTAGGATCAGAGTCTGTGGTCTACACTGTGAGTATAAACAACAAGTCTGGCTTATATTACAATCTGTGAATTTGATTAGTGTGGTCTTAACATCAAATCTTGTTAACATGCAGGGAGATTACAACATGACACCTGACAGGCATTTAGGGTAAGTGATATTTATGAAAATTCACATTGATAAGGTTATGGTTAATTATATTCATACAGTCTCTTGACCTGGCTGCTACATGTATTTTAATTTCTGAAGGGCTGCATGGATTGATAAGTGTCGTCCAGACGTCCTCATTTCAGAGTCCACATATGCCACCACCATTCGTGATTCAAAACGGTGCAGGGAGAGAGACTTTCTGAAGAAAGTGCATGAGACAGTAGAACGAGGAGGAAAGGTAGTTACTAAGTGCACTGTACAATTGTATGATTAACCATTTTCAAATAATAAGATGATCCAAAATAGCAATAACATTCTGTTTGTAGGTTCTCATTCCAGTTTTTGCCCTCGGGAGAGCACAGGAACTCTGCATCCTATTGGAAACATTTTGGTAAGGTTGGTCTTTAATCTCTGCTAGGAATATATACATGTATATATTATTCTGTTGGTTTGCAATATAATTCTCCCAAAGCAACAAACAAAAGGCAAAACTATCTTATGACATCATATAGAGACATGTACAGTATGTTGGCATGACACTGATCTGAGTGGGAGAGCAAGAGTGAAAGCCATGTTTCAGTGTAATTTACAAAATTAGCATATTTCATGGTTCATAAGTTAATTTTAATTTGATGAATCTCATTTAGGCAGTGAATTAGTATTTTTTACAGAAAATAGGTGGAATTTGAGTGTAGAATTTATTTCAACTTTAATAACAAACCTCTAGCCCAGTCCCTAAAACACACTATATGATAGGACCAGTGGGTATACGCTTTAATTATGCCTCCTGATGGGGTTGTATAAACTATATATCTATTATGTCTAAAGAGTTTCAATCAAAATCACTCATGCCAAGAGGATTTGAAGTGTTCTCTTTTACAGACTTTTATGGCACACATTCATAATAATAATAATATCTGATACTTATAGAGCACTTTTCAAAATAAACGCTTCAAAAAAGACGCTTTACATGTGCACGAGCACCAAATTATTTGCAGGTGGCATCGCACGTCGGAGGGATCTTAAACTGTTTGTTACCTGCAGAGTACAAACAGAACCATCTGGACATTGTGCTCACCCATAGCCCTTAAGTCTGTATGGATGTTAGATGTCAGTACTGAGTGCACCCATTGCACCCCCAGAGTTGACGCTGTTGGTACTGAGTGCATTACTTTTTTTTAATGTAATAGCGAGGTTGCCTCTTATTCCATAGGGAGAGAATGAATCTGAAAGCCCCAATGTACTTCTGCACTGGGCTGACAGAGAAGGCCAATCACTACTACAAGCTCTTCATAACATGGACCAACCAGAAGATTCGCAAGACCTTTGTACAGAGAAATATGTTTGAATTCAAACACATCAAGGCCTTTGATCGCACCTATGCAGATAATCCTGGACCTATGGTACATCTTTTTTGTGTTCTCTTCCTCTAGAAAATCACATGGTGGTATTTGTACATTAGTTTGTTGGTCTCAACTGAATTATACTGTATTTATTTGTAGGTGGTGTTTGCCACACCAGGTATGCTGCATGCTGGTCAGTCTTTGCAAATCTTCAAGAAGTGGGCTGGCAATGAGAAGAACATGGTGAGTGTCACTCAGTACAGGTGGCTCTTTACAGGTATTATAGGCAACTGTTTTTTAGCCAGCCTTTTTCCCTTCTATGCCGCTGTTGCAGCTGGTTCCCTGCAGATAAACACTTGCTTTGCCCTGCAGACGGTCTAGAACTTTTATTGTTGTCAACTAATTCTTTTGTTGGGCCCATGAAAAGGCGGTGCTAGTGTTTGGGGGGAAGGGGGTTGTGGGGGGTTAGGGGGCGTTTTAGCCAATCACAACACAGAACTTCTCCAGCAGTTTCATAATGACCCAATTGGGTCATTATGTGGAGGTGAGGTGGAGTTAGATTCAAATCTGTTTACAAACAGATTGTATACACACTAAGGCCCCGGCTATACAAGGAAATTATCCGTTCTTTTCCTCCTCCGTTGAAAAAAAAAAGTCCTGTCCACACAACACAGATATCCGTGTCCACACATGCAACCCAAAACGGACATTTTGGACTCCCAACATGTATGCCAGGCCAGTAGGTGGCGATAAGAAATGTTTAGCGCAACAGAAAAATAAGCTTGTGAGTTGGTTTCCATGGTTACCCAAATAAATTCTCCACGTAACCTTCTAGTAGTAAGGGATTATGTTATTGGAGTTATCAAAGTGAATTGAATATTGGAGGTATATGGAGGAAATGTGAACTGCACAAAAAATCATCACCCTCCCTATGAATTAAAAAACAATAATTTTTAATTCCTTTTTGTTCTACTCTTAGTCGACTAAATGTCTTTTGTTATAGTTGACAAAAACAACTAAACAAACATGGGCACGCGCGGCTGTGGCGGTGACGTCATCACTTTGGTTTCGCGCGTCTACACGGCTTTCGCTGCTCCGGATATTTTCGAATATCTTCACTTATTTATCCGTTTTCACAAAACTCAGTTTGAGTGACGTAAAACGCCGTTTGCGTGTAGTAGAAAGGCCCAAACGCAGGAATATTTCTGCGTTTGACAAAAGATCCGGAGTTGTGTAGCAGGGGCCTGTAGTTGCCTATGAAACCTTTAATGACAACCATGCTTGCAATCTAACTGTTATTTCTTTGTACCAGGTAATCATGCCAGGGTATTGCGTTCAAGGGACTATTGGACACAAGATCTTGAATGGGCAGCGGAAACTGGAAATGGAAGGAAGAGCAACGGTAAGAAACAAAAGGGTCACATAGGGTTTGGGAATATACACTACTGTGTAGACACAGCTGTCTCATAACTCTTGTTCGCCATTATCACCTCTCTTTTCGCCATTATCACCTCTCTTTTCCTGTCTTTCCCTGCTTATGATCCAGGCAGGAATTACTTAAAGCTCTAACCCATAACATTAATTCCCTACCCACCAATCCAACCAGTCTCTCTTGAACATGTGTCAAAACTTCTATCCCGGAGCTCACCTGTACACCTGCTTGCTCAGGGGAGATGTTGCATTTAATTTGGGCTCCAGGTGATACCACTTGTCAGACTTAAGTGGTCTCACCTGACCGCAGGGTCTAAATGTGTATATAACAACTACAGCTGTATTGTATCAACCTTATTTATCGTGATGACGGTATTTTGGTAATCTTAGGTGATTCATTTTTCTTCAACTTTTAAAAGAATAGTAAAAACAAACCAACACCATAATGTCTCATAATGCGACGCATTGTGAGCTTGTACAGCAGATCATTTATTTTTCACCATGGCTTTAGGGCTTTCATTGACTTGCATTGTTTGTCTCTTTCAGTTGGATGTGAAGCTACAGGTGGAGTACATGTCCTTCAGTGCTCATGCAGATGCCAAGGGCATCATGCAGCTCATCCTCATGGCAGAGCCTCGGAACATGCTCCTGGTTCACGGAGAGGCTGTGAAAATGGAGTTCCTCAAGGGAAAAATTGAACAGGAATTCAGTGAGTACAATCTCACATTTCTTTTTCCTTCTCCCCCCTTTTTAAGATATGTTTTTTGGACAGACAGGAAAGTGGGAAGGAGAGAGGAAGAGACGTGAAGCAAAGGTCGTCATGAACGGGACTCGATCATGCAACACGCTGTCAGGCCAAAGCCTATACAGCTCCATTCCAAAAAAAATAGAATATCATGGAAAAGTTATTTTATTTACACAATTCCATTGAAAAGCCCGAACTTTCATTAGTTATAGGTTCAGTGCTCACATTGTAAATAATTTCAAATATTTATTTGTTTATTTTTACACAATTTTGGCTTCCAGCTCATAAAACCCACCAAATCAGGATTTCCAAAAAAATAGAATATTTTATGAGACCACTAAAAAAATATTTTTTAAACAAGAAATGTTTACTATTTGAAAAGTATATTAATGTATGCAGTTAGTACGGTACTTGGTCTGGGCTACCTTTGAACAAAATAATTATTTCATTAATGGGGCGTGGCATGGAGGTGATCTGGAGGTGAACCTCTGGCACTGTTGAGGTGTTATGGAAACCCAGTTTTGCTTCAATAACAGCCATAAATGAATTAGTATTATTCAGTCTTATGTCTCACACCTTCCTCTTGACAATACAACCCAGATTCTCTGTTGGGTTAAAATCAGGACAGTTGGCTGGTCAGTTAAGCACAGTAATACCATGATCAGTACAGCAGCTACTAGTAGTTTTGGCTCTGTGGGCAGGTACCAAATCGAGCTGGAAAGGAAAATATACTCTAAAAGGCATGTGCCTGGACCACTTGGCCTGCAGGCGCAAACAACCTCACTCTTTAAACACTAGAACGCCTTGGCTGTTGTACAGTATGTCCAATAACAATGTGCCTTGGTTTACAACAGACGTGAATAAATAAATATCAACATATGTAGACATAACCTGCAAAACAATGTTAACGTGTATGTAACTGCAGCTTTAGTTATTTATTTGTAGTAGATCTTGTAGTATAATTTGAAAATTGCACTCTATGGCCAGAAAAATAATGACGTCTGTATGTTTGACTAAGGTTTGACTGGATTACTGTAGTTTAGGAAGGAAGTGAGAGCAGTGTCTGTGACACCTCAGACATTTGAAATTGCGTTTGCTTCCACCCTGTTTGCTTCCCATATACAGTACACTCATTTTTGAGCATGCACAAGTATGTTACCAACAGACATTTCTGTCTGGCTTTCATGGTATATCGCTCACTGCATATGCAGTGCATTGAGTACATACTGCACACAAAACCCCAATAAATTTATTGTGTCCTAAACATCATCCTCCAGTAGATGGCAGCATTAGCCAATACGTCTTAATTCATGCTACTGTGATCAGACACTAATATGTATTTCATTGATAGGTGAATACCTGAATAACTACTGTAGTTGGTCCGTAGCAGCAGCAGTAGTAGTAGTAGTAGTAGTAGTAGTTGGTCCATAAGGGGGGGAAGGCGAGGCAGACCTGTAATCAAACAATTTCCTGAACAGTTTAACATGCATCTTCATGCAACATGCATGAATGTGATTTTGTCAATCACCAAAAGACAATGAACTTTTTCAACACAAGAAGTTTGCCTTCTGTCAAATTCCAGTACACATAGAGTGAGCATTCTTTTTTTCTTTCTTTTTCCACCCTTTCATCACTGCATAAAGGGTACTACAATAGCCTTTATTTGTTTATCTTGTTGTAACAAAGACCGGCTGTTCCAAACAGTGCTAGAACTAACAGAGGAGGTTACAGAAACAAAATCAAACTCACTACAGTATAAGTAATTTGTTCTGTACCACGCACAAGGACATGTAAGACTAACTTTATTTTGAACACTGACTTACACTAGTAATACCTGTTCATTTTGTGTATTCCAGGTATAAACTGCTATATGCCAGCTAATGGTGAGACAGCGTCTATCCCCACCAACCCTAGTGTACCAGTGGACATCTCGCTGAACCTGCTCAAGAGGGAAATGGCTCTTGGGGGTGTGTGCTGTTTTCAGATTAAAAACACTTTTTTGTCTTGGCCAAACAACTCAAATGACATACATTCCAAAATTTGTTTTTAATATTTAATATATAGTAGAGCCGCACAGCTGCAAGTTTAATGAGGACATGCAGAGAAACCAACGTTTCTGACAGGCAAACTGCCTTTTCAGGGTAATGGACTAAGGTGTAACTTGGCCAATCAGCAGGGTGACAATGAGACAATCAGGCAACCCTGTGCTGGTGGAAAACTACTGGGTCGAGCAGTAGAGAGCACATAGTATATTGGCATGTTAATACTAGATTAGTACATTACATTACAGTACTAGATTAATACATTAATGGGCCTAGTAATATAACAAATAGCATCATGAAAGAAACAAATGAGACCACAGAGGAAATAGCATACAATATATTATATATCATATTTAAAAGTATATACATTTCCAAATGCACAAATTGATGAAATAGTCTATACTCAGCAGTGACGGTGACAGCAAGTTGTTGTGTCAGGGTTGCCTAAAAATAATAAAATAAGTAAAATCAAGTAAAATCAATACACATCGGTTAAAACTCTCAAAACTTTGCCCCCTGTGTGTCTTAATATTGATGTTTCTTTATTTTTAGGCATCCCTGTTGTTTCCCTGTGTCCTCATTAAACTTGCATTGACAGCTACGAGTGTGCGGCTATACATTTTTTTCTTTTAGTAACCTTTCATAGCTTAAAGATATAACAAAGGCTTTTTGAAACTCAACTGAGCGGTGTGTCAGAAATGTTCTTAAGTTCACGCTTGTCCTCACACTTGGATTTCATTCTACTACTACAAGGGAAGGAACTTACATGTGTTTTACTGCTTTCAGTTTCTAGTAACCACGTGGTACAGAACATGCATCGATTCCGCTTTCCTATATTTGACACTGCTGGTGATTTGGTGTTGGCCTCATATTACTGTTTCTGTTTGTAATTCATTATTTTCCATTATATCAAAGGGCCCCTTCCTGATCCAAAGAAACCTCGGACCATGCATGGAACGCTGATCATGAAAGAAAACGTATGTTATTCAATTCTGACTTCACAGAAAACAGAATCTCTTAATTGTAAGGCTGAAAGGACTCTTTGATTACCTTGAGAATTATTTACGCCCCATGAATCTGTAATGTTTGCATTTCGTAAGTAGTTGAAATGTAGTTAACTTTCACTTATGCAGTCTCACTGGACTTGTTTGACGGCCGACACTTAATCAATTCATTCTCAAATTCCCTTTAATAGGGTATGAGGTTGGTTTCTCCAGAGCAGGCTTTGAAGGAACTTGGTCTCAACGAGCACCAATTACGCTTCACTTGCCATGTTCAGCTCCAGGACCCCCACAGCGACCCTGACACACTCCACAGAATTTACACACACCTAAAGAGGTAAGGGGAGCTAAAGCAAAACACAGTTATTCAGTTCACTGAATAACAGAAAATTTCACATCGTCCCTTCCATTAATTTTGTTTTCCTTGATAGATCCTCTATTTATTATCATTATCTATGTAATTTAAAAATGGTTTACCTGAATTTATTTCTTAATTCCCTGCCATATTGAATATTCTGGGGATTATTGTTACGCACATAGTGCAATTACTCTTTAAAGTTATAGATTATTTCACCAGATACACTCTATATTTGGGCTCACTGCATTCGCAATGAAATGGTCAATTATGTGATAAAATCATATTGGGGCAAAAAAAAGTTAATTGTATTTGCATTACACTTTTATTGTATTTATAATGGTTTGTGCTACAGTGTGTTAAAAGGTTACACCATCCAGCACCTCCCTGACAGTACGGTCATGGTGGAATCTATAGTCATCAAAGTGTCATCTTCAGCCGAAGACACAAACACAAAGGTCCTCCTGCTTTCCTGGAGTTATCAGGTAACTAGATCTGCACTCACAGTGCCAACTTGCTTGCTGTGCATAAGTAGGCCATGGCCTACCTGTGATACTAAGAGATCTCTTAGAAAGATAGTGCCCAGAGTGCTGGGTGATGTATTATGCGTGGTATCCGACACCAAAACATGTTTTTTCCTGTTTCAGGTGAATCATCATACTGATGATTTGTTGTAAACAGGAATAAAGTTCCAAAACCAAATCAAATTAGTCCCCGCAGCTTTCCACGATTGCAGATTTTTTTTCATGGAAATGACAGTGCGCGGAAATCAAAGTACCCCGCGATAAGCAACGTACGTTGCACAATAGTAGAGGAGTTTGGGTCCCCGCTTATTGGGGGGGACATATTTCCCTGGCCGTGGTGCAGCATCCGTAAAACATAGTTACTTATAGGTACGAGTAGGTAGCCTTACGCTAGGTACTATAATAAGGATTTATACTTGTACGTGGTTAGGTGTCTAACAAGTTCACAATGAATCACGCTGCAGGGTGAAATCTCCCCTAAAAGTCTTCGGGGAGAAATGTTCGCACATGCCTTTATAAGATTCCTCCTGAAACGGAATCTATGTAAAAACAATGCTACAAAACAAAAACAATGCTATTAAAAGTAGAAAATAATTATCACACCCACATTAAGTAAGCCTATCTAAACTGTAGTTAATGTGTGCAGGGAATGAGAATGACAGAGAAACCACTGTTGCAGTGCCATCAGTGTTTTCCTATGCTATTTCATATACTGAAAATGCTGAAAATAATATAGTAATAAATCCCCCCCAAGAGGGACAAAAACTATTTTGATTATTTTACAAATGCAATATTTCAGTGTTTTGATATTGTAATCAATTAAGATACTTCTGACTTCATTACTCCTTTAAAAATGGTCTTGCTTCATAATATCTCATTTTAGATGGGTGTTTTTGAGTGTGTTTTTAATGGCCACACCAAATTAATGTTTAAGCCACAGAATCAAGAATTGCTCTGCGCAGATTCAGGAAATGTACTCCGTAGAATATTTACTTTTTTCCTGTGAATTCCTGGAGGGAATATCAAATAAAGTCTACAATGCTTATTGTTCTGCTGTACTTTGTCAGGATGAAGACCTGGGGAGCTTTCTTTCTAACCTTCTGAAAAAAGGGCTTCCTTCTGGATTGTGCTGAAATATGAGAAACCGAAACCAAAGACGATCAAACTGCATCATAAATGAGCACACAAATGAGCCAACATGGACTGTATAGCAGATCTACACGCATGTGTTCTGAGCTTGTAGATTAGTTATTTTGAGCAAGAGTTTTGGTGTTTGGAGGGGGGAAGAGAGACTAAGTACAGCACCGACTATGGCAAAGGTTTAAATGTTTCTTGATATTGTGTTCATTTCATAGACAGCATCCTTTGTTTGTGTCTATGGAGAGACAAGTTCACTGTTAGTATTTAGCTGCCTACCTGCCTAGAAATAAAACATGTATTATTTTTATGCTTTGGATATTGTACAAATGCCAAATTCACTAAACCTATATACAAAAAGACAGTTTATAATTACTTTGATTTTTGTTTTGTCATTTTTATTCATGCTAGATATTATATTCAATTTGATAATACAAAAACACAGACATCAAAGCTTGCAAATAGAACAAAACAAAAAAAGTGTCCTCCTAAATCTAGCTTGCTGTAACGCCAACTCCTCTGGCTCCCCCAAGCCTTCCCCACAACCACTTCAGCGGCTTCCATTTGAAGTAGTTTGTGATAACATGGTAAAGTAATGGGTCGCCGCATGTATTTAGGGTGACTATGGCTGTAGTCACCCGCTTGGCTATGTGGATGGCTTTCTCAGCGGAGCAGTGCTCGATGAACCCCCGGCGTAGAAGCAGGTAGAGAAAGCAGACCACGTGGTAGGGGAAGAAACAGAGCAAGGTGATGGCCAGAAGGGTATAGATCACCCTCTGAGCTCGTTGTGCCGCAACGGTACGAATCAGTGAAATGCGCCGCACAGCTAGTGGGTAACACACCAGGATGATGACAGAATGCAGCAGGGAGCCAATGAGGCCTAGCAGGGTGTACGATGTCAGACGTCTATCCCACTCAACCCGGGCAAGGTTTTCAAAGCAACTGTGGCCGAGGGACCCTTCTCTGTCCTTTGTTTCTAAAGGCCCCATGAGGACAAAAGTCAGCATAACCATTGCCCAGACTGCCCACAACACCAAACTCACCCCGGCAGCGCAGTAGTTACGCCACCTCAAATAGGTGTGTGGATGTATCGTAGCAACATAACGGTCCACACAGATACAAGTCATGAAAGCAATGCTCATGTAGATGTTGGCGTAGAACAGGATTCCTGTGGCGAGGCATGCCGCGTCTCCGAAAACCCAACGGTTTTTGTTAATGTGGTAGTGGATGCGGAAGGGCAGGGTGCAGAGGATGCCGGTGTCTGCCAGAGCCAGGTTGATGATGTAGACACTGGATGAGGTGCGTGGTGTGATCTTGAAGGTGAAGACAAAGAGAGCGACCAGGTTACCTGGTAGACCCAGCAGCAGAACCAAGCTGTAAACTATAGGAAACATCCAGTACTGGTACTCAGGTGCTGGTACGCTGCAGTTACTTCCAATTCGGTCCATAGTATCAGAATAAGATAGGTCTGGAAGTAATAAGATGAATTACTGTTTTTTTTTATTTGTATAAACTCCTTCACCTGATCAGCAACGGTTTATTACAGCCTGTAGCAGGAGATGTCTTTTCTTATGTAATAACCCACATCTAACAACAGTATTGTTCGCATTAGAAACAAAAACATGACTACATTTGAGATTGAGATTTGCTTTGTTGATGAATGCAACATATATATAAAAATCTCACTTTTGTTAATATTTTTCTTAGAATAAACATTTAATATTTATTTTCACTGTAGTGTGATAAGTGAAATGAAGTAGTGAAAAGAAGATTGTTCACTTACCAAAGTTTCTGATGGGCTCTAATAGCTAATCCTTTGACACAATGAAGTGCTCAAGCAAACATGACTTTCCATTTGTTTCTAGAATGTCATCTGATCTGTGCGTATGATAACAGGAAGCCACAATACAAGTGAAAGCGTCACAGGAATCCGCTTACTGGTTAACATACGGTAATATGACGTAGATCAGATTAGTCTAAATGGTTGCTGGAGCTTGGATATTGGTGATAAAAAATGATATTGTAGTTGCCATTGCACAATATTAGAAACAGATTGATTGAATACTTATATTACATTATTAACTGGTTGCATGGACAAGCACAGTGGCCCACTGAGCACAAGTTTTTAAAAATGTCTAAAAGTGAAAAGTTTTTTGGGGGGCGTCAATTCTTAGATTAGACGTTTGTGAGACGTCTAATCAACATCTAATATAAGTATATCTATTAGACGTCTAATCTAAGATTAGACCTCTAAAAAGCTTTCACTTTTAGACATTTTTTTTAGATCTGTGCTCAGTGGGGTGTCATTTGTCTGCGACCTCCTAATGCCACTGTGCACGGACGGCCTCAATGATCCTCGCATCACACTTAGATTGGGATCGTTATCCAAATATGTGATCCCCAAAGGCAAATCGTTGTTAATTTATTACATACAAGTGTTCTAGGCGTATTAAGGTGTGCGGAATCCAAATCTGCTGTATGTAAAGCTCAAAATGGCTGTTAATTCTTCAAAATGGACCATCTAAAGATGGCAGCTACCACGATGCTGAAGCATAATAGAATGATTTGTGTTTGACTAAATAAAGTAGAAAATGGATTGAAATTCATTTTTAATGCTTTCATACGAGTATATGGAGAAGACAATTACATATATATTCATATTTAAGATAATTTGTGAGGAACTACTATTATAATTTATAGTGTAAAATTATACTATTTAATGGTGAATAATTGCTTCACAATTTGCCTAAATTTGTGTTTGACTATTTGCATGCAGTAGACACATTGTCTTTAGTGTTCTGGTTCCATACAAGAGCTTGATAATCAGAACGCATGATGTGAAACTTTGCTGTATCTGAGGTTGGTGGCAGTCTCTTGTGGATGCTCCATACAAAATAACTTGACTCTTGATCCATTGCATGTACCAATTTCAGCATACCATATATCATCATCTTACAAATTTATTTCTCTGCTGACCTCGCCATGTCTTCCATGAGTTGACGTTTTCCAATCCCAATGAGATCTGAGTGATGTTGCTGGAACACCTGCCTGTTTTTTGTTTGTTTGTTTGTTTGTTTTTTTCATGCTGTCACAGCCAGTGACAGCATGAAAGGCTAGTAGTGTATCAAACCTGAGCAGAAGGAAACTTGTGAATTTCATGCACTGGACATACTGGAAGCGAGTTCAAGTGACTGGATCTGGATCAAGTGACTTGACAATGGTCATGCTCCAGCAACCTCCCTGATAAGACAATGACCGGAGTGTGTTTAATCATCTAGACCAGTCTAATGGAAGCAGAACTGACTCATTCTCTATTTTATGCCATGCCTGTCTTGATTTTAAACACAGTCCGAGGTCATTGTTGTATCAGTGCATTAGTTGTGTCCGAATGTGATGTGCTTCTTTTACTTATGGCACACTATGACAAGATGCAATGTCAGCGTCTTCACATTAAACTTGGGACATCAAAGGATAGCATGTATCTCCAGTGCATAAAATTCACAAGTTGCCTTTTGCTCAGGTTGATATTACACTACTTGCCTTTCATGCTGACACTGGATGTAACAGTGTGTCTCAGTTCAGTGGCCATGGTAAGAAAACAGCCTGGCAGGTGTTCCAGCAACATCACTCGGATCTCATTGGGCTTGGAAAAGGTTTTCTCACAGAAGATATAGCGAAGTCAGCAAAAAAATAATATGCAAGATATAGGGAGTGACTGTAGTTGGTAACCACAATGAAGCAAGTGTCAAGCAGGGCTTGACACTAACACTTGCCCGCTTGCCCGGGGCAAGTAAAAAAATGGTCGGGCAAGTGACGACTGCTACCTGGTTGCCCGATCGGGCAAGTGTGCAACTTAGTGCACTATAACACAACACAAGATAAATTTGCCTTGAAGGCAGTCATTGCACTCTGCCTCTGTGTCTTTCCCTGCTTTCTAGCTATCCACAATTCCAGGCAAATTAACATACACATCAAAATGACGATTCATCTTCTACATTCTCTAGTTGTGTAGACCTGGGATAATTAAGATGATGATGATGAATTTTAACTCTTGAGAGTGTAAAAATTAAACCAAATGGACCCGCAAGGGTCCATTTAGTTTAATTTTTACGTTCTCAAGAGTTAAAATTACATCTGCAAAATTTACAATATATTTTTGGGGGGCAAGTGACCATGACCTGAGGGCAAGTAGAACCTGACTTGCACTTGCCCGATGGGCAAGTGCCTCGGAGACCTTAGTGTCAACCCCTGTCAAGTTATTTTGTATGGGGCGTCCACAACAGACACTGCCAACCTCAGATGCAGCAAAGTTTCACATCATGCGTTCCAATTATCAAGCTCTTGTATGGAACCAAGACAAGCCTTTGTGTAAATGTACAAAGGCTTGTCTCAGTCAACACTGCAGCTGCAGAAAAGTACACATTAAGTGCATTGAAGTGTGCAGTTTCAAGAAACTTGGCAACACCGGCCAGAACACTGAAGATCATTAGGACCGTGACCGTGTCTGCTACACAAGTCATAAATACAAATTTAATCAAATCTTGAAGGAATTAAAAATAAAACAAAACATTTTTTTAATTACTAATTTTCACAATATAAATTATATTAAAGTGTTTTTTTTTTTTTGTTTTTTCGCCATTGATCTTAAATGTGAATAGTTTGTTGTATTCCCCATTTGAAAACATAAAAATCAATTGCATTTCAATCTATTTTCTACCTTATTTAGTCAAACATATCATTTTATTATGGTGGTGGCTGCCCTCTTTAAATGGTCCATTTTGAAGGCTTAGCAGCCATTGTTGGTTTTAAATACAGCAGATTTGGATTCAACACATCTTAACACCCCTAGAACACTTGTATGTAATAAATTTAAACACAATTTGCCATTTTCTGAAATCTAGGCTAGTCTATCACACTACCAGCACCTCCCCAAAAAGTAAACATGGGCTTTTGTTTGTTTGGTTGCAACAAAGCAGGATGCACTGTGCTGTATACTAACCCACAACCTTTGTGGTGGTGTGCAGAGATTTTATCACTCTGCAATGTGAGCCAGGAGTGTACAGTTTTAATGCCTTTGTGCTTGTGGTTTGCTGCTAACATAGAATGCTAACTAGACAATCTAGTCAGGTCCCCAAATGCCAAAAAGGTGATGCCTGCCAATTTTGATAAAAGTTACTTAAGGTATTGTGCTTGATGTGTTGTTTCAATCTTTATGTGCAGAATCCATTTCTGAAATATGCAGAGTCCTATGCAGGGTCATTGTTTTGTGTACACCTACTGTCAAGGAACTGAAGATTGCTTTTTTTATGTATGGCTATTGGCTACCCTTAAGCCTTGAGCACACCAGACTATATATATTAATAATATATATAATATTTACAGCAGCTTGATAATTTAATTTACTTACTAATTACTCAATTTCTGTTGAAGTGGTCACTTGTATCACTTGGCATATGACAAAAATGGATTCAGCACATCAAAATCAAACACATTAAGCACAATTATTTATTAAAAAAATAATAATAGTAATTTTGCAGTTTTCTGAAATTTCTGACTAAATGGTGTGTCGTATCACTCGGCATGTGGCAGCACATCAAAATCATAGAAACACATTAAGTAACTTTACTCAAAGACGATCAGAATCATTTTGAAGGGTTTTCTGCCATTTGGGAACCAGTCTAATCTCATTCTTACGGCTCTCCTTAAAATATTCCACCATATTTGCGCATGCCCACATACACATGTACGTACAACGGAGACATGGTGGTTCATAGATAGATGTACAGTATGTTGCACATGTAGATATTGAGATGACGGTGTATATGTTGAATAGGTGTCTGTCTGCGTGAAGTCTAGCCCACGTCAACTCAGGATTTCTGGATGGCTGTCATCCAGTTTCCTAACCAACATCAGGTTCTTGTGCTCTGCAGTGTTCTCAGCCTGACTCTTGTGCCACATCATGTCTGGTTTGGCTCCCATAGAGTCTGTTGACTGGCCTCCAGCTCTGAGTCCCTGATACAGTGCCCTGCCAGCATCATCCTTCTCTTTCTGACCTTGTCCGTGACCCATAGTAGGTCCCCATAGGGGTCTATATTTCTGATATGGTCTGTCTATGTGACATTCATAATGCCATTCGTAGCATTCTTGTGTAGACTTATTCCCCTATTGTAGTCAGTATGCTTTGTCTATATGGAAGGAACCTGCAAGGCAATTATGACTTTATTTAAATTGCATAAGAATTCATAGAAAATCTAAATTGCCCTTACAGCTGCTCCCTATTTCTCTCATCACAGCTTAACAAATAGTATGATTTTCGACACAGATTCACTCATCATTTTTATTTCACACTAGATGGCACCCAAGATACACACTTGTAAATGGACCTAGTGCATTAAAAAAGACAATTGTTTTACAGTTGTTTACAGATCAACATGCCCAAATTAACAGCTGTACAAGCTTTTCTATATTACACTAAATCTGACATCAGCACATCCCTAATAAAATGAATATTGACTGCACATTTGGCATCAATGCACAAGATGCCAAAACAACAGTGAATATCTTTAAATCCTTCATTTTAATCTGATTGATTACACTTCACTGAGAGGTCTACTGAAACCTTTAAGTAAAAGCATAAAATATTTCAGCAATAAAACACTTTTACCATATACCATTTGATCATATTGATAGAAATTTCCAAACCACAGTGCAAAAAAAACATTCTCTCCTGTACTTAAACAGTTATTAATTGCCCTTACAGGTACTCACTATTTCTCATCACAGCTTAATAACGCTAGTATGATTTTCATCACAGATTCACTATCATTTTTATTTCACACTAGGTGGCACTCAAGATGCACACTTGTAAATTGACCAAGCGCATTGGAATACATGTATTTTCAGACCTGCTGATTCATGCTGTGCTGTGGCCGATGTCTAAAATTCAGCTCTGAAATCTGATCACTCCGTGGTTGATGTGTTCCTGGAAAGGCTTTTGGCAGTGTGTTTCCCCTGGATGAATGCAGATGCCCCCTCTGAGCTCTGGCCTCTGCTGCCACAGGGCACTGCAGTCTTCAGTACTATGGTGAAGGGAAGTCATTCACCTCCGATTTGCACCATAAGTGTGGTGTCATTAATACAAGGCTTAATTATTTAGTTGCAGTAATATTACACTACATAAAAAACAATCAGACCGATTAATTCATCATAAAGACAATTGGTTTACAGTTGTTTTCAGATCAACACGGTCAAATTAGCAGCTCTACAAGCTTTGCTATATTAAATATAAAGGTAT
>CM076968.1:30296678-30324178 GCA_039105355.1 Benthosema pterotum | reverse complement strand
AGGATTTGGCCTTCTACACACAATGTGGTATTTCTCAGAATCAGGAATGGCTGTTTTACACAATGATTGTAGAGGCGACTGCTCTGAGAAAACATTTGGCTTGGGAAACCACACATTTTTGGAGGGAACACTGAAGTTGTTTTTCTGCTTTAGTGCCTTGCCAATTCCTAACCATGTAGGGGTGGAAAATATGTCTCACTAAAATAGCTCTCTGCAGTCTGCACACACATCTCTATTCTTTGAAATAGAGAATCATGTGAACTTGGGGAACTTTAATTGATAGTGCATATTGAATATTGCACAAACCTTTTGCAGATATATTACATTTTCTGGTTTCATATTTAAATCAATCAAATGTAAATCAACAATGATTTAGATTGTGGACTTTCAGGATTCTAACATGTTGCCACATACATAGTACAAAGTAAATCAGATTGATGCAGCTTACTGCCAGTGTACCATCTATGTTGCCACATACATGGTACAAAGTAAATCAGATTGATGCAGCTTACTGCCAGTTATAGTAAAATGTATTTACAGACAAGCTCTGCAGATGTACACTGGTCTTTGAGGACAATGACGATGGGACTGATGCGATATCATTCATTCAAAGCTAGACATTTTGAACCATTTTGCTCCACTGATATCCACACATTATCCATATTCAAAGGAATAACAGAATGTAATACAAACACAATAAGAGTGCCAGTGAGAGGTAATACGTGCATGCATTTCCTTAATAAGTGTCATCATTAATGGACCTTTGTCGCATTACACAGCAAAGATGTTACACATTCTACACAGAACTTTAAAACCAGCCTTAGTCTTCAGTGGGCAGCTGGGTGGTGTCTGAGGCACAGCCACATGTACGGGTGAGCTGCACAGAGGAGATGACTACAGTGCCTCCTGGTTCCATGTACAGGACTGGCACCATCATTCGAGAAATGGACTGACAGCATGGCATCTGGGCCTGAGAGAGGAGGCATAATGTCCTATCATATATAATAAACCGGTATATACAGTATACTGTATATCAAATATGCAATACAATCATATTAATCATATCTCATTGCAATCAGAACCACAGACTCATCCCTATCTTCCTGCCACAGTCTGAAAATACACCTCTTCTGACTCCATCTCTGCCCATACCAAGTACTATAGGTTGGTATGTAATACAAGATTACATACCCATAGTACTTTCCGTACCCTCCTGGGTAGTTTAGATAGCACCTCATTAACTTAGATAGCAGTGACTTATATAGGATGTTTAATCATCATCATCATCATAACCTTTATTTCAATTCGGGGTACAATTGAGGGGCATGCCCTCATTTTCAATGTAGCCGAATGTACATAAAATAAAACAAAAAAGGAACAGAACAAAACACAATATCAACAACAACATAACAGAATAAAGCAAAGCAGAATACCAAGACAGAGGTGTGCAGTAATTACTTAGTACAATTACAAGTGCGAGTAAGGGTCCTGGAAATTATTTCCCTAAATTGACCCAGGGAGGGCAGAGAGGAAAATTTAGTCGTCTTTTGTAGCTTATTCCAGTCAGAGGGATCACTGACGGAAAAAGCTGTTCTACCCAGGTTTGAGTGAGCAAATGGAACCTTAAGGGTCAAAAAGTTGCTTGAGCAGGTTGAGTTGTTAATGTTTACATGCATATGTTTGCATACATTGTAAACTGAAGTGGATTGTAAACTCTGCTTAAATTGTAAACTGTAATGTGTATAATGTATTGCAATGTTTTAGTTAAAGTAATTTGCTCTGGATTATGAGCATCTGTTAAATGGCTAAATTCTAAATTGTATCTCAAATAATCAATCTGAGGTTGAGTCTGCAGTGGAAGATTCAGACAGCTTCGTTATGTTGAGGAGGGGGTCCATAACTGTACTTTTGTCCTGGTTAAACTTTACTGTTAATGCTGTACCTGTGAAGAGTTGTCCTTGGTATTTGGAGGAGTGTGTGATGGACAGCGCAGGTTGTTTGGTTCCAGCGCAGGGTTGCAGGATGCACACTGGACAAGGGTGAAGCTCTCAGGAAAGACCATCCAGTTGTCCCAGCCCAGATCTGTAACATAAATGGGAGGCTAAGATGTTACATAATATACAGTAAATGTGCGCATGTATGCACACACACACACACACACACACACACACCTTTCAGGAAGACCTGGGAAGACATCTGACAGCACTTAAGGCCAGTGCTATGGCCAGCACCAGGTGTCACAGTCAAGTCAGAACCTGCAAAAGCAGGATGTATTAAAGTTCTGCGAGTCAACTATTCTTGTGTTTGTACTGTTTTTAATGCTGCTTTGACCTACCTGTGCCATTCTGGGTTTGCAGAGTCATGGCATTGAAAGTAGACCTCCATTGGTCTCTGACGCTGTCCATCCATCCAGCAGGCAGACGTGGCTCAGTCTGCAGGTTGAGAGCATCCAGGAGATGCTTCTTTATGGACTGCAATGGCTCCTGGCTCCTGTACATGGCCAGCATCAATGTTTTCATCATTATTGTTTTAATTATAGGCTATATGTTTATTCAATATTTTATAAATAAATATAAATATAATCTTATGCTGCTGATGTGGAAAAACATAATGGTTGATCAATGTGTCGTGTGCACCCACATGCATTTTATTTGCCAATGAGAGCATAGTCCACCTAGATTCATCATGATTTGATAGATGTATATATTCAAAACAAATGTCCCTTATTTAGTCAGCATGTGCTAATTATACAGTTGATAATGAAAGAAATAATACTGTGCCACTATTAGTAGTAGTAGCAGCAGCAGCATATAAATCAATACTGAACTCATAATATAGTATATTACAGTTGTTCTAATAATAATGTCACCACAATCCAATAGTTTATTGATTATGAAGCAACAGCAATCCTTTACAGATTGACCTCCACTGTACTGTATATTTCCATTTAAGGAGGACATTATACACTACTCAAAATATTATGCTTGCCTTGTTAAATCCCAGAGTATACTACATTGACTCAAATTTTAGAGACATACATACTACTAACCTGTTGTTCCTGGCAACCTGAGGTACAGTGGCAGTTTCTGTTTCAGAAGATTTTAGAACAAATGTCATCACCCGCGAAGAGACCAGGAGCACTGTCATGACAAAGACTGTAATGGACATGTTTAATTGACAATACAACTATTTTCAATACAGATGTATGGCTGGCTATAGAGGTTGATTCTTTTGTTCTGGTTGGAGGAGAAGATAGGAATGGCCAGGTTGTTGTAGAGCCTGGGAACCTGGCGTTTTACTGTATCTTAGTTTGGCCTTGAGATAACAACATTGCTGCCTTGTCCACCCAGTTGTGTGAAATGGAGGATATGTTCTACAAGAGAAAAAGAGCAAAGAATGATCGGCAATGGATGACACAAATGACAGATAAGACAGATAACGCAGTAAGCAAAAGATAATTACCGTAGTTATAATTACATTATGTACATTAAATCCAAGCCCAGTTTAACCGAACAAACCTTTGGAAATGAACATTTGTAATAATATTTGTAATACCCTATTGGCCTGAATATAAGACTATGTTTTGTTTTTATTTTCAATAGAAATATCCTAAAATGGGGTTCGGGGTCTACACAATCTATACAATTTGACTTTCAATGTTCTTTTTTCACAAATGATGAAATCTTGAAAAATGGGGGTAGTAGTCTTATTTTATATTGTTGGTAATTTATTATTAAATTATAACATATTTAAGTACCGGTAGCAGCTAACCTTTGCTGAGCCATGTGGCCCATAAGGCAGCAGGAGTCTACTGTTTCTGTAGCATGAGGCAGCTTGAGCTACAAGTCCAGGCGATGTATTCTATTTATACATTCACAGACATAGAGTACCTCTCAGTACAGTATGTGACGACAGTTATAGTCTGGTGAACACCGGAGAGAGGGGTGACAGTCGGAATGTAGAAACTACCCTGGGAGCAGTATGGTTTGCCGTCCCGCCCTTTCTGTGAGGAGAAAGCCTAAAAAACCTTCAGTGAGGCCTTTAGGAGGGTCATTCAAGGCCTAAAACCCCAATGACCTTGGGATATATCACTGAGGATACGTCCCAGGTGCATCCATGTGATGTATTTCCGTTCTGATGCTGAGTGCCAAGCAGGGAGGATTTTTCAGAGTCTTCGGTATGATCCGGCCAGGGATCGAAGCCCTGACCTCCCAGTCTCACTCTAAACACAAGACCACTGAGCTGGTTATCTACTTTTGAGTTGTGATAATAAAGTTGAGTTCAGCTTATTAGTTTGGCAACTTTGCTTTGGCATGTCCAGCCAGGAAATCTCAGCCATGCATGGAATGCCATCTTGCTGTCCTGCTGTCCTCTACTATTGATGCCTAAACTGGGACACACAACTAACTAAAATAATTGCATAATGTCCTGAACCCACTATGTTGTTGGATATTGGAATGTTCTTCATTCCAATATGAAGTCATAATCAGATAATGTTTTATCATGTGGTTGGAATTCTGCATGCTCACCCGCATACACAGAGAATCGTGGGATTTATGGCCATAAATGACTAAAGTCCTTGAATGTCTGACATCTCCCATAGCTACTCCCCGTAGTAACAGTGGGAGTCTACCTGGCCCCGTTCTTGGTTCACAAAGAACCACAAAGACACTTTTATGCTCAGATAAAGGCCTGGGAAGGACACATATTGTAATATGCATCCCTACTGCTGCTATTTATAGCCAAAAGTTGTTTGTTGGTTAAACTGCATTTAACTAGTGATGCACAATATAATCAGTAGCATATCAAAATTGGCCATGTAGGACATACTGTATATAGAAATGCCACTCAAGTGAGTTGCCACATGGCAACTCACTCAAGTGCGGTCTAGTTTAATTTAGGCCAGGATTTTAGGATTTTTCTCTTCGGAATAGCACTACTCTATGAATGCTCATCTATCCTGCTAGTTGAGCAAAATAGGTTACAAAACCTGCAAGGGAAGCAGCCAGCAGGTGGAGCTTGGGTGATGGGGATGCATAGAGGTAAATACTGTACATCAATTGTTTAAATAGCTTATTGTTTGTATCATTGTTTGTTGCACTGTTCTTTGTCCATATATTTTGGATATGTATGAAAACTCTGGATTTTTTTTACATACTGCTGTAACTTTAAAAACTGTGGATTATTTCATCAAAGACTACCAGAGAATCAATAGTAAAATAGGTCAAGTTTGCATGTTTGCTGCTTGACATCACTTAGCCCTGGTTCCCATGCATGTTACTCACTCAAGTTCAGGCGGATTTTAGGCGGGTGAAGGGAAGCTGATTTGTGCAGTCACAGCTGGCATGAATCAGACTAATTGGACTCAGATCTAGCTATGCTCGGGCATGTTTTGGTATCAAGACCATCTGTATCTGAGTTACAGAAACTGTTGTATGCTGGAGTAAATCCTCAACAAACAAGAAACCACAGGACACCCAAACTAATAGAAACTAATAGATAGTGGCATTTAGTGGCATTTTATTATGATCATTAGTGAGGCCCAACTTGTATGATTTCCTGAAAGGTTGCAATGCGAAAATAGAAGCCATCGTTCTCCTGATAATGAAATATAAATATTGATACACAGACATAGTAGAAAAAATAGTAGTATTTTTTCAATCATGTACATTAGCTATTGTGAAGATCCTTTTTTTAACACAGAGACAGTTACAAACATTATGATTATAGTATAATTTTGTTTGTTCATAAACAAAGACTGCCATGAAAATAATCAACACTGTGATGAAATCGACATACGGCATATATCTTTATTGTGAACTTTATTAAAATAATGACAGATATCACATTTTACTAGTGATCAAAATAACAAATGTGCCAAACACAATAACAAACAACAAACAAAAGTCCGGGGGACTTTCTATTGTGGTGGTCATATGCATTCAATTAATCACCATAGCATAAACAATTAACACAATAATACAGGCAAACAAATACAAACACTGTTATGTATGTACAAAGGAGAAAATAGAATGACACCAACTTCCAGAGGGAATTGAAATGATCCCTTCTCTTGTGGTCTCCTATTTTTAGGTTTTTCTCTTTTGAGTGACTACTGATACACAACCTTTAATGGATGAGGTCAGGGCATGTCTTTGTTGGAAGATAGTAGAATAAGAATCATGGCTCAATCTACAGTATGTGGCTTTGGGTGACACTCACAAAACATTATATTTTTATGTACAGTATTTTGCTATACTATTCACTGGCATGTTATCAAGCAATGAGATTCATAGATAAACTGGAGACGATTCAATATTAGTAAGGTCATGCAAGTAAGGGTTTTAAATTTGTCTTAGCATCTCTGTTCTACTTGAAAAAGCATAAAAAATAAAACATAAAAAACATAATTTCCCTCAAAGGTTAAATGACTGCTCTATGTCTATTGTCTAAATGACTGGGCCAGAATTATTTCCCTTTGTGTCTTCTACCAGTCAAAACAAGTTGAAGCATGGCAGATAGATTGTGGAAAAACACAGCACAGCTGTTGCCTAGCTGTGGCAAAACACCTTAACATCCTGGAAGGAAAAACAGTATTGTGAAAAATGAAAAAAATCTAATCTTTATTATTTATTGTGAATTCAAATGGTCAGCATACAATATCCAGTAAGTAGATATTCCATGCATTCAAATTCTACTTTGAATTGTGTTCAAATGGCCAATAACCCGATGACATTTGACGTTCTGCACAATGTGGAAATTCCAGTTCAGGAAGCTGAAAGGAATGCTTAAGAGAATTTGGCTTTGGACAACCGCACATTTTTGGAGGGAACACTGCCTCTTTGGTGTTTTATTGCCTTGTCATTTCATAACCATGTAGGGTTGGGAAATATGGCTTCTTGAAATAACTCACTGCAGTGTGCACACAATATTCATTTAGCTAAGCTAGACCGTTAAACCTATCTCCATATAACGGATAGGCTACACACACTAATGCTCATTATAATATGGTACAATGTTTATTTTCTTCTTCATATTATCCTTCAAGGGAATATAATAAAATATGATGCAAACACAAGAGTGCCCGTGAGAGGAAAATAAGTGCATGCATTACGTTTTCCTCAATATTGTACAACATTTTGCAACTTGTTTGAAGATGTTAAACAATGTGGTGCACTAGTGCCAAAAACAACTACTGCCAAGTAGTTAAAAGACATGCATGGGTCTTTAAAACCAGCCTTAGTCTTCAGTGGGCAGCTGGGTGGTGTCTGAGGCACAGCCACATGTACGGGTGAGCTGCACAGAGGAGATGACTACGGTGCCTCCTGGTTCCATGTACAGGACAGGCACCATCACTTGGGACATGGACTGGCAGCATGGCACCTGGGCCTGGGAGGGCGTGGGGACATTATAACGTGTCATATACAGTATATCCTACTGTTATCATAATCAATATCAATCATTAATATCTCATATATTAGGTCAACTAGTAAGGTTTTGGTGTCAATGATCACAGAGCATGTTTTGCATATCCCTTTTTAGTCGCATCTGCTGAAATCAAACAAAAATATTAAAACCACAGCCAAATTAAACTATATAGCAGATTTACAAAGTACGTTGCTAGCTATCAGGATATTGTGTTGACAGCATTACAGCAGCATCCCTTGCCTGGAACTGAACTGGTGTTGAATTATCTTTTCACTATATAACTGTATGGTCTTATAGCCTCCTACTGCCTATATACCTAAATTGAACACATGTATAGTGCTATAGCTTCCTACACACATCTATCTCCAGAGTGGTGCACAGGGCCTGTTTTTCCAGTTTGCAGACATAAGGAGTGGCACAGCGGCCTCTAGGGACCACAATTGGGACTTGTTTTGTAAAGTCTAAACAGATTAAAGGAGCATTCAGTGATTTGGAAACCCTCAGATGTGCACATGCACACACTCTACAGTAAGGGGAAGTCTAACAGCACATACAAAAAGCCCAAACACCCCCACTCAATCCTGATTGAATGAAAAGCTTTTCTCCCAAAGTCCAAACTTTCTTTTCTTTTCTTTTTTAGGGAGAATTAGCCAAAAAAAAGAAAGAAAGAAGAAGGGGGAAAAAAGAAATATTTCAATTATGTGAAATCACTTACTACCCTTTAAAGAGTAAACCCCAACAGATTTGTCATGGAAAATGCATTCATTTTCTACAGCAGAAATGTGTCTTGTTTATGCTATACCTGTGAAGAGTTGTCCTTGGTATTTGGAGGAGTGTGTGATGGACAGCGCAGGTTGTTTGGTTCCAGCGCAGGGTTGCAGGATGCACACTGGACAAGGGTGAAGCTCTCAGGAAAGACCATCCAGTTGTCCCAGCCCAGGTCTGTTAGGAACATATAAAATCACATACTGCAATTCCCTATTTGCAAACAAGTAACACACACACGCACGCACGCACACACTATGTCATACCTTTCAGGGAGATCTGGGAAGACATCTGACAGCACTTAAATCCAGGGCCATGGCCAGTACCTGGTGTCACAGCTAAGTCAGCAGAGCCTGCAGAAACATGAAATGTAACTTTTTTTTTTTTTTTTTTACATGTTTTCCCCTTTTAAGCAAATACTTAAACTATATTAATTATTCCATTATCATTTGTTATTTGTGCTGCATATTTGCATTTGACCTACCTGTGCCATTCTGGGTTTGCGGAGTCATGGCATTGAAAGTAGACCTCCATTGGTCTCTGACACTGTCCATCCATCCAGCAGGCAGACGTGGCTCAGTCTGCAGGTTGAGAGCATCCAGGAGATGCTTCTTTATGGACTGCAATGGCTCCTGGCACCTGTACATGGCCAGCATCAATGATAGCATTACATTATAGCATTATTTGGTAAGATGCTATTAAACTTTTTGTTTGATTGTTTGTTTGTTTAAAGCCATGCAATTTAATCTTATTGCTGAAACATATTAACCAGATGAATAGAAAAGGATATTCAACACATCATTGCAACTAAGCAGTGCATTGCACGGTATTTGTCAATAAGCACATGCACAATAGGCCTACAACAGCTTATATACAATAAGAACAACTACAGTATATGCCGTACTGTATGTGCTATAGAACTTGACTCATAGAAACAGGTTTTCTCAACATGCTCCAACAAGTGCTGGTATCAGTTCTGTAGGTATCAGTTCTGTAGAATCTTGTGAGTGACTGATTATGCCGTTAATTGTCTAGCAGCATGTTAAAGCCCATGTGAGCACTGCTCCTTTGTCACAGCCAAAGTTTCATTTGTACCTCAGCAAGCATCTACTGTGTGAACAATGAACTCATACTATGTTATACTCTTGTTTTTTTTATATCATTATTAGTAATAATTACTGTGAGTATTTATCCTATAAAGATTGGTCACCAGCCTTTAATATCCAGTGCACTCTGGTCCTGTATCACAGCTGTACTCAAAACATGTCCTTCTGAACCTCGAAAGGGTTCCTAGTACTATTCACGAATAACTCGTTTGTAATCCTGTAAACATGTGTATTAGCTGTATATTTCCACGCAGACAAGGAAAGGACAGTATAAAGCTTTCACAGAAAATATTAATTTGATTAAGAGACATGCAATATATACTTCTAACCTGTTGTTCCTGCCAACATCAGGTACAGTGGATGTGGCAGTTTCTCTTCCAGAAGTGTTCACGACATATGTCATCACCATTGAAGAGCTCAGGAGGACCGTCATGACGAAGACTGTGATGGACATGTTGAATCTACAATACAACTATGTTCAATACAGAGGTATGGATGGTTGGAGAGATTGGTTCGTCCGCCCTGGTTGGAGGAGAAGATAGGAATGGCCAGGTTGCTCGAAAGCCTGGGAACCTGCCTTTTTATCTTAGTTTGGCCTTGAGATATTTTACATTGTTGCCTTGTCCACCCAGTTGTGTGAAATGGAGGATGTTCTATGTACAAGAAAGGGACAGAGAAGTCAAGAGCAAAGACTGCTGGGCAATAAAAGAAACAAATGAAGTGTGTGCTCATGCATTAACTAGGCAAAACATAATTGTTATATGTTTATTTAAATCCTCAAACACAGATTATCAAAACAGACCATTTCCTTCTAAAATGCAAAAACCTGATGTTTAGGCAAGGGATGAACTGCACATTTTAAATCTCTCTTCAATTAATTAAAAAAAAAATTGTCATCTGAATAAAGTTGAAGTTATAATGAAGTTATAGTTTATAGTTTATTTCTATCGGCCCATCAGAGGAAGTGACAATGAATATGACTACTGTTGAAGCCACAGGCTTTGCAATTATTTTCTGTAAAGGTATGGGACTGGCTCCCCATCAATATCGACAATGTTGGCAAGACATAAAAGATACAACATTGACAAAGAAGAGAATAATATTGGTCTTTTCTTAACTTAATTCAAATGCTGGAGGAGCTAGGAAAGAAAACCTATCTCCTATACTAGATAGGTTTTCTATACTATACTCAGGATCGTAATTGATGAAGACTTCCCAAATGGAAATTTTATGCAAAGTCTGAAAGTGACACCTTTTATGTCGGTTGTATATATTATATACAATTACACATATATCTCATTATGTTACTGTATCTGCATTTGATAATAATCACAGAACTGTGATGATTGTTATCTGTATTTTACAAATACCTCAGCACCACATTTTGCTCATACAATGTACAGTATAATAATAGCTACACTTGCCCATATACATTATGTGCACATTGTCTTTATAAATGTAACTGCATTAAAGCTTGCACATGGTATATTCACCTATACTGATTCACTTCAATTCACTGATTTTGAAATGCAAAGCCTGAATAGAAATAAAAACAGTTTAACTCTCTTTAAAAACAACTGAAGAAAAGCATTCCATTATGTCTTGAAATAAATAAATAATTTTGCTCCAGTGTCCTCTATTGACCTATCACTAATTATGATGTGGCTGGAATGCTTGGTTCAAAACATCACCATAAACACACTCATGTGCAGGTATGCAGGCACAGTTGCATGCATTGCACACACACACACACACACACACACACACACACACACACACACACACACACACACACACACACACACACACACACACACACACACACACACACACACACAAACACACACTTATTGTGGAATTTATGACCATAAATGAATAGAGTCCTTGAATGTCGGACATCTCCCACAGCCACAGCTACTCCCTATCGTAACAGTGGGAGTCAACCTGGCACCTGTTCTTGGTGGAGATCACAAGGAATTATACAAAGACACGTTTATGCATCTCACCCCTCGCTGCTGCAGGTGTTCTAGAATCTAGACAAGTTGTTTGTTGGCATGCATTTTACCATGCATGCCAACAACCAAGCAGAACTTGTGTCAAGAATAATAACATGTACATGAAACCCAGAAGATGCTTACATTAGAAATGAATAGGCCCCATATGCATGCTTTTGCCGCAAAATATTTTTGTATTGATTAAATTCAGTTTCAGCTTCGCTACCTGATGGCAATTTTCAAATGCTTCCATCGTACATCTATACTTGACCATCTACAGTATAACATTCAGAGATTGTGGATAGCTGTCTGGTTATGCAAAACTACAGGTGGTTTATGATGATCATTAGGAGTTGGCTTTGGCACAGCTGGTGAGTTGAACCGGTGATGTCAGATGGCCTCTCTACCCAGTACCCACTAAGTGACAGACACTTAAGATGTATTCTGCATAATTATGATGAGACATGTAACTAACGTGAGATTTGTGTTTGACCTTTGGTGACCTTGGCCCCGAAACAATTGAGAAAAAGGTGCATTGATATAGCGCCCACTCTGATACTTGATTGCAGCGTAAGCCATGCAAGGTACCAACCAGCACATCGGGAGCAATTTGGCGGTTCAGTGTCTTGCCCAAGGACCCATGGATCATTGGACGACCTGCTCTACCTCCTGACCCACAACCTACAGTACATTTCATAAACAGGCAATGAGAAAATGCATTGTGTGTGTGCGTGCGTGTGTGCATGTGTCTCTGTGTGTGCTTATATGTGCATGTGCAAATACCAAAGATGTCCAAGGTCTCAGCACATAAAGTGTTATTCTATAAATTCCACTCAAAGTCGAAAACTATAATTATACAGACACCACATAATACAGGAGTAGGCACTCGGATGGCAGTGGTAAAGTAGGAGGTCACCATGGGTTCAAATCCATCATGGTGCATCTGGCTCTGTTGAGTGTCCACACACACACACACACACACACACACACACACACACACACACACACACACACACACACACACACACACACACACACACACACACACACACACACACACACACACACACACACACACACACACACAGTTGTCTCTTGTTCAGGGAGGCATTTAGGGAGGGTGAGCATTTGAAAAATTGCATGTTTGGGTGATAATTGGCCCACATGGGCTGGGGTGGCACCTGTCAGCAAGGAGTGTTGGATGGGAGCGGAGGAGCAGCACAATGGTTCTATACATCATCAACAACTAAATTCAGGGAATGGATGGATGAAAAGCTACAAGGTATATATTATCTTTCAGGGGGTCAATTTAGGTTAAAAAATATTTTAAAATGTTAGAGAATGTTACATAATATAGTATATTAAATAACTGATGTCAGTCATCGTTTAAGCTACTTTTGGTAACCTTTTTAACAATATATATTATTAACTGGCACATTTGGCATATAACATACTTGCTGAATTTTGGCAGGACTAAAGAAGATTGGGGCATAGACTGCCAGGTCTGACTAATAACCACATCTTCTTTTTTTCTTTTTCTTTTGACAATTGTGGATTTTTTTATACATTTTATTTAATAATTTAGAAATACAAATCTTTCATGAGGTTCCTATTTTTAGATGTAGGCTCCTTAGTTGGGCATGGCATTGTTACATGGCATTGGTAGGCTGTGTAATCACTGGTTTGAACCAGTGGTTGCCAATCTTTTTCCTGTCAATTTATATTCTTAATCTTAATGTGACAGAAACTGTGACAGAGTAAAAATGGAAACACTCTCTGAGTTACAGACCCATAAGGATCAATTCAGTTCTTAACTAATTATAATTTAGGTAACCCATGGAACTTTCTCAATTATCCTAATGGGTGCCAGGGCCCCACTTTTGAAATTCATAGTTTAAACATGACCAAAATAAGCACTTTAGAAACAAGAAAGCAACCCACAGCAGTTACAAGCAACTTTACAGAATTAGAATCCATGAACACAATATTATGAAAAAATCAACTCAAAAGAGTTGCTTTGAGAGCTGTTTTAGTGTTGCCTATAGTAAAAGTCAAGGTTTTGAATCATCAACTTCCAATCATAGCAACATCTTTTTATTATTTGTCATTTATCATGGCAATATAACTACACCAAAAAACATCAACAACCATCTTTAGTGCCAGCTGCTATCTGCCATCTTAGCCAGTAGATGGTGCCTAAACACAGAGCACAGGACGTTCCATGTCAAAGCTCTCTCCTGGTTCTGGTTCTGATTCTGCTCAAGTTGAACCTGTTTCAGCACTGTAGATTTTTTTGTATTTCTACTATACATCATGAGGTTTGATGTCAAGAGCCCCTTAATTAATATTAATTATTATTATTATTACCCTTATTATTATTACCCTTATTATTATTATTAATAATAAAAATAATAATATATTTTTACATTTAATAATGCTGATATCAGAAGGTGTCAGATGCATAGTCAGCAAATACTTGTTTTTATTGGTTTCAGGGGAAAGTAGGACAAGAGAAGCTGCAGGCTTGATCGGCCGACCCCCGCAATCACATCAAATATGTCTCTCTCTCTCTCTCTCTCCCTCTCTCGCATGCACACACACACACACACACACACACACACACACACACACACACACACACACACACACACACACACACACACACACACACACACACACACACACACACACACACACACACACACACACACACACACACGCACACATACAATTAAAATGTGAAGATCAAGTGAGCATACATAAATCTGTTGAACCATATGAACCTCATAACCTCAATGGCAGTTATCGTGTTCACAGTGAACACATGTCAGGGATTATGGAAAGCATTTCTTGGTCTACGGGTCCTATATAGGCAGTCCTACTGCATGTGGTGCTAAAACCTTTAATCACTTGTTTTATTTGTTGTGTAATGTAATGTGTTTTATCTGTGGAATATCAATTTAAATATTAGTTATTTGGTAATGTTATGGCTCAAGTGCTTCGTCCTTCCATGTGCTGTTTGTTTTGGTTTAATGTGTTTGCTCCCCCCACAGACCTCATGTATCAAACCCAACACATTACACTTTCAATATGTCTTGTGGATGTGGAATGTTAAGCAAGAGTGGACTAATATAATAACAAAATGGTCAAAACAATAAATCCGAGAGAGCAGCTTGCCACTTGATGATGAAGAGTATCTCCATCATCATTACAGAGAATCCCATTAACTAATCTGTATTTATATCATGTACTGTCTTGCTTTTTTCTTTTGTTCATTCCTTAATCTAAGAGTGTCTGTTAAATGCCTAAATATTAAATTGTATCTGATGGAGGCAGCCTCCTCTTGGGTATGGCTGCACTAGATACTGAGAAAGGCTGCCGTTGCTAGGCAATGGGCTCAGTGCCGAGAGAGGCATGGGGGAATTGTAGGGAATGAACATGGGAGCAGCTTTCCATTTGTTTTCTGTGATACAAGTGATGTCTCACTTCCCCACCTTACACCTTTGGCCAATGTCCATCCACAGCACCTCACATCATAGCTGTGGTGGTGAGAGGCGAGGCATGGCCCATAATGTGCTCTGATATATGGCTCCACAGACAGATTTGATGCATCATTTCATAGACCCTGAATGTACATTCCTGGAGAAGTTTGAAGTCGATCAATACCTTGTGTACTGTATATTCACCAGACTTTCTAGTACTGGTACATTGGATATTCATTCATAGAAAAACTATCCCTGCAACATCCATCATCACAGAATGTCTAACTGTGTTCTTGCTTTTATATATATATTTTTGTCTATTGGTAACAGTGAGGCAACCCTGGTATCTCTGAAGTAACTTTTTGACATCAAAATGGTTTTCTGTGTTATGGGTTGCTCTTAACCCATGACTTTTTTTAAAAATAAAAAATAAAAAGCTGGTCCTTTGTTTCCGTTCTGTTTGTTCTGTCTCAGACCCCATATTCACCTTATGCACTCTACTGGAAATAAGGAACACCATCAATTGGGGGGCAGGTGAAAATGGTATGGGGGCAGCTTCATGGTATGGAGGCGGCTACTTCAAATGGTATGGGCCCGCCCCCATCCCATTTTCGGTTACAAGACTTTTATTAGGCAAGTAAGCATCAATAAAAACATCAGTTGTTGAAGTTGCAACAGGCACGCAGTATGCATAAACCTAAAGGTCTGACTCTGAGAGTTTTCTATTTTGAATGATGAAATGGTGTTGGTTTAGAGATGTGACAATTGTAGGTAGTTAGTAGCGTGGTGTTAGTAGCATCATTTAAAATATTTATCTTTACTTTTATCTTGTGGGTTGTTTTGCATGCCGTCATGTTTGGTGGGGCAGTCAAGGCATTGTCATAGTCTTTGAGTGGTTAGATACTTTGTTCAAGATGACAAGCTTTCAGGGTTTGACATGATTGTGGCTCCTTAAGCAATTTGGCTTACCCTGATGTTATTACCACACAATAGAACCAAGGTCAAAACGTTTAATGACTTATCACTCCTAAGGGGAAAGTCTGTTTGTTAATACTTCCTCTGACAGTGACAGTTTGGGTGTGGTTACACATATGAATGCATGTAGTTACTTGTGGGGCAAAACTTGGTGGTGGGGTGGGTAGACCAGTTACTTGGTCATATTGTTAACACTAGAATGAGTTTAAATAGTTTAAATGAATATTGAGCCTGCAAATAAGTGTTGTAGCAATGAGAATCCAATCCACATGTGTGCATAATACACCCAGATGCAGATGCCCTGCGGCTCACTACACTGGTAATGGCCTGTCAAGACCTTGCACCTGCAGTCACAAGGAATGATGTTCCAAGCAGTGTGCTCAGTATCCACTCACTCCTCTGGCAGACCAAAAAGGGGGAAACCGGGATGCAAGGATAGTAGGGAGCAAAAGTAGGTCACCTTCCAATAGACCCACACGTCTCTACCAGTGGTTTTGTGGCTTATGTCTGCCATTAGAGAGGCTTTCACAGACACCAAAATTGAATTTGACCGACCTTCACGCCAATCCAATTTGAATGGAGGATAGCCTCATCCCTGCTCCTGAGACAGGACATCCGTTGGCCATCCATTGCTTATACCTTATATAATATAGCAGTGCCTTATCAGGAATGTCAAAGGTTGTATGATCTGAGGAGATCGCTTATTGTTACATGCCATTGATAAATAATTTGGCTGCAGCAATCTTTTGACCTTTTTATCTCTTATTGACACTTAATTACCAAAATGTAATAAGCATGCAAACTCCCGTGAGAATATTGCTAAAATGACAGATTCACATATACTGTACATGTATTTTCCAATTGATTGTCGGTAGTATATGGACCTCTGATTAAATAAGGATATATTTCCACATTGTTTAACCACTTTCAACTTGGTGTGATGTCCTTATGTCATTAATAGGGACATTTTTAAAGAATACAAAAGGCAAACAGATCTGCTTGTAGATTTTGCTTTGTGACACGCTGTAGATTGCCTATTTCCGCTATAAAATGTGTTCACAAGGGACTACATTCCACCCCTTCTCTCAAGTTGCTCTTAAGTTTCTCGACCAGTGTTCACTTCCAGCCCTGCAAACTGCTGACTCAACATTTTCATAAAGAAGCAGAGGATGCTTTGATCTTTAGATGAGGAAAGAGAAATTGGACGAGGCAAACACACACACACACACACACACACACACACACACACACACACACACACACACACACACACACACACACACACACACACACACACACACACACACACACACACACACACACACGCACACACACGCACACACACGCACACATCATGCATGAAGTGGAGAGGGCTTGAGGAGGAGCCGTTGATTTTAGCTGCCCTAATTTCAGCCCCCATAAAGCAGTTGAGGACTTCCAGTCTGCAGGATCACGCACTCACTCACTCACTGCACTCACTCGCTCACTCGCTCACTGCACTCACTCACTGCACTCACTCACTCACTGCACTCACTCACTCACTCACTCACTCACTGCACTCACTCACTCACTCACTGCACTCTCTCAATCACTCACTCACTCACTCACTCACTCACTCACTCACTCACTGCACTCACTCACTGCACTGACTCACTGACTCACTCACTGCACTCACTCACTCACTGCACTCACTCACTCACTCACTCACTCACTCACTCACTCACTCACTCACTCACTCACTCACTCACTCGCTCTGGGTTGTGTGTGTGTGTGTGTGCGCACACGCGCACGCACACGTGTGTGCACACGCATGTGTGTACTGATCTGTGCATGTGTGTGTTAGATATTTCAAAAGAAAGAAAAGGAAAATAAACACCACTCGGTTGACAATGGTGACAGTGATTTTGCATGTGAAAACATAGGCGTGATAGCGAGTGAATGAAGGTATGGTATGTTGAGAGCCTAGAGAGGGTGATATCATCAGGGTTGGGACCATACGGTATGCCGGGATGAGGAGGAACAATGGTGCTTTATAAAAGCCTGCAGTGAAATCCCATGCAGGCTTTCTCCTCAGCTTCCCGACTTCCTGTGAATTAATAATATCCTCTATTTTTAGGCCTTGTGAGGGGAAATGCATGCACTTGAAGTTTCCTCATTCGCAGTAGACTGACTATTGAACAATAATAATGAGCTAGTAGTAGAGTAGAGCTATTATTAGAGGTGTTAATGCATCCACAGTGTTGTATCAATGTGTAAAATGCAAGTTTGAAATAATAAAAGTAGGCCAACTGGATCAACGACTCAGACCTTTATGATATATTGTTGGTCAGACAACAGACAAACAAAAAATCTCACTCAGCCAGCATAAGCATACAGTACAGGTGTTTGAGAATTTACTGAATCAATTAACCAAAATAGCCCTACTTGTGGTTACAGGAGCATTACGTGATCTGGGTGATCCCAAAAAGGGGTAAGCATGACAGTTAAATTAAGTGAAATCATTGAATATACCTTTAAATGGCATATATGTCTTCAAATGGGGATCCGCAGGCAAATTTGTGCCAATGCGGGGTCCTTGAAATTAAAAGGTTTCGGAACAGGTCATTTACGCTTTAGGAATAGAATTCCAGGTCCCAGGCTAAAGGATGGATAGTTGGTAACCAAATGGACCCTTATAGATCTGTAACTCTCAATAATTAAATTATATTTGAATTCATTAATTTTCAAGAATCTACACAAATGTAGAAGAATTGTTATTTTGACCAATGTTTTGCCTATTCTCTCCTAAATTGTGGACAGACTTGGAAAATCCTTAGTTTTCGATCTGAGAGACTAAATCAACATCAAATGGTGGTCGGTGTCTCATAAGCTGGATAAATAGTGGGCCGGACTGGGCCGTATATCCAAAAGGTTGCTGGCTGCTTTAAGGCCATCATCATCATTGTATCTCTCTTTCCATCAGGACAGGGGCACACTGTGGATTCAAATGAGCTGCCGTGTGACGTCACCAGCAGCCTACAGCTCATTCTCATGCAGCGGTCTCGCGGTCTGCTGCTGCTGCTGCTGCTCGGGTCTCTCTGATTGAAGCAGCTCCCGTCAATCGTTACTCGTTAGTAGAGTAGTAGAAGTAGGACTGAGTGAGCACAGCACAGTGTGTGGGAGCCGGCGGACCGGGAGAGAGAGAGAGAGAGAGACTGGAAATCACAGGATCGGATTCACAACCATAATACACGACTCAGTATTATTCTACCGCCAAGGAAATGAAACCCGTATTCTAGTCGCGAAAACTTTTAATATACTCCCAAGATGACGGTGGATTTTGAAGAATGTATCAAGGATTCACCCCGGTTTAGGTAAGAACATTTTCGTTTTTGATTGATTGTCGTCTGTAGACTGTGTATAACTGTCTTAACGAACTGTTACTTGGTGCGACGCGAACGAAACGTGCTGTATTTTTATATTCTAGCGCTGGCTGGCAACGTTGCTTTGGCCAGACAACTCACCGTCTTTGCAGACTGACAGCTTTTCGTCTCTCTCATGATGGTGCACTCCATTGGCACATTGCCTACCTTGAGAGAATATTGCATATTTGATTTGCGCATGCCTAATAGGTGTGTGTGTGTGTGTGTGTGTGTGTGTGTGTGTGTGTGTGTGTGTGTGTGTGTGTGTGTGTGTGTGTGTGTGTGTGTGTGTGTGTGTGTGTGTGTATGTGTGTGTGTGTGTGTGTGTGTGTGTGTGTGTGTGTACATGTTATGTAGGCTATACTAGTATCTTATACAGGCCTATCCGGGTTAAGTGGCCTATACTGTCAATTTTAAATTAGTCGGACCTCGCAACATCCGAGCATCCCAGTCATCCTTCAGGCACACATTATTACATTATGCATGAGGGTGGGCGCCCTGGCCTGACTTATCACATGCATTCTGACTACTAGGCTAACTGGAAGGCACCATCCGGAAATGAGAGTCATATTCTCCTATGAGGCAAATGAATCATGCCATGTAAATAGCCCATGTGCCGGTATGGCCCTTCTCTCTGTATTTATGTACTGTATAGGCTGAAGGCCTAACCAAAATGGATACCCATTTAGCCTAAACATCAGGTGAGACCCCGAGAATAAGCTGTTGGCCAATCAAATTAGAGTAGTAAGCTGTATTATTGCAAGTGTTTGTGTTTTTTTTTTTTTTTTTTTTTTTTTCATTCCACAATAGTGTCTCATGGACGTATACACCTGGTGTGAAGCAACAAGTATTTAAAAGAAAGAGTTTGTCTTGCATGTGATGTGCATGTGATCCCTCACCATGTATGGTCATCATCTATAGGTCAAGGACCAGATGTATTTAATGCTTTATGTCAGGTATTCCCCTTAAGTCTTGAATGGACTTCCGTGTTTAATGAGCTGTTCTCTTGACACCGAAACACTCTCAGAGGAGGCAGTTCAAACAGTGTCACTAACCATTGGATCAGAGGAAGCTGAACGGTTCCATGCACAGCCTCAATTCTCTGACTGCTGTGCGCTCCACAGCACCAAAGGTTAGATAAATAGCATAGGAATTCCTCTACGCCCACAATCTCTCCCCTAAACCTGGCCTGCGCTTTCCCCTCTGCCTGCCTCTGGAGAGCCAAGATCCTTCTAGACTGTGTGGGGTGTCTCAGCCCCTGCCTGCCTTCTAAAGCCTGCTTCTTAGCCCAGGTCCTTTTTCATAGTGTGTGTGTGTGTGTGTGTGTGTGTGTGTGTGTGTGTGTGTGTGTGTGTGTGTGTGTGTGCGTGTGCGTGTGCGTGTGCGTGTGCGTGTGCGTGTGCTTGCACGCATGCTCCTAGAGATAGTATCTCTGCTCCAAATCAAAGACTTCCAGACTTGGTAACAGCACCTTAATGACTGCCATCTGGCCTGGAGAAAGGCAGACCGCAGGAAGTGCAGAGTGAAGAGTATTTACACAAACCTTCTCTCTCCATGTTTACAGTATGTGCTAAAGAGCATGGCTATTATTGGGATGAGCTACAAGCAAACTCGTCACCTAAGCACTTCTTTGAGGTGCCTTTTGCGGAAAATGAAATGGCCCATTATTTTTTCTCATACTTACCAGTAAATATGCAGACTAAAGTCATCACTTACTGTATTTGGTCAAGAGCAAGGCTGTGGATGTGTAACGAATGTAATTCGTCACTATAGTCACTATAGTGTTGGGCCCACATAGGGTTTGCCACCCATCCCTTAAAATACAGAAGCATCCCTTATTTGAGAATTAAACGATGCATCCCTTATTAAAACAATAAGGAGCGCAGTTGATTCTGTAATTTACTCCCCCCCACATGTCTGTCAAGACTGTCAACACTAAATTTAACAATAACCAACAAAACAAAACACATGAAAGTCAGCATAATTGTTGTGATGGGAGGCACACAGTACCTAAAGTAGCCTAATCTATATCGGTGTATGTGTTCTGTGCTGCATTGGGACTGACAGAAGATGCCATGTTGGTAGTAATAATACCTGCCCAGTAGCTCACATCCTGCTGCTGATGTGGGAATAGTTTAGCCTGCTATTTCATATTTTTGATAATCTTGAGTAATAATGTAGAGTTTTGTGTTGTCTTGAATCAAAACTCTTTTGTTAGACCTATTTGAAAACATCATTTAGGGTCTAATTTCAACTATTAGGGTGCTAAAAATGCATAAACAATAAGTTGAAGAGAAACTTTTTGCTTAATCTCACAGGCCGCAGGTCCTTTATTCCTCAAAGGTGGCAACCCTAGGCCCACAGTATCTCAACAGAAGATAAAGTGAGGATGTTCTCATGTTCCATATAAAGCTGTTGTGAGCATTCCTCTCATTCATTGTGAGGAGTTCTGAAGCTCATGCGGCGCTGGCACCACATGAGCGCAACGGATGGACATGAATGGCAACAGAGACGAGCTGTAAAAGCGTATTTTTCTGCCCACTGAAGCCTGTAACAGGGTTTTCAGAGAACATTCAAATGGCCCCTTTGTGGAGCATAAAGCTGTGTTAAGTGTTACGCAACAAACCCCGGAGGTGGATAACCAGGAGGAAGCGCATGGCCCAGAAATAGAGGAAAAATCGTGTCTTTTTTCATATTTGGGCATTTCGAGGAGACACTTCCCACACATGTGTGAAAACATGCAGGATATCATCTCCGCATGATTACCTCTCTCTCGTGGTGGGTTTGACTGTTCTGAGTTCACACGCGTCTCAACGGTGTTCCTCTAGGCAAGGCATGCTATGAAATGCCACATTCCATGATACAAATGTGTCTGTCTCCCATTGTTGCACCTCTGTTCTTCCTTCTGTTCAAAACGTCTGCCACAACACTTTCCAACGTCTGCGCAGAGAGACAGAGCAATATGGTGCATTTTGTGGATATGCTGACATGTTGTGGATATGGTCGATGGCGCTAATGACTCATAGTGTGTGTGTGTGTGTGTGTATATCAGAGGTTCTCAGATTGGGATCTGGGGGACCCTGTGATGGGGTTCTGGGGTGTCCCCAGCTAAATGACGTATAGCAGGGTTACGGGGGACCAAATGGACCATTGAAGCCCTGTTAACTCTTGCGTGTACAAATGGAACCATTGGACTCTTACTGGTCTGTAACTGAGAGTTTTGGGCGTCCGAGGCCTCTAGCAAACTGGGGGTCCTTGACTTAAAAGGGATTTGCGTACACACACAGCTCTATATGTCTGGTTATTCAAGACTTGAGCTGACAGATGTGGCACAGCCGCTTTTCATACATCTGTTGTGATTACATGGCCACAGGATCGCATGTGTTTGTGTTTGCTGCATCACAACACTGGCAGCATGTAATGTTTGCGCTGACCTTTCCCCACCTATGTGCCACTTTGAGGTCACTGTCACATGTTGTGTCACAACATAATATTATTGATGCTTTTTCTCACTTTGAGTTTGAAAAAAGTCATATGAAACAAAAAATAGAATACTGGATGTGATGTGACTGGCTTGTGACATGAGTCATCTTTATGACGTCAACCGTCTTTTATCTATGATGAACGGTATAATAACACTTGTGTGTGTGTGTGTGTGTGTGGGGTGTGTGTGTGTGTGTGTGTGTGTGTGTGTGTGTGTGTGTGTGTGTGTGTGTGTGTGTGTGTGTGTGTGTGTGTGTGTGTGTGTGTGTGTGTGTGTGTGTGTGTGTGCGTGCATGTACAGTGTGTATGTAGGCTATAGATATAGGGTGAGATTTTCGTTACCGCTATACCCCTTATCCCTTAACTTCTTTGCCTTTTTAAACTATTAAAAAAAACATTTCTCAGTAGTTCAAATGGCCAGTCTACTAGCTCACAACGTGTTAATAGATTGACATGTTGAAATAGTCCAAAAAAGTTTTTCAAAATAGTGAAAATGAAATAAGGGATATGGCATAAGGGGTTTAGCATGTAACGAAAATGGAGCCCATAGTGTTCGTGCATGCACACACATTGATCGGCCCTGCTATTTCTGAGATTAACTCTTCATGGACAGACGAGACCCCCCCCCCCCCCCCCCCCCCCCCCACACACACACACACACACACACACAATCCTCAGGTTTATGAACCAATAAATCCTGCAAAATCATTGATTAGTACCCAAGTTTATAATATTCCTATTATTCTGTAGATAACATGTTATATATAAAATTAGCAAATACTTGTTCACTGAAATTTGAATGCCTCTTCTATTGAGTTGAGAGATTCTCCTGTATGCCATTTGGCGGGATGTCTGCTTTCCTCAACGCACCATGGCTGTGCCCGCCAGCATTGCTTCAGCCAGCAGAATATGACCATTGTCCAAAAGAGCGCATTTCTTCCGCTGTGAGACAGACTCTTTTCATGGAGTCTGAATGGCTAAGGGCAGAGAAACCCTGAGGGATCCCTCCCTGCCCCCTCTCCCCTATGGAGTCTGCCGGGCGTGGGGGGTGGGTGGGGTTCTGTTGTGAGGCTGCCTTCATGCCGAGGGGCTTGTCATTGAGTCATGGTAAGCCTTCGTAGGCAGAGAACAGCTTAGAGAGACGGGGGGAGAATCCCAGGCCACTGAGAGCAGTGACCTGTGGCGTATTGCTGCCTCTGTGTCTCCATGCGGCGTCTGTGGGAGACTGACTGATCGGATGCATGCGTGACCCAAAGTCAGATGACACAAGAGCATGTCGGATTCCAGGAGGTGCTGCTGCTGCTGCTGCTGCTGCTGCTGCTGCTGCAGCAGCAGAGGAATGCAGAGCATGTGGCATAGTTTCCTGCTGCTCTATGTGAACGATAACAATTGAGCATTAGCTTTGACAACAATTGGTAGAATAAAATAATCGAGTATCTTTTAAGTATCTGCATGTCTACAAATTTGCTTTGTTGTAGGTCAGTGTTTTTCAACCTTTTTTGCCAGGGCCCACTATTTATTCACCATTTGAGCCACAGACCACCATTTCACAGACCCCAAAACTAAAGATTGACTTTGGTTTTAACCTCAATTCCAGGCTGGATTTGGGAAAGCAAATAGTCAAACATACAGATCAAAATTAACATTAATTTATCTTCTACATTCTCTAGTTGGGTAATCTTGGGCTAATCCAAATGATGAATATTTTAACTCTTGAGAGTGTAAACATGAAACCAAATGGGCCCACAAGGGTGCATTTGTTCCCCGAACCACTGGTTGAAGACCACCGTTGTAGGTTACTCATTATTTCTTTAAATAACCATGTACTGTATCTTGAGTACGAGCATTTCATATGTAGTGCATCTGCATGTCTACAAACCTTTACTTTGTTGTACTGGTCAAAAGCTGACCTTTTCAATTGAGGAATAATATATATTGGTAACACTGGCTCTAAAATTCAGACTCAGTTAGGCTCCATCCAGCTGGGTTTTGATTTCAAAACAGAATACACCACATATCTCATACCTTTTTACTGTAAAACACTTGTAGCCAAGCCAGGACCTCCCACTCACCCACCATGCATCCATCCACCCACTCACTCACTCATTGACCACCCTGAATGTGGGAAAGTATACTGTTCCTGACACACGTTCTTTGCTGTCTTTTCACACAGGGATATGTCAAATCCCTCACAGTTTCAGCTCAGCCTTGTAACAGTCATGAGGCATTCCAGCCACCAGGTGTGTGTTGTGATTGACAGATTATCCAGCTATAAGCAATAAGCATGCATTTCTTTATTTCTTATATGTGGGTGGTGCAGGATTAATTGGAAGAGATTTCTGATGGCCATGTTGTTTCTTCTCTATGTAATACTGACCCCTCTGCAAGTCTCTGCAATCAGTTTCCTTATGTTCAGCCAGAGTGTCAGTGTACCCCTGGCCCAAGACCCTCACTTAGGACCTCTAGGGTGGTCGACATGCTATTATTCAAATTGAAAAAGCATGTCTCTGACATCCATATCTCTGCCCAGTGTCCATTGTCTGCAAGTGGTACTGTACACAGACACAATGTGAGTTGGTAAGCCCTCTAATGCCTTCTGCTATAACCAGATCACAATGCTTGTGATCTGGTTTGTCTTCTATCCATATTGATTTATTTCCACATAAGACACTTTGCTCTGTGTTGCTCTCACCCTGTTGATGGCTATTAGAATCTTCGCCCAGTGATGTGATTTAATAACTGAGAGCAATGCAGGCTTGCATCTTTCTGCCATCCTGTTAAGGGTGTCAGCGATCTTAACTCCTTTCCCTGTACATTGGAGCTGACATGTCCAGGTAATGAAAGTGATGGGGATTAAGTTCACAGTTTGATAGCAGTGTGTCTTAATCTGGGATTAGCCCACATTCCTCTCCTCAGTGACAAGGTGTCACAGTGACACACCTGCTAATGTCCAAGTGGTGTCACCCAGTGCAGTGCAGTGCACAGCCCCTTGCTGAGAAGAGAGGACAGGGTACCAGTGGTACAAGTGCAGTCTGAATGAGAACCTTTCATCTTATTTTCAAACGAGAACAGATGAAGGACATCTTCACAGCTGGAGCCTCAGAGCTCAACATGGATCTCACTGAGGCAATGGAGGCTAGAACAGCCACAGGAATATTTCATGGTTAAGTGTTTGAAGGATATCCTGTAAGGTTGTAGAATTTAGCCACTGCCACTATAACAAAAATGACTGTATAGACACTTGACCCCGTACCCTTGTGGAATTCTTGTTATTAAAGAGAATATTTTACATTAATATAAAAACAGGCTAAAGATTTAAAAGTTTAAAGCTAATGCTAATATTTTTTCCCAACGTTGAGTCTTTATGCAAACACAAACACTGAAGAGAAAAACTGTATAAACACGAGACAAAAAGTGAGGACACAAATTGTGATTGGCCAGCAGGAGATGATGTTCTGTATGATTCTGTGATATGATGTATGATGATTAGAGTGCCCCTCACAGATTATTTTTTAAAGCAATATTGCAGTTTTTTTGTATTAGGGTATGAATTCATATTTTTCATACACAATAAAAACTTGTGTTTATTAATCTGTAACTCTAATTAGCCCTACAAGGACCAGATAGATTCTACTTGTAAAAGTGATTTCAACATTATTACTATGTACATCTAGGATTGAATTTAAGGAATTTTTTGGCAATATCTAATAATAAATTATGTTTTCATTTGACCATCTTTGTGGACTGTCCACAAAGATGGTACAAAATGTAAAGCCTAACATTTATTACGGTATGTGTGCTGTCAGACTGTAAACTGCATTTGTTTACTGACGCACATTGTTTGACAATGTTTGTTGGTAATGTCCAAAATAGGGACGCCAGGTTGAAAGTGGTTACATTTCATTGTGTTTCTGGGTTCATAAAATGAGCAGAGAGTATAAGCCGTGGTGAAATGGCTCTGGGATGCAGCGATGATGTCACCCCTAAGCCTTTTGTGACGGAGGGAGAATGCTCTGCATGAGCCCTGGCTGTCTGTCGCTCTCATTTCATGTTGATGAATAGCAAGACGTTTCACACACTGCACACACAAAGAGTGTGTGGAGTCGCGCAGTGCATTTTGATCAGTGTGCTAATCTGCTTCTATTAGACGTCCTTCTAGGTGATAAAGAGACCTGGGATTTGGGCCAGCGGCACAACCAGGGACACCCGCTTGGATCCTAACCGTTGGCAGGTCTTTGAGCCGGAAGTTACTCTGTAGTTGTAGACCAGTTTGAAAAAGGCTGCTTTGATTTTTGAGTTCTCGTTTGAGATTTGCTAAAGTTTAACTAAAATCAAATAGTGACCCATATATGGGCAAGACATTGGTCCGTTTTTAGAATGGCTCTCCTGCCACCATCCACTGAGTGTGTGAACAGTTTATTAATTGTGGTATAATCAATGCGTAATGCTGTCATTCTTGTGCAATTCCGGTCGCCTCTCTTTCACCCCAGTCGTCCGGTATTGCTACAGGTTGTGTGTGTGCATGCTGTGTTTTAGACATTGAATCAGCGCTATGGTAACCTGCTGAGCCTTAAATGCTGGATGATTCAGTGCAGATTCAATGACATTAGTATTCCTATCACCACCAATGGTGAAAGGAGCTAATGATGACTAATGTGTTGCTGGGTGGGCAGAAACCAGTCTTGTGAATGTTAAAGAAACACACAGATTGGTTATAATGGTCATAAACTCATAAAATAATCTCATACTGTTTAGAGATGGAAATTGACTTTTCGTCGTGATAGGGCTCTGATTTCAACAAGGGGACAAACCCAATGGTGTTTCACTAGTAAGAGACCACACCAACTTGTTCAGGTTTGAGAGTAT
>CM076968.1:30244178-30291678 GCA_039105355.1 Benthosema pterotum | reverse complement strand
ACTCAATTAACTAAGTGTTCATATTCATAACCAGCTGTCTTTCACACAATACTTCTGGTTAGGTTGGTGTCATTAGTCGACGGAGAAATGAACAAGCTTGTTGTACTGAAGGGCTTTCCCCCGTCACACTTCCCTTACATGACAGCTTTTGTTGTCCAGCTCTGTTTCCTGTCTCCCAGAGTCTGCGGTGGCTTAATTGTGTGACCTCTCCAGCACTGATGGGGCATTTAGAGCCCTCACTGCATAGTGTGCAACTCCTGTTGTTTGCCTATTGCTTAGTATCTATGCCAGCAGGTTTGTCTTGAAGCATAATGACAGATGATAATCATAATGATCTTTCAGTGATCATAGTGATCACCAGCTCCCCTATGAAGACTCTCATGAGTCTCATTTTCCATGTTAAGGCCAGTAAGTAACATCTATTTCTATATAATTACTTACTGTAAGTTAATATTACAGTAAGCAAGACTACTGACTTACTTATATAAAATGCCTTAATTGGATTTCCAAAATGACTTGACCCACCGCTACACTATTGATATTGCGACACACAACTCCTGTTCATAGTCACAAGGTACTTATGGCAGTATTCCCCTGCATTGTGTGTTTTGTTCCTTCGTTGCTGCATTCCACTTCAACTGCCAAAGAAATGTACTGTCAGCAGGAAGGACAGCAGAGCAAAAGAGCAACATGTCAAAGTCACACAGAAATCTTGTATATCCAAAACGGTTACTTTTTGGGATATAGAAAATAGGCTGTGTGTTCCAATGGATCACTTAATCGTAGTTATTATTTGGTTCAATAATTATAAAACCCATAGACGGCAGAGTTTCCCCTAGGTTTTCTGGCTTGTAGGGACTGGACACAGGGGTTGGGTACATATCCAGCCCCTACAAGACAGAAAACCCAGGGGAAACACCACCCCGGGGGTGGTATGGAGTGGACCACCAAGGTTTGAATACTTTCTCAAGTATTTTGGGGCTAAGCGGGTAGGGGACATGTGACCTTGCGGATCAAATAGCAAATCAAATTTGTTCACATGTGGGTCATTCTCACGAAACATGAAATTGCATGTCCGTGAGCATTTCAACATCAAAAACACAACTTTATAATACAATGAAATTACCATTTTAAAGATATTTTTTTCTCTTTCTTGTTCAGAGGTTTATATTTATCTGAAAATTCATTAAGGGATCAAGCAGTCCACGAAGTGGACTTGATCCCTTCTTGTTTCTGTCTCTTTTTTCCTTCTCCTTCTCCTTCTTCCGCCAGAAATAGCTGTTCTGGCTGAACCGTGCAGTCGGTTTTCGCGAAAATTGGTAATCTGGTAGAGGGTGATGCCAAACGGTGATGATGCGAAGCCTGTGACCACTGGTCAAATGGTGGCGCTATAGCACTCAACTGAAATTGCAAACTTTAAACACTCATAACTCATGAACTGCTCGACTCTCAGAAATGTAACTTATATTCACTTATGCGTCTGCTTATGTCAAACAACTTTTGTATTCTGACTTTTGACCTCTGACCTTTAGATGAGCCGCAATCTTTAATCATATGTAAAACAGTTAAAATGTCTCTTCTCCTACAATCTTTGATCAAAATGCATAACAATGACCTACAGTACATATGAACTTTGAAGCCATACAAACATGAAATGAGTGTGAATTTTGTTTTCAGTGAAAAAAATGATGTTTTTACGAGCCAATGAAAATTGCTTGTTTGTGAAAATTATTCTATTATCCCTAATCTACACATGCAAAGTAATCTGTTTATGAGATTTTACAGTTTGGTAGAGGGGGATGCCAAATAACACTAAAACCAGTCTTGCTCCAATCGCTCAAATGGGGGCGCTATAGCAATTCTTTGAAACTGAAACATTTGAACAAGCATAACTCAGGCTTCGTTTGGCTTAAAATCATGGGACTTGTTTCTACACGTTCCTTGATTCATGTGGAACACATCTGTAATTTCGACTGGTAAGCTCCACCCCGAGAGTGTCTGCCATTTTAAGCAGTTTGAAAAATGCTCATGCCTGATTTTATGCCTGGATTTTTGATCAATTTGCATGACACCTGCTACATGAGAACTTTGGCCCCATCCGGACAAAACTTCAGAAGCAAATTTGTTTTCATCAAAAAATGACGTTTTTATAAGCCAATGAAAGTTGCTCGTTTGTGAAGAGTCTTCTTCTGCTTGTTTCTCTCTGGCAACACTGGAGCAAGTACATTGTGCCAGATTGTGTGAGAGGAATAAGCATGTGGAACTTGTTTCCATTTGTCACTTTGACCACTAAGCTCCACCCTCGGACTGCTGAATTGTGCATATTGTTCATATTGCTTACTGCTTGGTGGCGTGTTGTTGGGTTGTTTCATTGATGACAACAACTAAGCAAATCATTGTGCCTGGATAGCTCAGTCGGTAGGGTGCCTGACTTCGGAACACAAGATTGAGGGTTCAAGTCCCACTGCTGACAATACAAAGTCTGAGTCTCCAAAAACCCTGCTGTGTTTCCACAATCACATGATGTATTTCTTCCATGTTTCTATGGCTTATTTGTGCATATTTAAGGAGCGGTAGTGGCTCAGAGGTAGAGTAACCGGATGGTAACCACAAGGTTGCCGGTTCGATCCCGGGCTCCTGCAGAGTTAGTGTCGATGTGTCCCTGTCCCACTGCCATCAGTGTATGAATGTGTGTGTGAATGGGTGAATGTGATGCACAATCTATGTAAAGCGCCTTGGATAAAGGCGCTATATAAATGCACCATTTACCATTTACCAAGCAGTCCACTGAATGTGTGTGTTGTTTCCAGTACGTCTTGTGTCTGTTGGGTAGCCTCATTGGTAGAGCGCATGACTTGGAAATGAGAGTTCCTGGGTTCAAATCCCGGCACGGACACCTAGTAATATGAGTCAATCATGCACAATCTCATGTGGTCTTCTACATCTAAGTTCATGGTTCTATGTGTAACCCAGGGTAAAACTCAATGTAATGGTGGTTGTCACCATTCGGCCATGTTGTGTTTTGTCACTATTCGGCCATGTTGTCACTAATGACAGTTCACAGCTCAGTTCACCACTCACTCACAGCTCACCAATCATTTACTCATTCAGCAACTCAGTGGCCTTGTGGTTAGAGTGTCCGCCCTGAGACTGGGAGGCCGGGGTTCGATTCCCGGCCGGGTCATACCAAAGGCTCTAAAAACGGGATCCAATGCCTCCCTGCTTGGCACTCAGCATCAAGGGTTGGAAGACCCTGTGTCATACTAGCGTCATGTCCAGAGGGTGTACTTGTACATCAAGCTGCCTCATGCTACAGAAACAGGAGATAGGCACCTGCCCTATGGGCCTCATGGCTGGGCAAGGCTGTTTGACTGTCACTATTCGGCCATGTTGTCAGTAATGACAGTTCATAGCTCAGTTCACCACTCACTCACAGCTCACCAATCATTCACTCAGTCACACCAGATTGTGAGTCAGTCAGGGCAGGAATCAAAAACCCTGCCCTGCTCCCATAATTACCTGATGTATTTCTGAAGTTCAGGCTCCCATGTTTCTATGGCTTATTTGTGCGTATTGTTCTTACTCCTTATTGCTGCTTGCTTGATCCCGTTTTATTGCTGCTTGCAGCTATATTTATTATTGTTTTTTTATGCGTTTTTAGCTGAAATTCTCATTACCGCAATGCGTCCGCAGTCATTTTAGTGGTGCTTAGATTGGATTTTTTATTGGATAACCTTTATGGATTTTGCTCAAAATAAATTCAAATTATTCATTATGTTTTTTAAAATCATAAATTGAAATAATTTGAAAAAAAAATTATTTCAATTAAATATATATTGGGAAAAAACATCATGTCCACATGCAAATTTCTCATCCTCCGCTATGTTTTTGAAGGGCTGTTTAAACTCAAACAAAGAATTGCAAATACATTTTGATTTTGAGCAACTTAATACATCTGACAGTATATTCAACATGGCTAAAAGTTTAGCAGATCACTTTACATTTATCAAGTGCAAAGTTAAAATCTCTGTTAAAAAAAGTCTGAAAATGCATTGTTGATTATCATTACCGAAACAGGCACTTTTCCACATTTAGATAATAGTTAGAAAGATTTCTTTTGGTGACAATATACTTTATTAATGTCTAGTCCTGTACATTGAATAAAAAATGCCTCAGCCGTCATGGCTTCTCTATTATGAGCAAAAAATGCTAAAGTTGCTCATCCTCCGCAACACCCATTCTCATACTCCGCAATGATTTTAAGTAGTTGCGGTAGAGAGAATGGCTGTTTCGGTAATGAGAATTTAATAAGGTCAGACTATATTTTTAATAATAAATATATGTAATAATGATCAAAAAATAATTCTAGTATTATTAATTAATTCTAGATATTTTATGCATTCCCTATTTCTTAAAAAGAAAGTTTTAGAGCAAAGACTAGGCTGTCAAAATTCGGAGATCAATCTGCTGACTTGTTTAGTGAAGACAATGGCCTATAATACATTATAAACCACTACAATGCACTAATATAATCAATTTATAATATGGCAAAGGAAGCACCAAACATTCTTCTTAAAGACATCTTAGCAAAAAGCATGCCATAATGAGATGTAACATTATACTTTTCTGTTGGACTCTCAGTGGCTTTTGCAAGGATCATAGTGTATTTTAAATATAAATGCACCAAGTCTCTGTACAGCTGTATATACATATACTGTACACCATGAACATAACTCAGGAACCGTTCACCCCATGACCCAAATTTGACACATGTATTCCACCCCACCACAAAGGGTACAGTGTTAGGTGACGGTCTGACCCACGGTTGTTCAGAAACGCCACAAAAGGCCTTTGCCCAGGCTCTGGACCTGATCACTACTCTATCACTTGAACTCTTCTGACATCTATAGGTTCCATGTTCGGGCATTCCTCACAAAGAACTCCATGTATGGGCATACAAGGGACACAAACAGAATAATTGGGTGGAGCCTATGGGCCCCACTCTAATATTCGTTACTGTTAACTCATGATTTTCTAATCACAGGTGACTGTCGGTGGTAAATGTTAGAGAATGTGTTGTATTTACACTGCCACAACCATTGGGCTAGCATGAGATAGTTTTAGACAGTTGCTTTCTGGTTGGTTGGTAGGATGTATTTAATTTAAAATGCAATACAGAGCAGTGTTATTCAAGTCCTACTGAGCAGGTGCTCCCAAATAATTGGCCCCAGCTGAGCAGATCTGATACACTCCATCTTACACTGTAGCTTCATTGGTATGATAGTGTTAGTAGGCGTTAGTAAAAACATTATTGACAAACTGAACGAACATTGTGGCCAAGTAGGGACTTATAGCATAAACAAATCCCTGAAGCTGTAGGTTTAGATTGGCTAATCAGGAAACCACCTTCCATCCATCTTCAGAGTCCATACTTCCCTTTCCAGAGCAACATTTAAAGCTTGTTCCCAAGCCAGTGTGGAGATATAATCCCTCACAACTGGACTTGCACTTACTCTGCTCTCTCTTTATTAAACAACAACGTGAGCAATACAGCTCTTGCTGCTCTGATTGGCTGATCTATACTCCGTCCTCCCCTTGTAAATAAGACCCTGGGATACTTTACATCTGCTGAGAACCATGGCCTCAGATTTGGAGATGCTGATCCTCACTAGAGGTGGGAAACCCGACCAAACCCGACCCGGCCCGTTGGGTACCCGACGGGCCGGGTAGGGTAGGGCTCATTTGCTTAATTGGTGGTCGGGTTTTCGGACGGGTTCGGGCTGGGCTATCTTGCTGTTATTTATTATATTTATATATAATATTATTTTACAACTTTAATTTTATTTAAAAAAAAGGGTGTCGGGTTGTCGGGCCGGGCTGCGCATATATTTTAATAATAATGGTCGGGCTAGGGCCGGGCTGGCCCTAGCCCGACCTACCCTAGGGTAGGGTCGGGCTGAAAAAAGTCGGCCCGACCCCAGCTCTAATCCCCACCCCAGTGGGCACACACTCAAATGCAAGTCACTCCAGTGAGAGCTTAAGGTGTAGGGCTGATGGTGCCATCAGGACCACATCATTTGAAAAAAGCAGTAAAACAACCCATAGCTCCCCAAACTGTCCATCCATGAATATTATAAGCCAGATAGGTGAAAAGTTAAGGCAGTGGCCAACCCCCACACGAAACAAAAGCGTCTTACTGCCCAACACTCTGACACAGCTCTTGCTTTGGGCAGACTGGAATAGTAGTGCTACTCTTTAAGAAACCAAGACCGGCCCTCAACATCCAAGCCTTCAGAATTTCAGGAGTTCATGAAGTGTTCCTTCCATTACTCAATGACTTCCTTATTCTAAGTTGACAATGTCCAATCCTTGCTGTACACTGCTTTGTTTCACTGCTTTCCCTTCCTGCGGTGTTGGATGGTTTTCCAGAAACACTTGCTCCAAATGTAGCCTGATTCCACCAGTTCACAACACAGCCTCTATCTGGAAATCTATCTGCAAAGACACGGACTGGATATGCTTCTGACCAATCCGCAGCAACAACGGGCAGGAGCTGCCAATCACCTTTCAAATAACTTGAAAAAAGGCCTGCCTTCTTCAGGGATTTGTTACAGTGATTCCAAATAATAGTAGTTTGTGAAACAAGATCTTCAATCTCAATCAGCTTAGCTAGAAAGTCCTTCTCTATGGATTCTCCAAACTTTCCCACAGTTCACACCCACTGCTTTGCCTCGGTCACAGCCATTGCTACTGTCTTTTGTCATTCTGAGGTTGTAAATATGTTAAGTGCTGATATATCTGCTATTTTCAATACTAATGAAACAGAGTGCCACTTCTCTTTTGAACTTAATGTTTAAGGTTGTGTGTTCTTTTCTAACAGCCTATTAGTTTAAATAGTGTGCATGTTCTGAGTTGTGAGCAGTTTGAATCATTGTTAGCATGTTATTATTATTATTCATAATAAATACATTGCCAAATCAAAATTCACATTTTATGTTTTAAACATACCTCAGACTACTATACTAACTACACTATACTATACTACTATACGCAGGGGTGCACACTGCACATAAGTGGTGCTCCGGTGCTCAGGAGCACCAAAAATCCTACAATGAGCTGTCAATCCAGGGGTGGAAAGCTCCTTTGAGCACCACACAGCTGGGACTCATAATGACTGCCTGACTGGGGCAGTAAAAAAGCCTTGAAAATGAAATAATTCTAACTAATTCTGACCTCTAAGTCTAAAATACTACTAGTATTTTTAATGGATGTAGTATGCAGGTAGTAGTACTACTACTAGGCTACTATTGCAATGCCCAAACTATCGCCCTGTACTGTAATACTGTACATTGATGGGGCTGTACGGAGTGGAAAAAAGGGGTCCCAGGGCCCGGTGATGGTCGCCGCATTTTGGGAGCACCAAGTAACATCCCCAGGTGCTCCTCTGAGTACTGGACTAAAATAGTTATGTGCAGCCCTGACTATACGGTACTCATCATTACCGCAATCATCAACCTCATTTCCGAAACACACATATCATTACCGCAACCAGGTGTTTATTTAACAATTTTTCAGCGCATGCAAAATGTAGATCTGTTGCTAAATACATGTCTAGAATCTATGTAATATGTTCTTTCAGGATTGCCATATCATTTTGAAAACAATTCAGATTTCAAGGAAATATCTCAAAGATTGGGTTGTAAATTATCAAAGTTGTTGCGGTAATGAGATAAATGTGTCAAATTCTGATAAAAAAGAAAATGTAAATATATATATTATTTTACAGTTTAAGTTAACTGTGCATAACTGTTAATAATCCATTTAAAAAAAAATCAAAATGATCATCTTTCCTAAAGTTATGGCCATTTGTAAACTGTTGCGGTAATGAGAATTTTTCTGGACAAATTTTTGAAAATATGCTAAAAAAGGTGATAAATTGTCATTAAATATTTGCAAAATATTGTTTTAATATAGTTAAGATCTTGTTAATAATGGTTCAAAAAGAATTTTTTCAAAAAAAGCATTTTGAAAATTTGCACGTTGAAATCTTGCTTCGTGAGAATAACCCATGTGGGGCACTGGGGAGTGTTTACAGCATGTCTTTAGAGTCTTAGTATAGAATGATACAAACAGAGTCCTGAAGTAATTGGAACAAAATACCGGGCTTGGAAACACTAGACAGAGAATGCCTCGACACCCATGCTTTTGTTTTCATCCGTGTTGCGTGAAAATGGAAAGCCTGGACTAAATCATTGGTCACGGTGGCCTAGAAGTGGGAGTCAACCTTTCGGGGTGGGTGTCGCTCCAAATGATGTGACATAGAACAGCAGTGGAGGGGCGGTGGAGGGGCTGGGATGACGACACGTTGGTGAGATCAAATCAGATCTACAGACGTGGCTGTGCCGGGCCCCGCCTCACTAGGCCAAAATTATTTCAGGTTAGTTCAGACTACTTTTGTGGTGTCAATATTTTAGTCATGTTAGTGACAAAAAAACTTTGTCTTTTGACCAAATATTTGTCATTTGCCATTGTCAGTTTTCAACAGTGACTCCAAATGTTGTGACTAGGTTAGGTTCAGGTTAGCCTCGGTCACAGCCTGTGAAAGTGTTTTGACGGAAGTGAGAGTGTATACATCCGTCGGATGTATTTCCCCTGGATATTATTTTTTGTAAAGCATTAATGTCATTTCCTTGAGCGCTACTTCCTCCAAAATCCAGCAACTTCCACTACCCAAAAATGATAAATTCTACAGCTCTAGTTCTGGGACCAGGTTGGAACTAAGGCTACCGTTCAGTCAGTGATGTCTTGCTGGATGTCATCCCGTTGACCACCCATCTAGCTTTCACAATGACCTCCATCGGACCCCGGCCTGTCCTCCTCAAGACTCTCACCAGGGGCTTTAGAATGGACACACGTCCCCGGGCTATGCTGTTACAAATCCCCTGTCGATTCTCTGTTCAGCATTGGCCCTGAACCCGGTATACCACCAGTCCACCACCCACCACCATTAAGCTCTCGATCTCTGATGAACTGCCAGGCTGCAACAAATAACAGACGTCCCTCTGGGACCCACAAAATAATGGCTGTGCTATCAGGTTATCCAAACAATTTGGAAATGTTCTGAAGGATGCTTGTAAGAAGCAACAATGGGAGAACAACGGCTTGTGTTATAGTAGTTACTGTTTTCTTCCCAGCAAGTACAATACAAAGGCACTTTTTTACAAGATTGTTTTTTTTATGTCCATCTGCCATACTGAAGTGTATCCATCCAGTTGTATTGGAATGAATGAAAGCCATTATTGTGCATAGAAAAGACATCTGCTCCAAAGCTGCCCCGTCATCAGAGCTTTGACATTAGTGGAAAGGCTGACACAGGAAAGAATAGCTCCAAGTTAAGATATGGTAGGAGAGAAAAACATGTGCCTTTTTGCCGCATGTGAACCCTGCGGGTTATAATTTTGGGTGCCCGGGACGTGCTTTTATATGATTTTCATATTGCAAACTGACCAGGGACATCAATTATCTTGACATGCGCAAATTAATTCTGTTCTATTAGTCGAAGTATGGATTTGCTCAGGTCATGTCCCCTTAAATCTGCCTGTCTGGACAGAGGCTAAAATTAGATGATCCAGATGTTTTTTTTTGCCATTTTGTGTAGCCCAAAGCTCTAAGCCAGGACAGTTAACATGGCAACAATGTTATTGCCATTATTTGGGCATCACAGAAACTTTTGAAGTCACTAAATGACTTCATACTGTATAGTCAAAGAGTATTTTTTGACTAGAAACAGGACTACTTGTGAATCTGACTACATTTGTTCTGTGGTTTTGCCTTTTATATTTCTCATTTACTTTAAGTTTCCAATGTCCTTGTCCTACTTTCCACACTGCGGCACAACGTTAGAGCTGTAGTTGAATGGATTGAATGAAAAAAGGTTGCCAGTGAGCGCCGCAGCTGTTATTATTGGTCAGAACAAGCGTCTGTGTCCATCTGACACGCTGTTCCCTGGATCTGACTGTGAAGAATCAGAGGAGTTGCCTACTGGGACAGAATGTGTCTTTTGGCAGGTTAGAGTAGCACAGTACGTCTTCTAACAGGCTTGGCTGCCTCCTGTGTGATACATGGCAGACTGGGTTTTAAAAAGTTAGAAGTTAGTTAGTTACTCTATAGATTGGATCATGAAGTTAACATTACTTGAAGGTAATATAATATAGGCTTTTTTGCCAAAAATCCCAAAAATATATATATTTTTTCATTTGTCCCATCTACGTTTCTTGCATCTGCTGCAGCTGTTGTCCTGCAGACAGACACTGGCTTCGTCCTGAACTTTGTTGTTGTCAACAAATAATGAAAACATTTGTCTGGCTCAGCACAGGCGTAGCTAATGTGTGAGGGGGAGGGGGGTTGTGTGGGGTGAGGCAGTCTTTTAGTGTGAGAGGTGAGGGGGAGTTAGATTCTGTCTTTAAACAAATCTGTTTACAAACAAACACAGTGCTTGCACACACTCAAATTGCCTATATTACCTTTAAGTTCAGTTGGGAAATGATTGATCTGATCAATACACAAAATTAAACCAGCGTGGCACTAATAACCACTAATTACAGTACATCCTCAAGTGGAATACCGTAACTTAATTTGCTTTCTAAGTATTTCAGGGATTACTTAGGGATGTGAAATAGTGCTTAAATTTCATTCATGCTCTTAGCGCATGAATGAAATTGGTTGTGAAACCTGCGCTTTAAAGACATTGGTGGTGAAATCTGTGGTAATTTAGCATTAACCCTGGGGGAAAATGAACTCTCCCTAGAGGTTAGGTCACAGTTTTCCAGGGGTCACCACAGGGTCAGGAGTCTCAGGGTGGGGTCTAGACCTACTGGTGTGTGATTGTGTGTGTCTGCATGGGTGGATGTGATAATGTCTATATAAAAACATCCATTCCATGTATGTGATAGTAATAGTGCAATAATAGTAGTACAAGATGGGCCTCCCTACTTAACTTGCAGAACATTCATATTTGAATATTTCTGTTTTGTTTTAATGCCACTTTAAGACCGCCCATTTTTTTCTATGTTTATGTTGTGGTTTGTGCTGTTTTGGTTTATGTTTTACTAAATGAATTGGCCATTGAACCAGCGGCTATCAAAAAAATTGTGTTCAAATGCAAAGCGGAACCTGACCATTATTTTTATTCCTGAGCTTTTTCCTTTGGACAGATTGCAAACTGCCTGGCAGCAGGAGCATACAGTACATAGCAAGAACTTGGTTCTCAAGGGCCAGAGGAGTCTTGTTTGGTTTGAATGTCTCTGCGGAAGAATGCGTCTGTTTCCCGCTCTATAGTATTAAGAAGATGGGATTCATGTGGTCAGATTAAACAGGGAATGTTATCCTCTGCTTGGGGACTGCCTGCCTGCCTGCCTGCCTGCCTGCCTGGCTGCTTTACTGCTTGGCTGGGCTGAGAGCCTGTGAACCGTTGTTGGACAGGGCCAGAACTAATGTCTCTCTCTCTCCAAGGGAGGGAGTGAAAATATGCACACATGTTGTTCAAGGCCCAAGGAGACACTAACGGTCTCAGAGCCACACTCGAACAGCAGGTTTTGTAACGGCAGTGAAAATGCTTTGCTACATTTGAAGTGTTTCATATGCTGCACACATTTGCATGCACACACACACACAAACACACGCACACACACACACACACACACACGCGCGCACACACACACGCGCGCGCGCACGCACGCACGCACACACACACACACACACACACACACACACACACACACACACACACACACACAGCATTTGGAAGTAATGGACTACATGGAACAGGATTACATAATTAGATTACAAAAAAGCCCTCATCAATTTTAGGGCTGGAAATAAGTTAAAACACCAAACAAAACTAAAGAAGGCATGATGACACATGATCCAGCCAGAGTTTTGCTTAAAAGTAATCCAAAAGTAACTGAAGGTTACCTTACTTTCTAAATTGGATAAATTGTGTTATTTATTTTTAACTCTTAAGTAACTTGTAACTAACTGTAGGGGATGACTTTTTATGTAACCTTCCCAACCCTGTACTCACGCATTCTGTCCTCAAAACCTTGCTGTATACAAAGGACAGTGCATATATTAACTGGCCAAGCCACCAAATCGCCACGTGATCTAATATCCAAATGATGAATAACATACTGTATTAATGAATACCATAAAAAAGTACTGGAGAGAAGACAAAAATAATAAGCCATCTCTCCCTACACACTTTAAAAGAACCTGTTTTTTTCAGCAGTATTTTTGCAGTATCTTTGCAGTCAGTGTTTCGCAACTTTTTCGGGACACTTTTCTGCAAGAACATTATATTGTTCAGGCTAGCTGCTCATTCATGATTTATGTGTTCCTGTGGTGTCTGTGTGGTGGGGGAGCACCACAGACGTGTACGGGGACAGCGAAGGGGACGTGTTTGAGGCTGGTGACCCAGACAGGGTAGGGGTGTGGCACGCATGAGGTGCGGCAGAAAAAGCAGACAGGCAAAAGTTCAGCCTCAGCGGGCAGCCTGGTCATCTGAGGTAGAATACTCCAGTCTCAGCTCCCCGACAGACTAGATATCTCCTCTCCAAAGGGATTGTTGATTTTGGAGGGTCAGTGTACAGTCGAGGGGAATATATGCTAGGTGAGCCAAGAACAAATCCCCAGCTCCTGACATGAAAAACTCTTTAACACGCACCCCCATTTTCTTATCTCCTCCTCTATTTCTCTTTTTTATTTTGTCTTCATGTCTTCTCTCTGTCTCTTGTCTCTTGTCTCGTGTGTGTGTGTGTGTGTGTGACTGTGTGTGTGTGTGTGTGTGTGCGTGTGCGTGTGCGTGTGTGTGTGCGTGTGCGTGTGCGTGTGTGTGTGTGTGTGTTTATAGCTCTCTCTGTCTGTCTGACACTATCTCAGCTGGTCTCCATATGCAAATTGACTCTCCAAAATAAACTCATCCCAGACCCTGCGTTCTGTGCAGGGGATATGCTGCATAGACGGCGTACTGGTTAACACCACCTTCCCTCTAGCACCTCTATAGTTGTTTTCCCTTGTCAGTCAGTCATAAAAGGTGAGCTCAGGCACCTGTCCCATAAGCATCAGCAGTAGGCCACACAGTACGTGCTGACACTGTTGGCATGCATCGCATGTCAGCCGTGGTGCTGCGCATGTCCTCTCCCTTGGAGACAGAGGAAGACACAGAGTGAACAGTGAACCCTCATTTATAATTTGTTGCACAACTGCGTGACTCGCCAATAACGTCTGATTCTTGACAAGCGGCACCACCATGTGCCAAAGTATGAATAGAGTGAGTTTTTAGCCTCCAAAAGAAAAGGCTGTTACTGTTTTGTTTTCGTTGAAGTGCATTTGTACTAAGCATATCAGTGCATAAGAGTGCACAATGCACAGTTTCAGTCAGTGCAAGCTTCAAGATTTAAGGTTGTAGTTGGTGCTGTTGGGGCTGATCTTCCGCCATATTTGTTAGGCAGCAAATTTGAGATTTGTATTTAACAGGTTAGGTTGCCAAAGACATACCATGCCTCAATATAGATTAAAAAGGTCAACATAATAAAAGGTCAAAATAATATTTACACTGGCTGAATATAGGTTTGTACTTTGCAGCATGTGCCAGCTCAGATCCAGATCGATCTGCACTCTCAGGTTCTTGCATAGGGGGAGACCTGTTTGATGTTGTGAACACTAATCCTACTGTGTTCTAGATAATATGCAGAGACACAGTATCACAGTGTCATCTAAAAACTTGACAACAAATTGATATGGATGTGAGCTGTCATCCACATACACAGTAAACAGAAAGGAGGAATTGAGTGTTCCTCTGTACTACAAACTGTTTGCTCTGAGAACTAGAGTTACAGTAACTCACCCTCTGTGGTCTTCTTTTTTTTTTTATTTATAAAGCAGTTCACATCCTACTGAGCTAAATTACACAACAGAATGTCTGGATATAGTATTAAAGGATGAGCTGAAGTCAATAAAAGTAATCTAGGATTATGCTAGCTTACTTTCCAGGTGTTTCAAAGTGAAACGAGGTACTGTATATGTACTGCATTTATTAGAATATGATATTGGTATAATCAAAGTACTTCCTTCTTTCTGAGTTCCTCATTCAGAAACCTCTAGTGATTTTACTATATATATTCACTACATTACTACATTCAATATTCTCAAATGGCTATGATTTTTTTCGATATTTTTTATCGACTATCACTGACTTTCTCCAGAGCTCTGGCATTCTGCCTGGTGCCGTGACTGCCGTCACTAGTCTTTATGGTTTTAAACACTTTACAAACTGTCCAGATCTTTTGTGTGTGCGCGCGCATGCATGCATGCATGCGTGTGTGAGAGAGAAAGTACTTTACTGAGTGTGGGCTTTGGCATGCAGCTTGAAAGTCCTGCATGGTGTATAGTTCTGTCAGAGGATCAATGAAGTCGGTAAAAGTCGGTACCCTGGAAACCAGCCCAATCCTCTACAAGTCATAATCTGGGTCAGAAATTGACCGTTTAGTGTTTACACAATTGCACACAATTTGCATGCTGATTTAAACAGGGGGAAGTAGCTAGTTCAATGCACAGACACATGAGCGGAACTTTGCAGTCAATTGGACAACTGGTCTGCTGTGGGGATGCCGAAACAAAATCCATGGCTTCCTATTTAAAGTAGTGTGATGACCAGTAGACCTTAATTGCATGAAAGCCCATAATTTGGTGGAACTTGCCTTGGTGTCAGACAGCAGTTTTAGAGAGTTCTAAGCTTAGACCTACCAAGTCCTCCTTTAGGAAATGTATAGTACTGCAAGCTGTTGGTGGTCCTGCTGTATTCAGTCTACTGAATGAGTATGTGTGCGGGTGGATGGTGGGTTGGGGGGTACTGAACCTAGTCTATTTGGCTATTTATCGCCATGGAAACGGGGTTTGGTGAATAGCTGCCACTCAGCTGTTGGCTACACCCAAGTATTTGGCCCAGTAGGACACTGGAAGGGGGAAGGGAAGGAAGAAACCATGCACTCACTGCAAGACTGGAAATATTGTCCAGCTCCTCAACATTTTAACCCTGTGATGGATACAGCTTGGCCTGGTTGTAGTACATACAGAACATGCAAGTGAATCTGCTCATCCGATGACAGCTTAATGCCCGGTCTCCTGGCATGTTGTAATTGAGGCATAAATGAGTAATTATTGCGGGAGCACAGACATGCTATGGTCTGTGATGCCATTAGTGCAGAAGCATGTTGAAAAACTGAACATCTGAGGCAATGTTTGGGTCTGTAGTAATGGAACTATTGCAGGATTGGGGGCCTTTGCTCTCAGAACAGTGGTGCCAATTTGAGTAAGAAGAAAGCATGTACGCTTTCAATTGGAAATAAAAGCCCAGGCTTGTGAAGCAATAGCTTGGATTTTGAAGGCATTTCGGGGAGGGTATTTTTGGGAGGCATTTGATCCGCTCCTGCCACCTCCACCCTCGAAGCATTAGGGTCGGGTGACCCGTGTTAACTACAGATGAATGATTCAGCCACTGCAATTTTAAGTTGATGGAATGTTGAATAATATATGACTTCAAACGGATAATTGTAATAACTCTGGAAGATGCCAAGAAATAAGGCAGTACAGTGATTGAAATATGAGGCTCCCTCTCTCCCAATACAGTATGCAGGATGGCTGGCTGGTAGAGACTGGAGGAGGTGTAGGATGTTGTTTGTGATGTTTGCGTGCGTCCAGCCAATAAGTGGGAGCTGTTTATTGTACTAGTATACAGTATGTGCTAGACATATAGCATAGCTAGGGGGCACCTGCCTGACACTCGCCCTGCATTAGTCTGTGTAGTTGGGGATGCCTTCTCTCACGAGAGGAGGAGAGCTGGACGGCGCTGGGGCATTAGAAGCCATGCATGCACAGGCAGCGCAGCTAAGAATAAACCATGGAGGCAAGACTGCTGCTCAGTAGAGCTGAAGAACATGCTCAGGAACCTCCCCCTCCAATCACCCATTCAGCCTCACAATCCGACCTCCTTTGAGGCACCATAAAGAAATCAATATTGAAGCAAAATGCTGCCATGCCGTGTCATAATGGGGCCCTCAGACTGACAGAGCCTTCCCCTTCACCCATCCTCGCCTCCCGTACTGCATGGCCCTTGCATTGTAATTGCATCAACTCTGGCTTGTCACTTTCGCTCCAAAGTGAAACCTGAGCCAAGCTTACATTGTGACGTGTTGTGAGGTTGTAGAAGACAGATCAGCTAGTCTTGCACAATTGAGTAAATTAAGCTTTAGTTTACACTACTAATTTTTCAGTGTGGTCTCCCAGACCATCTCTCCATTATTGATTACTTTCTGTCTTGCTGCTTGTTAAATTTAGCTCAGATTAAAGGTATATCGAGCAGTGTGAGACAGAGCAAAGAGCGGATTAAAATCAAACCGCCCACCGATTACACAGGGATATCACTGGAAGCGAGCATCCAGGCTGAGCTCCAGCTGCTCTCATCTGGCTGGCGCAGGGCATGAAATGCAGGACAGCAATGCAACTCATTGGTTCCCACACTGAAACACACACCTCTTGCAGGTTGAGTGGATGTGCCCCAGCTGGCGGCTGTGTCTGGGAGCGCATGGCTGCTTGTGTTTTTAGGGGTCAGTATGTGGGCCTGGTGTTGACGGTCTCCTCCTTGGCCTCCCACCCGCTCCATACACAAACACAGGCCACCGGCGGTCCACTCTGCCTGGGTTGGTCTTCCAAAACACAAGCCCTCTGGGGCATCTGTGCTCAGCTGCATTCACTCTTCGCCATTGAGCTCATAGAAGCAGATGAGAGATAGAAATGAGCTGGCTAGGAGCACGCTTACAGTACATCTGCATGCCAATAAAGGGCCTTTCAAACGGGAAGCGATATACAGTATAAGGCATCTATAGTTCATTTTCAATGGGACTTGAGTTTTTGAGCAAAGAAATCGCAGGAGAACCACCCAAGCGTATTCACGTGAGCACTGTCCTGTGAAGTTGTTGCCAGACCTGGACTGTTAAGAGAAGACCAGTACAGAACACCATGTTGAGAAGACCAGTAGCAGACCGTTGATCCAGGCAACAACAACTGCATTCTCTGCAGTGTCTCTGTCTCTCTCTTACTCTCTCTCTCTTTCTACACTTTGCACAGTCATATCCTGTCTTCATTTAGCTCCGAGGCTGTAAAAAGAAAGTTTTTTTTCACACACACTCTCACTGTTAAATGAACAGTTAGGATTTGACTGCATGCGGTCAGGCCCCATGTGAATTTAGTTAAGATGTGAGGTGGCTTGTGAAACTGTGAAAGCAGATAATCAGGTCCTGTGTGCGTTCCTCTCGGGGAATTGTTTTGCTGTAGTAAACATCACCTCAGTCCTTCCCTCTCTCTGGACGCCCCGTCAGCACGTCGACAGGCCAGGAACCAGCCTGAGCTCTGTGCTTGCTCAGCACAATCTCCTGCATTTATTTTTTACACCGCTGTGGTCCTTAAACAGCAATCTTCCATGTCGGAAACAAACCCCAAAACGATCCCAGATTAATCCCGAAGACAAGCCGCTGCATGCTCGGCGTCAGTCTGCTCTAACCGGTTCTGAACTCCGGCTGGGTGGTGTGACGTTTCATCAGTGTTAATAACACCTATACCTGCTTTATAATAAACTAGCTTATGTTGGTCGATCAGTGATCACCCCTTATACATTTCTTCATGGACCGGATGTGAACTAGTGTTTTCTGCCACTGTGTGACATAGTCTATTAATAGATTAGTTAATGGTGCCTGTTCCATTGATCACTCCTGCTTTCAGTGGCCTTGTTGTGCGGGTCATGTTATTATCTAAGTGGCCACTTCCACCGTGTGTGGTGTGAGTAAGGGTCAACATGCAAGCACATTGGGGACGGCCGCGGCCCACTTAATGGAGGGTTGCCATAGCTACATGCCTGGGGCTGGGGGGTGTGTCTGTGTGGATCCATTATTAGAGGCATGTGCATTGAGGTGGAGAGGTGGGGGTTCGGGGCCCCCGGGGGCTGTCAGGACAGGAGCAGCTGTCCTGCAAGCCCAGCCCCCCTGTTTCCCCCACTGACCGTACACTAGGGAGTCACATCTGGCAGGCCAGGGGCTCAGAAGGCCTCCGACCCAAACATAAGGCTCTCTGAAGCCTTCACTTGTGGAGGAACCGTTCTGAGTCAGAGCACCAGCCTTGCACCACACCACTACATGTTTATGAATCTGCTTTTGTTTTTGGGGAGGCTGTTTTTGTTGTTATTGACAATTTGTATTATTTATTGTATCTTCTGCGCAGGTAAACATTGCTTAAAGGAGATATACAGTATATGCAAAATAATGTGATGTGGTTTGGCTTTGGCAATGAAATCACTGTCTAATGTGTCCATAGCAGCATGTAGAATCAATGGTCATAGCGGTAGACAAGTGTGAGGAAAATGGACCTCTTGTCAAACAGCTTTCTCTCTTTCTTGTCTATCAGATGATTATTAAAAAGGGATGTTTCTCAAAAGAGCATCAATGAAAACCTTATGAGTGGGCTATCCTTCCTCTGCAGTACTATGGCTGGGCGTGGTGAGCAGGAGGAGGAGGCTGTGCCCAGAGAGAGATCAGCTGAGGTTACAATAACACGTGTGTGGAATAATAATAGTATGGTATCGCTTAGTTAGGTAATGTATGTTTCCAGTGTCCTCTTTATTTCTGGCAGATATTTCTCTCTCTCTCTCTCTCTAGCGTGTGTGTGTGTGTGTGTGTGTGTGTGTGTGTGTGTGTGTGTGTGTGTGTGTGTGTGTGTGTGTGTGTGTGTGTGTTTGTGTACGTACGTGTGTTTTTCCACTTTGATGGAAGCAGTAGGAGTAGAGGGGGTGGTGAGGCAGAGGAGAGAGCACACGTGCCTGCCGTCCTTCCTCCCCCTGAGCACGCTGCAGCCCAGCCAAGCAGGCTAATCCACCCAAGGCAGAGAGAGAGAGAGAGACAGAGAGAGAGAGAGGGAGAGACAGCGAGAGAGAGAGACAGAGAAAGACAGAGAGAGAGAGAGAGAGAGAGAGAGAGAGAGAGAAAGATGCATACTGTGGCCACTCATGGTTGATAATACAGTAAAGCAGTGGTTTTCAACCTTTTTGATACCTGGGCCCACTATTTATTCAGCATTTTTAGCCACAGACCAACATTTGAGGATATTTAAGCCCCACAGACCCCAAAACTAAAGGTTTCTTTTGCTTTTCTTACCAGCCAGGCTGAATTTCGAAAAAAAAAAAAAAAAAAAAAAAAAAAAAAAAACAGCAAACATACATTCTCTAGTTGTGTAGACTGATGACTATTTTATTTTAACTCTTGAGAGTGTAAACATGAGACCAAATGGACCCTTGCGGGTTCATTTGGTCTCATGTTTACACTTTTAAGAGTTGTACCCGGTTAACTAACTGTGCGTCATTTAGCTGGGGACCACCTGGAATTCTCTCAAGGACCACTGGTGGACCACTGGTTGAAAACCACTGCAGTGTACAGAAACAGATATTCCTTTCACAAAGTTGCTGTGTGTGAAGTGACTGTTGTCTTAATTCATATGACGCATGTCCCCCCCCCCCTTTCCCCCTCTGTCTTCCTCTCCTTAATAAAAAAGGACATTTATTTTTAAATGCTGGTTTGTGTTTAGCAAACAGCTTGTTAGAGTAAATTAGCAGTCTAATCTGTGGTATAACCTCTACTGTTCTGTGGTGGTGAATGAAGATTCACAACACTCTCCCACAGTGAAGCAGGGAGCAGAGCTTTGGAGGAGGTTGGGCAGCAGCAGCAGCAGCAGTGACAGCAAGCAGAATAACAGTCCCTGGCCTTGGCTCTGACCAGAGCTCCATATATAAAGCCACTCTCTTATTGACACAGAGCTGTCAAATGAGCGCTGGGAGAAACCGCCCCACAGCTGTGGCCTCCGAGGAATGGTGTTTGGGTTGACGTCAGCCAGCCGCTTAGCCCACACTCCTGACTTGTAAATCATCCTCCACCCAGGGACCTCCAGATGTGGTTGGGTGTGGTAGTGGTGTTGGTTCTGATATTGGTGTCTGTGGGCAGCAGTGGCTGCTGTGGGGGTAGGTGTATTGAGGGATTTTTTGTTGTTGTTTGACTGCAATGGTAAAAGTCACATTGATTAATTCTTTGAGTATTTGTGCGAGGGTGCTGAGCTGCTCTTGGGACGGTGTCTGAGTCACTTCAGGGCAGTCCCTCCGCTGTGCACTTAACTCAAAACCTCTGCCCTTTACGCTTAAATACGTCTGAGTTTTGGCTCTCCAGAACAGCCCTCTGACACGCTTCAATTTATGGAACACCATATACGCATGCTGTCTGAGGACATGGAGAAATCAGAAGCAGATTGGATAATGGCGGTGCTTTCCAGTGAGAAAAAGTTACTTTTTGTGGTATTTTTGGGTAATAAAAATGTTCACACCATTTCCTTATCTTTACTCTCTGCAGGGCAAATATCGATGAGGTGGAAACGGAGGTTGTGGAAATTGAAGCAAAGCTAGATAAGGTAAGACAATCGCATTGCATATGAACTGTTCTCTGTGAAAAAGTTGTAACCGCTGACATTTTGTCAGCATCCTCAGTTCAAATATGATTTGGTATTTTGGAGGATCACAGTCTAAAAATAAACAGGGAAGCAGACAAGCCACTTATACTATATGGCTTCCCATAGGCAGAGCTACTGTTTGTAGAAATAGATTTTGTTCTGGTATACCGGTGCAGGCCTAATAGAAGTTTAGAATCTATTCTTGGATTATTATTTGAGCATTGTCAGCTGTACATCACAATACATGCTCCATAGGAATAACATTAGAAGGATTATGCTTAAGGATAATGGCTGTGAAAGTGCCACACTGCTGTCTAACTGTACAGGGTTTGCAAACAAAGTGATTAACATGGTAACATCTACTCTTTTGCTGCAGGCTTTTCAAGGCTTTGATGATTAACCCCATTCCCTTCGTAGCTCTGGATCAATAGCTGCTCAATTGTATTTTTAAATGGTTGCACACAGAATCTAGTAAGGCAAATATGCTGAACACAACACGCACGTAGATTGTAGTAAGGCCCAACTGCTAACTATTTCGAAATTGGTGTGGTTAACTGTTAAGAAAAAGAAAAAGGTGATCTAGCATCAACAAGCATCAGCTGGACAGACAGAACACCTCCTATCTGCTGTCCTTTAAACTAACAGAAAAGACTCATTTCTGTTCACAAGTTCCTTGAACATGTCAGAATATGATTAAGCATTACTCTGATTATGGTAAGCTCACATTTTTATATCACACAAACCATACCTGTAACTTACACTATCCAAACAAAAACAATTGGTAAGGACTATGAAATGAATCCTGGAACTGTTGTTAACCACTGAGAGGGCAGGACATTTAATCAGTGTCAGTCTTGCTTAGCATGTTTGTTGAAACGTGACATGGTCGGACGGTGAGCCACCAATGACATTACTGTCTATCAAAGCATCCGGTTTCCCCTTAACGATGGGGCCAGATGTTTGGCCTGTAATGCTAATGTCACATGTCCATCTGTTCCGTTTTGACCTTGAGTTACAGTACGTGTCTGTGAGAGGAAGGATTAATCAGCCACTAGTCACTCTGCTCTTCCTTCACTCTCATCATTTTTCGGGAACCGTTATTATGGCTCCTTTGAGCAATCACCATGAAATAGCTGAATTGTTCAGAACACTAAATTGACGTTAGGATTGTGGCCTGGCATGCATCAGTCACATATTCTTTGCTTGAGAGACAACGACTGCAAAATATAACGTTTAGATGCTATGTTTTATAAATTTACCAAAGGTAGGCCTACATTCAACAAATGATGTAGCAATAGCATATTGATAGAACAATGTGCTGTTCTGGGAGTGATTTGGGGTTGTTTTCGGAACTCTGCATGAAAGATGCTAATCCAATTACAGGGTTTTGAAAATTAGATTATGTGCGGGAAAGAAAATCAGAACAAGGAACTTATTGAGCCGGTGAAGCATGCTGTGCTGCCGTACATTCACCCTGTCACTCTCCAATGTTACCAAAGCACAAAAATATAAACTATGAAGAATTCTGTTTCAATCCATATAATATTTGACTAATTCATATTATTTCTTCCTATAATGTGATAAATGAATATATCTTCAGGATGACTTTCAAAATGACCGGCTCAACAAGATCTACACATAAAAAAATCCATTTCAAGCCCCCCAAAAAAGTTTGACTTTGAAATAGTGGTGATGGTGTTACTTAGTGTTTAAGAATAATGCAATAAATAATGAAAAATGGAGGGGATAATCAGAAGGTTTTCTTGTATATGCTACTACTGACGTTTGAAAACAGTATTTGGGGTTTGAGTTGACAGTTTGTGATGTTGGATTTAGTCTCTTGCACCCAAAGCTAAGTATTCTCCATTTTCTATTTGTGTGGACTCTTGAAATTAGGTAATTCAGATGTTTAAATATAATTTAACTCTTGAGAGTGTAGAATGAAACCAAATGGACCCGTAAGGGTTTTGATCTGTCATGTGATCTACCTGCATGGCCTGTGTGATCTACTGGTAGATCACAATCTACCTTTTGGGCACCCCTGGCTTAAAGCATTCTCAGCCTTTTCATAGTGACCACAAAAATGACGGGACACTTTCGTGCAGCCCCCCTCTTGCTGTTGTAAAGAGAATGTTGTAAAGTTCATAAAATGAACGATGATGAGGCCAAACCCTAATTTGTGACACACTTTATAGCATATTTTATTTGGAAAATGACTGGAAGAAGTCTAGATGCTGTAAATATTAGAGAAAGACAAATACTTATGTGCTTCTTCCCTCCTACGACTATCTTGTGATCCATCTGCGTCTCTCGACCCCCAGGTTGATAGCCGCTGCCCTAGTGCTGAACATGCCGTGACCATATTGTTAACCTTGCCATGTGTGCAATGTGTGTACATGAATGTACAGTGCATTCCCTGTGCCAAGTGCTTTTGAATGGGGTTTCTATGCTCTATCTCAACAGTGGAAACTAAGTCGATGTTTTATTGCTTCCGCGTGCACGCACGCACACACAAACCCACACACATACACACGCGCATGCATACGCATGCACACACATTACAGTAGCATGACCCCAACTGCTGTCTACTAATCCACTATCTGCTTGTCTTTTCTCTGCATAAGCAAACAGGTGGGATTCCCCACTGTCCCTTCCCACCACATTTCTCAGCCCATTCTCAGCCCTGTGGGGCTCCACTTGGGAATTATTGAGCAGGACAAGGTTGCTTTGCTTAAAGTCTGCTTAGCAGCTGGGAGGAAGTGGGACGTGGGACTGCTGATGAAGAGGAGGGTATTGAGGAACAGAGTCTGGCTTGAGAACACAGAGAGGGAGAGGGAGGGAGAGAAGGGGAAAAGGATTGGAAAAGCAAAAGAAAGTATATTAGGGAAACAGGCTACAGCATACATAACAACTTCAGTGGTCAGTGGTTAACCCTTCTGACAAGTCCTTTGTTACTGTAAAACGTTTATTTGCACCAGGAAAAATGCTTTTTGCATTGCATCGACTGCAACCTATTAAATGAAAAAAAGTTCCACCGAGAGCTTCATGTTCAAAGTTCTCTAACAAGCCACAGCCCTAAATGACCAGTGTCTGACTACCGTAGTCCCCAAGCTAAGGACTGGCTAACATTAAGAGTTCATGCTATTCTCGTAATGTTGTAGTCATAGACTAACATGTACCCCACCTGAGAATGTACACTACCATGTTCCATGTTACCACAGCTTATAATTGAAGCCTTTAGAAAGAAAACATGCAACTGTGTGACATTCATCTGTGTTCATGTGTAGTGATGACAAGCACATGCTCAAAAGCAGAAAAAATAGTGTGTCAGACGCTGCATGCTAGAAATAGAAGCGAGTGGTTTGCAATAGACCATCTGATGCAGAATACATGATTCATGTCATGCATGTGTGAGTGTCAGATTTCTCTCTCACACTCATAGATGGCCAATTCTAGATGGCCTACATCCTACAGCGAGGGACATACACACAAAACCAGACAACACAAAACAGAAAAACAAACAAGCAAAGTAAAAATAGAACATGTTCTGAGACCAAGGAAGCACATACACAATATGTTATGTATGATATCCTAATGACATACGCTATGTACAGTACATATGTTATGTATAAAGAGATCCTTGACTTTCCACCAACCTTAGTGTTGTAATGACGGAAAGACTTGCTTAGCACAAAACCCCGAGAGATATTATAACTAAGTAACTAACCCATCTCTCTCCTTCCTCCCCAGCTGGTGAAGCTATGCAGTGGGATGATTGAGGCAGGCAAGGCTTATGTCAATGCCAACAAGCTCTTCGTCAGTGGAATCAGAGACTTGTCCCAGCAGTGCAAGAAGGACGAGATGATATCGGTAAGGCTCCGATGATGCTGGTCCAGCTTGTGTGTCCAATCTGTCCAAATCAGGGTGTCTGTCCACTATGTGTTGAGTTAACCATTATGAACTAAATCCGCCCTATCAACATGTCATGTTGTGGTGAAATATTTGCATATCGGTAGATCCCTGGGAAACTCTTGTCAAAAAGGTTTATGGGAAGTGGTTGTATTATGAAAAGCATGGTAAATAATGTACTGTTATTATTACATAATATTATTGGACACTCACAGTCACTTACTAACTGATAAACTATTTACTATATTTTTACAGTAGCCGCAGGTAAGGGTACATTCCGATCAGAGTGTGTGCGTGCGTGTGTGTGTGTAAAGGTGATTACGAATGCATTAGTCGGCTCAGACCATAAGAGACCAAAAATATCACTCATGATGAAGCTTGCAGTACGGCATCTTCACGGTCACTCGTTTTGCACTTCACAGTCACAACGTTTCATGTAATCCTTGATCTGGTCTGATCTTGATCTGTTTCTTGACACTCAAGAGTTAAATTGATGTGCAAATTTTTATAGTGTAGTTTGCTCTTTGCTGACAGATGCAGACTCATTGCCGCTGACTTTAAGTGCTATTAAAAGCCTTCTTGGCTTCAATGACTTCAATGACTAATTCTGAGTTTAAACACAATTAAACTTGTGTTCGTATTTGTATTTTCCATCGTAAAAAAAAAAAAGTAGGAAAGAGAGAATCAGGCCTGAAATTACATTTCCCATTTTCTGTGAAACATTTGTGTAGAAAAAAGAAAAAACTTAATCAGTCTAAATCACGACAATTAACTTGTGGACATTAAGCAGATTCCACTCTAATCAGCTTCCATTTAGTGTGTAGCCTTTTCATTTGCTACTACGCACGCTATAAATTCAAATGAAGTCGACATTTCCCGCACAGTAGTGTCAGTAATTCTGTTTTACAGTACTGTACATAAATATTGCAGCAGCACTTCTTCTTTATCTGCATAATGGTGTTGTAGCCACTGTGACACGGGGTGAACCTGCCGTGAGATATCAGGTTCCAAGTGAGTCTAATGCAATGTACACTGAAAGCTTTGTGTGTGTTGTTTCCATTGCAGGAGTGTCTGGAAAAGTGTGGGGAGAGTCTTCAGGAAATCGTCAACTACCACATGGTAGGTCTGAACTGCATCCCTGTTCTTCCCACCTGATTTCACACCAGTGAGTGGTGGGAGGGTGAGATCGCTGCAGTTACAAACACACTGCCTTGTTTACTTCAGAAAACACCTTTAGTGTTGTTTTGGTTGCCTTAGGTTCAAGATTCATAACTTGCAATATGTTATTGGCTGCTTGTATAATATGAAAACATACTCATGGAAAGACTACATTGTTTTACTTTTGATTACTTTTTATTGATCCTATAAACAAGTTGGTACATGTACGGTTTTGCCCACTTGATTTATATTTGTCTGTTTGCTGTTGTGATTCATGAAAGTTTCCTTACAGTTAGAGAAGTTTCAACACCAAAGTAGTAGTTGTTATCAATTAGCAAACTGCGGAATTGTACTGAATGTGGTGCTTCTGTTTTCGCCAAAGTTTTTAGATGTCCCGTTGTCCTTTATGTTCCATAGCCGTCTGCGGGCCAAACGTAACCCCAGCCCCTCCTACCCCTCACTGGTGCTTGTACCCACTCCTCATACTTACTGTATAGTGTGGGAGACACACGATATCATCCTGTCTCCACATGCTAACACAGAGTGGCATTTAGGTCCCACATGGGTCCTGTATCCCCATTTAATAAATACCGAGGGTCCAGTGCACCTGCATGTTAAGTGATGCAACACTCAACAAGTCTGTGTGTGTGTGTGTGTGTGTGTGTGTGTGTGTGTGTGTGTGTGTGTGTGTGTGTGTGTGTGTGTGTGTGTGTGTGTGTGTGTGTGTGTGTGTGTGCTTGTGCGTGCGTGCGTGTGGGTGTGTGTGTGTGTCGGATCATGTACTGCACACACTTTTTACACACACTGTGTGTGTGTAAAAAAGACATTTGAGAGCATTCATATGAATTTGAAATACAACTCTAGGAGCAAAACACACCTGGTGGTAAACCATCCCAGTCAGGTGAATTCACATTCATCATGTGTCTTTGGCAGACACTGGTCAGGAGTCATGTTTTGGACCAGTAGCATTGTGGACCATTTGTAATTTGTAATTCACACTACCAGGATGATTTAGCAGTCTTGTATGTGTAAATCGCAATTCAAATCGCAAGTCTCCCATGTTATGTGGGAAGGAACAGTCTACCCAAACATCTCTAGCCAAACATCTCTTAAACACTAGCTACCTGCTGTAAGAGGGAGTCCCTCCTGGCCAGAAGAGAGATTAGATTTCTGATCTTCAGATCAGAAATATGAGCTGCATTACAAATGGAATCTGCTCAAACTCAACTAACTGATGTTCTAATTAGGTATGTGCTTTTCAGACAGCTCTCGATGGATGTCCCGATGTTCACAATAAAGCTATTCGAGCTCTTTATTGTAAAATCCTTAATGTTTTACCTATGAGGATCCATTTCGTTCCTAAAGTCCTATATTCCAAGCGTCCAATGTCTAGTTTATATTCTCAGACAAATCGGTCTCTGATCATTCTCATGTGTGAGTGGGTCTCTTAACCTCAGCTGGGTATCCCATGGAAACCCCAAGTTGTGAAGCAGTGCCTTACAGTAGCTACCACAGAGCTCTGATTCTTTGTGGTAGCTGTAGTAGGACTTGTCAAAAACTAGTCCACACTTTCTAAACATTCTCACTATATTAGCCTCCTTTATGTATTCACTGATCAGACACCAGCAGAGCTTTTCGTCTTCGTTATCGGGTTTTTAACTTTTTAATCATAGCGATTTATGCTCCAACATGAATCCTCGGGGTCTCTGCTACCACTGTAGCGTTCCAGACCCCCTGCCTCCCCTGCGCCTCTGTGAGGCCTTTGATGTCCATTAGCTTGAGCCCATTACGTGTTTGATGACACTTTAAAGAGCTTTTTTGAAGAATGCGGACAAAGAAACGTGATGGTATGCCGCCAGAGTCCAGTGTAGCGGCTGAGAGGGAGGTCAGTAGCACAAATAAAAGGTTAATGGCCTGGGTCACTGAGGCAAGCATGGATTGGCTTTAGGCCCTGTATGACCCTAACATGTCATGGAGGGGCTCTAAACGTGTTCACTGTGTGTGTTGTTATGTATGTTATGAGTCTGTTAAGGACCTGGTCCTTAACAGATTAGGCAAGGATGAGTAAATGTGTCACAGAGAATGTCACAGTCCTGCACATTAGTGCTAAAACGTATAGTACAAGAAGAAGGCAGTCAGTCAGGACACAAGAAGGAGGATGTGCTTTGCAAGGCCCCCAAGGCGCTCGGATCCCCCTATCATTATGCTGGGAAAGCCACCGAAAAAGCGTCACTCACATGCTTTCATTGCGCATGCGGGTTTTTGCGCGACTGTTCTCGCAAAAAAAGAAACCTGGCCACAGCGAGACATCTGGTCAATGCATTTTAATGAGAATGTGTGCAGACAATTTTTCTTTTTACACCCTGAGCGGGAAATTACTCTAACTATTCACATACGTGAGTGAAACCTCCGTGCACTCCCCAGTGAGAACGGCTGCATTCACTTAACATGGAGCTTATATGCTGAATGGCCTGAAATTCTACCAGTACATCACTTATTTAGAAGGGCAAGTACACAATTGTGAGGCTGTTCATGGAAATTCACATATTAGATCCATAACTGAACATCTGACTGGCGGCAACTTGCAGTCAAGGTCAGTGACGAGTCATGTGGCTCATCATCACTCTGGGTTGTCCCTGTGTTGTGGCCCTCATAGTCTTTTTAAATGCCTCCTCTCAGCTCCAGTCAACACTCAACAACACTCTCTTTATCATTATTCTGTCTATTTGGCGGTTAGTCTGTTTGGTTGACTAACTTTCACTCACTCAGTGTTAAATTCTGCAAGTGTAACTGTACAGTACCACACAGAGCAGTATTTGGCATTGGATCAGCTGGCCTCTCCACTGAAAGCTCAGCTGGGTTCTCCCCTTCCTCTCTCCAGCCCGCCTTGGGCCCTGACTCTGGCTGGGCATTAATACAACTGTCTCTTAGATGCCTTTTTTCTTTGATGTGGCAGCAGAACAGAGCGGGGCGTTGGCAGCATACATACTGTGTCATATTGAAGTGAAAAAGGGAGATTCTGATGAGATTAAAGAGTTTAGAGCAATATTAATAATATTAGCAAGTATTTTATCTTTCCACAGATTAAGGCACCTGACAGCCTTGTGATCCACACATGATGCGTGATAACTTATTAAAGGTCCTTACAGTAAAAAAAAAAATCAGAACCAACTTACTTGGGTAGTTGTGTGTAGGCGGGTGGGTCATGTGTGTGTTAAAATTGATATATTGATACAGTTACTATATCATTACACCCCTAGTGCACCCTGTATTTGGGCTGCACAGGAGGCTACAGAATCAGGACCCAAACAATGAAAGAGTGCATGCAAACTCCTGATTACTGAACAATAATTTGACTGAGATGTTGCTCAGATGTCAATGAACCATATTTTGCACTCTGATCTTGTGCATGTCGTTGTATAGGCAACATGTCTATCGTCTATGTTTGCTATTCTGCGTGCAAAGAAAGTGGGTTAACACCGTGGCGACATGGAATAGCCCACGTCACATCGACCACACGTGTTCAAGCAGATACGTGGCCATGTGCTCGTGCACATGCATGCAAAGCAGAATCCAGTGAAAGCAGCAAATCCTGGCCCTCACTGTGTTCCACTTCCTGATGGAGTTTGGTTCTCTTTTCGCCAGTCCAATACCACACACAACAGAACAGAACAAACAGCCTCTTGTTTTCTTGAATGTCAAATGTAAGCCAAGTATAGCTCCTTTCACTTCAACCACATGTCTCTGCTATTCCAAGGATTTCACAATAGATTTCTCTCTCTCTCTCTCTCTCTCTCTCTCTCTCTCTCTCTCTCTCTCTCTCTCTCTCTCTCTCTCTCTCTCTCTCTCTCTCTCTCTCTCTCTCTCTCTCTCTCTTCTCTCAGACGTCCAACTGAATCAGGCCAACATTTAAACAGTCACTGTCTAATTCAAGCGTGAAACACCATATGAATACTCGATGAATTATTGACACACTTTTGGCTCTCTTAACATGCATTAGAAATGAGTGAAGAGTGGAGAGACCGACAGGGACGCAAAATGAGGCTTACATTCTGCAGTCGCTAGGACTTAATGCCGTAGAACAGTCTCTGAGCGGCACGTGTACACTCACTGGCCCAGGGTGGGTGGGTACGGGGTTGCCAGGACCGTACCGAGAAAAAGTGGCGCTATGATCAAATTTACATCATGTAGAATTTGCTACTTTGATACCTTTATAATATACGTCAAACAAAACCCTCATTCCGAATGATGATGGCATCTGATCTGAATCTGGTGGATATATTCTCAACATGGCTTTTGGAATAAGAAAAACTCTTTATTCCCTCTCTGAGATTTGAGAGTTCCCAGAAGCAATACATTGAGAATAGAGTGTGATTATCTGAAAGAAAGTCTTCCCTGCAATTACTTATTTTAATTAGTGTTCATATTTTCTATTCATGCCGTTATTCTAGGTTTAGGCTTTAACATTTTTTCCGGCAGAATAGACAGCTACTGAATAAGCGGCCTAATCTAGATTGACAGCTGAGGATGACATGACATCGCTCTGTGTCCCAACATGCCACCGGGAAAGAGGGGAAGACGGCACAAAGTGCAGATGATAGTAGTCCTATTGTGGCCAAACATGTTCCCTCCACATTCCTGTCATCTGATATCAAGTCATGTGGGATTAAATGTGTCACGTTTTCCTCGCCTCCCTGTAGACTGTACACTTTGACAGTTCTCCAAACCCATTCACCCCTTGGCAACGTGTTGGTTGGTATATAGACTATGTTTTGATAGTCACTCACTCCAGAATATCACATAATCCTGCCCCTGCAAACTTTGGAGTCGTAGCCAATTGGAATGGCAACCTCCCTTTGGTTGATTATCTGGTACCCGGGCAGGGATCTTAACCCGCCGGGATCTTAATTCGCTACACCGAATGTCTGTGACATTCACCACATTCTCAATTCTCACTCACTGTGTTTTAAGGGGGGCTGTTAAGAGTACTTCAATCCTATACTTAGCTGAACGCACTCCCAAGGGCACTATATAGGCCCCCTCCTGTTGTTGCCCTACAATAAATATCTTTGTATTATATTGTCTTCAACACATCGCATTGTAGATCTGATATTTCCAGGTGAGTGTTCTGCCCAGAATACAGTGTAGGGATCCTAGGGTTTAAATTGCAAGAACATCCAAACAAATGACCACACACGCACAGTGAAGAAGACAGGCCTGCTGTGTTTTTGCTGTCGGCAGACAGATTTACAGTGACAGGGGGTGGTAGACGGCTGCCTCCCTGACATGTAGCTCCATTCAAGAACAATCCCAGAAGCTCTTGGAAGCTCCTGCTCACATTAGAGGCAGTATATTTACCCTGAATGGAAAGATCGTCTCTCTCTGATTTGCATATTTACAGCCAACTTCAGGAGACAGGCTCTGGGATGTGACTGGAGGAATTCCTTTGTTCATTAATCAAGTGCAGGGGAGGAAAGACGGAGCATGCAACAGGAAGCGTGGACTACTCTCTAAAAATAAAACATGCCGCCATCTCTTACCGTCACATAACCTTGAATCATGGATCGGAGCGAAGGAGAGCAATAGACAGGCGGGGATTTGGGAGAAAGAGCGATAAAGTAGACACGCATATTGGGGAGAGAGGGAGATAAATATAGCAATTAAACGGTCTCCTTATCTTACTTATCCTACATTTTACATGTGCACCATTTATGTATGGTACATACCTAAAGCATGTCTGGTGAATTTTGAGTTTTAGCGTGTCGAGTACAAGATCTGATCTAATCCAACTTTGTTGTAACAAGAGAAGAGCCTGAGGCCCTTCATGTGATCCCTCACATGAAACCTGTCACAATGCCAGGCATGTTGGACTGCGGGTACTTTCATAGTACTTTAATTGTACTGTAATTCATCCTGTCCATGGCATGATACATCATCATATCGGATTACTCAGCCAGAGATAAGATCACCACGCCACGCACAAACCATCTGCAGACTCTGCTAATTACTCTGGTCCACCACTGAGTGCCCTGCCGGGGGGCTCTGACATTTTGTCTTGGGGTTTGCACGCTGCATCAGATGCAGGCTCTGCAGTGTCGTCATCACGCTGTACCAAAAGCCTGCTCTCCTCCCATTCTGTTTCCTCACTCTCCTCCTCCCAGACTCCCTCCCTTTCTGGCCGAATGACCTATTTAGCAGCAGCAGCAGCGCATGAGCAGCCACTGAGGACGTCCTCAGAGGGAGGGAGGATGGGGGGTGGCAGCATGGGGAAGTAGAAATGCAGACCTATGGTGTTTATGTGTTACATTGGGTCTGTTTCACTCTCTGACATTGTGCATCCGTGCTGTTAATTTGCAGCCATACAAGGGTGTTTTTTACCCTTACTTTAGTTTTGAAAAGTCTGGACTTTAGCGCCCTCTGTTGGTTGAAAGGAATTTGGAAATAGTGTGGTAGTAGAGATTTGGACCTTTCTTATTCCTTTGTATGAGGAACAACCAAATGACAGATGTTTAAATTAAAAGTGATTCTGAGTATGAAGTATTTGTTCCCATTTTATTCCATAAGAAGAAGTACTAATAGGAAGGTGGTGAAGCAGAAACAGAAACAAACTAGATTTGCATACTTACAAGTAGAGCGGAGCGGGCTCTTGACTTATAATTGATGATAATAATATTATTGTTATCAATTATTTATTATTATCCTATTTATTATATCCCCCCCCAACCGGCCGATCGGAGTGCCTTGAGGGATGACACCACTGACCACTGACCATGCACCACTTGCACCTGCTCTGCTCGCGCAAGTAACTAGAAAGATGCAATTCTGGGAAAATTGCAGATTGTGGTTGGCCAATGAAATCAAGTCTTCGTGGATCATTACTCTGGATCTTAGTTTTGATGACTTCGCTCCCGAAACCACACTTAAAAGCCCTGAAAAATGTGTGGAGATTCCGTAGGTATTAGGCAAGTGAGCCCTGGCGTGGCTACGTTGGCGACTATTGTACCGACGACCAAGCATGGTAGCCAATACCCATCGATGTGCTCTGTTACCCTGGGTCAACTGGGAGTACAGTGCAGTACAGTGTGCCCCCCGCACAGTAATCATGGGGGGTTATGAAAAAATAAATGACATCAATGATCTATCCTGATCTATCCTGAAATGCTCTCTTCCCAATCTAGTAATAAGTGTGAAGTGCCTTGCACAGTGTGTTAGGAGCTACCGGTACATGATCCAGAGGTATTGGGTTTGAACCCCACTCACAACTTAACTCTCCTGCCTGATTTCCAGCAGGTTAAAACTCCTCCCAAAAAAGCATTTCCAGGAGTTCAAAGAGTGATTGCACAGTGAGTATAGACTCTAGCCGATTGTGCTTGCTTTACTTACAAGACCCATTTCCAGAAGAACAAAACTAAAAAAAAGCAGCATCAGTTGGCTCGTCTGAGTGGCTCAGAGTGATCGGTCAGCAGCTATTGGACTGGGAGATGTGGGTTCAAGTCTCACTCAAGACTATTTCCAGAAGAACAATCTCTGAAAAAGCAGTGTCACTTAGCTGGTGTTGGTGGCTCAGTGAGATATGGCTGTGAACAGCCATGTGACTCAAATATGAGATGTTCAAACCACACTCACGAGGTTGAAACTTTTATGTAAAGAAAAGAAAGTCCTCCTTGTGTGATGTATTCCCGTTTAATATCAGCTTCATACAGATACCTACAAATACAAAAAAAGAAATGGAGTAGATACATCCTGCGAATTCAATTTGGGTTTGGATTTCTTTGCATTCTTTCTCAGGTTATTGTACGAAGCATTATTGTAATAATCAATCCAGAAGTCCGACAAGACACTATCTCAAATACCTCTCATCAATGTTTGTTTTAAAAAAATATCTACTTTAAGACTATTATTAGCGACTGGTAACAATGTAATTGCTTTTTCTGTTGTGTTTCAGATTCTATTCGATCAAGCCCAGAGATCTGTCAAGCAGCAATTGCACAACTTTGTGAAAGAGTAAGTAGACCTCAACTTCGGAAATGTTTTGGAGTCCAGCTTATGGTAGATATGCTTGCTTGAAAAGAAATCTTAGAAATGTTTTATGGTTTTAGAAATATCGTGCTTCCAATTTTGAGGGTCAATTCAGTTTATATTGTTCCTAAAAGTAAGTACTTGAGTGGGGTTTGAACCTCCAGACCACGTCACCTGCAACCAATGCACTGAGCTACTTGGTACAGCCTGTGCGTCAGTCTTCGTTCTCCTTTGAGTAACAAAATTCATAGAAGAGAAGCCAGGATGCTTGTCTATTGTTTTTCATCGACTATGGTATGCCTTTTTCATCATTTTTGAGGATTTTTGAAAAAATGTCGAAATCGAAGAAAAACCAAAGGCTATAGTACATGGTTTCGATCGACATACTATAGTATGCTGTTTTTCATCGTTTTTTTAGGATTTTTGAAAAAATGTCGAAATCGAAGAAAAACCAAAGGCTATAGTACATGGTCTCGGACGACATACTATAGTATGCCGTTTTTCATCGTTTTTGAGGATTTTTGAAAAAATGTCGAAATCGAAGAAAAACCAAAGGCTATAGTACACGGTCTCGGACGACATACCATAGTATGCCGTTTTTCATCGTTTTTGATGATTTTTGAAAAAATGTTGAAATCGAAGAAAAACCAAAGGCTATAGTACATGGTCTCGGACGACATACTACAGTATGGCGTTTTTCATTGTTTTTGATGATTTTTGAAAAAATGTCGAAATCGAAGAAAAACCAAAGGCTATAGTACATGGTCTCGGACGACATACCAAAGTATGCCTTTTTCATCATTTTTGAGCATTTTTGAAAAAATGTCGAAATCGAAGAAAAACCAAAGGCTATAGTACATGGTCTCGGACAACATGCTGTAGTATGCCGTTTTTCATCGTTTTTGAGGATTCGTGAAGAATATTGAAATCGAGAGAAAACAACATACTATTCTAGACGTGTGAATGTTAGGAAGCAATGGAGGCAAGACTCTGGTGTACTGTCACTTTCTATTTGCTGTTTTGTGAACACCACAGTAGCTCACTGGATAAAGATCTTGCCTTGAAATTTGAAGGCCCATTTATGGCTATTAACGTTGATCTTATGGAGCAGATGTTTGCCTGAAAAGCAATCTTTGAAATGTTTCATCGTTTTGGAAATATAGTGCGTCTAAATATGCCTGGAGCTGCCATTGACCCCCATTATAAGTCAAAAAGTCACGTTCACTAGAAACTACATTCACATGTTTTTTAAATTCAGCTTACTGTAGATATACATGCTGGAACTTTTTACTTTGAAATGTTTTGTAGTTTCTGAGTTATTTAACTTAAATGCCCAATGCATTTTCAATGGAAAACTTTATTATGCTGTTAGTTCTACATACTTTCACCTAGAAACCCCATTTAAGGTTTTTTAAGTTCGTCGTATGCTTTCGATATGTTTGCATGAAAAGAAATCTTAGAAATGTTTTATCGTTTTAGAAATATCGTGCTTTCAATTTTGAGGGTCAATTCAGTTTATATCGTTCCTAAAAGTAAGTACTTGAGTGGGGTTTGAACTCTCAACCTCCAGACCACGTCACCCGCAACCAATGCACTGAGATACTTGGTACAGCCTGTTTGGCAGTCTTCGTTCTCCTTTGAGTAACAAAATTCATAGAAGAGAAGCCAGGATGTTTGTCTATTGTCTTGTTTTTCATCTACTATGGTATGCCTTTTTCATCATTTTTGAGGATTTTTTGAAAAAATGACGAAATCGAAGAAAACCCAAAGGCTATAGTACATGGTCTCGGACGACATACTATAGTATGGCGTTTTTCATCGTTTTTGATGATTTTTGAAAAAATGTCGAAATTGAAGAAAAAACAAAGGCTATAGTAAATGGTCTCGGACAACATGCTGTAGTATGCCGTTTTTCATCTTTTTTGAGGATTTGTGAAGAATATTGTTTGTCTATTGTCTTGTTTTTCATCTACTATGGTATGCCTTTTTCATCATTTTTGAGGATTTTTGAAAAAATGTCGAAATCGAAGAAAAACCAAAAGCTATAGTACGTGGTCTCGGATGTCATACCATAGTATGCCTTTTTCATCATTTTTGAGGATTTTTGAAAAAATGTCGAAATAGTAGAAAACCCAAAGGCTATAGTACATGGTCTCGGTCGACATACTTTAGTATGCCTTTTTCATCGTTTTTGAGGATTTTTGAAAAAATGTCGAAATCGAAGAAAAACCAAAGGCTATAGTACATGGTCTCGGACAACATACTATAGTATGGCGTTTTTCATCGTTTTTAATGATTTTTGAAAAAATGTCGAAATCGAAGAAAAACCAAAGGCTATAGTACATGGTTTCGGTCGACATACCATAGTATGCCGTTTTTCATCGTTTTTTAGGATTTTTGAAAAAATGTCGAAATCGAAGAAAAACCAAAGCTATAGTACATGGTCTCGGACAACATGCTGTAGTATGCCGTTTTTCATCGTTTTTGAGGATTTGTGAAGAATATTGAAATCGAAAAAAAACAACATACTATTCTAGACGTGTGAATGTCAAGGACTATCTAAAAAGGACAGGACGCCAAGACATGGCTTCCTGTCCTCATGGGAGGAAACAGACATGCGCAGTGCATTCCAGGAAGTTTGACTCTTGCAAACCATGCATGCCATTGGTCTCTTGGATGGTTTGCCAAGCGTCAAACTTCCTTGTCTGTACTGCGCATGTCTGTTTCCTCCCATGAGGACAGGAAGCCATGTCTTGGCGTCCTGTCCTTATTAGATAGTCCTTGGTGAATGTTAGGAAGCAATGGAGGCAAGACGCTGGTGTACTGTCACTTTCTATTTGCTGTTTTGTGAACATGCAGAGCAACCACAGTAGCTCACTGGATAAAGATCTTGCCTTGAAATTTGAAGGCCTGGGTTCAAGTCACACACCTTGCACTGTGTTACTTGTGCTCCAACGCTTTAAAAAGGGAGTTCTAGTATCATTTTTTGTTTAATTTTCATTAAAAAAAATCAAACCTCCAAAATCATGAGATATGACTTAATATAGTAAAACATAAACTATAGTATGTCTTTCATTCATTTCATTCACTTTTTACTTTAAAATGTTTTGTAGTTTCTGAGTTATTTAACTTAAATGCCCAATGCATTCTCAATGAAAATAGCACAAACTTTATTATGCTATTAGTCCTACACCTAGAAAACCCATTTATGGCTATTAACGTTGATCTTATGGAGAAGATGTTTGCCTGAAAAGCAATCTTTGAAATGTTTCATCGTTTTGGAAATATAGTGCGTCTAAATATGCCTGGAGCTGCCATTGACCCCCATTATAAGTCAAAAAGTCACGTTCACTAAAAACTACATTCACATGTTTTTTAAATTCAGCTTACTGTAGATATACATGCTGGAACTTTTTTCTTTGAAATGTTTTGTAGTTTCTGAGTTATTTAACTTAAATGCCCAATGCATTTTCAATGGAAAACTTTATTATGCTGTTAGTTCTACATACTTTCACCTAGAAACCCCATTTAAGGTTTTTTAAGTTCGTCGTATGGTAGATATGCTTGCATGAAAAGAAATCTTAGAAATGTTTTATCGTTTTAGAAATATCGTGCTTCCAATTTTGAGGGTCAATTCAGTTTATATCGTTCCTAAAAGTAAGTACTTGAGTGGGGTTTGAACTCACAACCTTTGAGTAACAAAATTCATAGAAGAGAAGCCAGGATGTTTGTCTATTGTCTTGTTTTTCATCTACTATGGTATGCCTTTTTCATCATTTTTGAGGATTTTTGAAAAAATGTCGAAATCGAAGAAAAACCAAAGGCTATAGTACGTGGTCTCGGATGTCATACCATAGTATGCCTTTTTCATCATTTTTGAGGATTTTTGAAAAAATGTCGAAATAGTAGAAAACCCAAAGGCTATAGTACATGGTCTCGGTCGACATACTTTAGTATGCCTTTTTCATCGTTTTTGAGGATTTTTGAAAAAATGTCGAAATCGAAGAAAAACCAAAGGCTATAGTACATGGTCTCGGACGACATACTATAGTATGGCGTTTTTCATCGTTTTTGATGATTTTTGAAAAAATGTCGAAATCGAAGAAAACCCAAAGGCTATAGTACATGGTCTCGGTCGACATACTTTAGTATGCCTTTTTCATTGTTTTTGAGGATTTTTGAAAAAATGTCGAAATCGAAGAAAAACCAAAGGCTATAGTACATGGTCTCGGACGACATACCAAAGTATGCCTTTTTCATCGTTTTTGAGCATTTTTGAAAAAATGTCAAAATCGAAGAAAAAGCAAAGGCTATAGTACATGGTCTCGGACGACATACTATAGTATGGCGTTTTTCATTGTTTTTGATGATTTTTGAAAAAATGTCGAAATTGAAGAAAAACCAAAGGCTATAGTTATAGTACATGGTCTCGGACATCGAAATCGAAGAAAAACCAAAGGCTATAGTACATGGTCTCGGACAACATGCTGTAGTATGCCGTTTTTCATCTTTTTTGAGGATTTGTGAAAAATATTGAAATCGAGAGAGAAATCGAGAGAAAACAACATACTATTCTAGACGTGTGAATTAGGAAGCAATGGCGAGACTCTGGTGTAGTGTCACTTTCTATTTGCTGTTTTGTGAACCTGCAGAGCAACCGCAGTAGCTCACTGGATAAAGATCCTGCCTTGAAATTTGAAGGCCCGGGTTCAAGTCACACACCTTGCACTGTGTTCATTGTGATTCAAGGCTTTAGAAAGAGAGTTAAAGCTAGGAGTTCTAGTATCATTTTTTGTTTAATTTTCATTAAAAAAATCAAACCTCCAAAATCATGAGATATGACTTAATATAGTAAAACATAAACTATAGTATGTCTTTCATTCATTTCATTCACTTTTTACTTTAAATGTTTTGTAGTTTCTGAGTTATTTAACTTAAATGCCCAATGCATTCTCAATGAAAATAGCACAAACTTTATTATGCTATTAGTCCTACACCTAGAAAACCCATTTATGGCTATTAACGTTGATCTTATGGAGAAGATGTTTGCCTGAAAAGCAATCTTTGAAATGTTTCATCGTTTTGGAAATATAGTGCGTCTAAATATGCCTGGAGCTGCCATTGACCCCCATTATAAGTCAAAAAGTCACGTTCACTAAAAACTACATTCACATGTTTTTTAAATTCAGCTTACTGTAGATATACATGCTGGAACTTTTTTCTTTGAAATGTTTTGTAGTTTCTGAGTTATTTAACTTAAATGCCCAATGCATTTTCAATGGAAAACTTTATTATGCTGTTAGTTCTACATACTTTCACCTAGAAACCCCATTTAAGGTTATTTAGGTTCATCGTATGGTAGATATGCTTGTATGAAAAGAAATCTTAGAAATGTTTTATCGTTTTAGAAATATTGTGCTTCCAATTTTGAGGGTCAATTCAGTTTATATCGTTCCTAAAAGGAAGTACTTGAGTGGGGTTTGAACTCACAACCTCCAGACCACGTCACCCGCAACCAATGCACTGAGCTACTTGGTACAGCCTGTGTGTCAGTCTTCGTTCTCCTTTGAGTAACAAAATTCATAGAAGAGAAGCCAGGATGTTTGTCTATTGTCTTGTTTTTCATCTACTATGGTATGCCTTTTTCATCATTTTTGAGGATTTTTGAAAAAATGTCGAAATCGAAGAAAACCCAAAGGCTATAGTACATGGTCTCGGTCGACATACTTTAGTATGCCTTTTTCATTGTTTTTGAGGATTTTTGAAAAAATGTCGAAAACGAAGAAAAAACAAAAGGCTATAGTACATGGTCTCGGACGACATACCAAAGTATGCCTTTTTCATCGTTTTTGAGCATTTTTGAAAAAAAATCGAAATCGAAGAAAAAGCAAAGGCTATAGTACATGGTCTCGGACGACATACTATAGTATGGCGTTTTTCATCGTTTTTGATGATTTTTGAAAAAATGTCGAAATTGAAGAAAAACCAAAGGCTATAGTACATGGTCTCGGAAGACATACTACAGTATGGCGTTTTTCATCGTTTTTGATGATTTTTGAAAAAATGTCGAAATCGAAGAAAAACCAAAGGCTATAGTACATGGTCTCGGTCGACATACTTTAGTATGCCGTTTTCATCGTTTTTGAGGATTTTTGAAAAAATGTCGAAATCGAAGAAAAAGCAAAGGCTATAGTACATGGTCTCGGACGACATACTATAGTATGGCGTTTTTCATCGTTTTTGTTGATTTTTGAAAAAATGTCGAAATCGAAGAAAAACCAAAGGCTATAGTACATGGTCTCGGACGACATACTACAGTATGGCGTTTTTCATCGTTTTTGATGATTTTTGAAAAAATGTCGAAATCGAAGAAAAACCAAAGGCTATAGTACATGGTCTCGGACGACATACTACAGTATGCCGTTTTTCATCGTTTTTGATGATTTTTGAAAAAATGTCGAAATCGAAGAAAAACCAAAGGCTATAGTACATGGTTTCGGACGACATTCTATAGTATGCCGTTTTTCATCGTTTTTGATGATTTTTGAAAAAATGTTGAAATCGAAGAAAAACCAAAGGCTATAGTACATGGTCTCGGACGACATACTACAGTATGGCGTTTTTCATCGTTTTTGATGATTTTTGAAAAAATGTCGAAATCGAAGAAAAACCAAAGGCTATAGTACATGGTTTCGGACGACATTCTATAGTATGCCGTTTTTCATCGTTTTTGATGATTTTTGAAAAAATGTTGAAATCGAAGAAAAACCAAAGGCTATAGTACATGGTCTCGGACGACATACTACAGTATGGCGTTTTTCATCGTTTTTGATGATTTTTGAAAAAATGTCGAAATCGAAGAAAAACCAAAGGCTATAGTACATGGTTTCGGACGACATGCCAAAGTATGCCTTTTTCATCATTTTTGAGCATTTTTGAAAAAATGTCGAAATCGAAGAAAAACCAAAGGCTATAGTACATGGTCTCGGACAACATGCTGTAGTATGCCGTTTTTCATCGTTTTTGAGGATTTGTGAAGAATATTGAAATCGAAAGAAAACAACATACTATTCTAGACGTGTGAATGTTAGGAAGCAATGGAGGCAAGACTCTGGTGTACTGTCACTTTCTATTTGCTGTTTTGTGAACATGCAGAGCAACCACAGTAGCTCACTGGATAAAGATCTTGCCTTGAAATTTGAAGGCCTGGGTTCAAGTCACACACCTTGCACTGTGTTCATTGTGATCCAACGCTTTAAAAAGGGAGTTCTAGTATCATTTTTTGTTTAATTTTCATTAAAAAAAATCAAACCTCCAAAATCATGAGATATGACTTAATATAGTAAAGCATAAACTATAGTATGTCTTTCATTCATTTCATTCACTTTTTACTTTAAAATGTTTTGTAGTTTCTGAGTTATTTAACTTAAATGCCCAATGCATTCTCAATGAAAATAGCACAAACTTTATTATGCTATTAGTCCTACACCTAGAAAACCCATTTATGGCTATTAACGTTGATCTTATGGAGAAGATGTTTGCCTGAAAAGCAATCTTTGAAATGTTTCATCGTTTTGGAAATATAGTGCGTCTAAATATGCCTGGAGCTGCCATTGACCCCCATTATAAGTCAAAAAGTCACGTTCACTAAAAACTACATTCACATGTTTTTTAAATTCAGCTTACTGTAGATATACATGCTGGAACTTTTTACTTTGAAATGTTTTGTAGTTTCTGAGTTATTTAACTTAAATGCCCAATGCATTTTCAATGGAAAACTTTATTATGCTGTTAGTTCTACATACTTTCACCTAGAAACCCCATTTAAGGTTTTTTAAGTTCGTCGTATGGTAGATATGCTTGCATGAAAAGAAATCTTAGAAATGTTTTATCGTTTTAGAAATATTGTGCTTCCAATTTTGAGGGTCAATTCAGTTTATATCGTTCCTAAAAGGAAGTACTTGAGTGGGGTTTGAACTCACAACCTCCAGACCACATCACCCGCAACCAATGCACTGAGCTACTTGGTACAGCCTGTTTGGCAGTCTTCGTTCTCCTTTGAGTAACAAAATTCATAGAAGAGAAGCCAGGATGTTTGTCTATTGTCTTGTTTTTCATCTACTATGGTATGCCTTTTTCATCATTTTTGATGATTTTTGAAAAAATGTCGAAATCGAAGAAAAAGCAAAGGCTATAGTACATGGTCTCGGACGACATAACAAAGTATGCCTTTTTCATCATTTTTGAGGATTTTTGAAAAAATGACGAAATCGAAGAAAAACCAAAGGCTATAGTACATGGTCTCGGACGACATACTATAGTATGGCGTTTTTCATCGTTTTTGATGATTTTTGAAAAAATGTCGAAATCGAAGAAAAAGCAAAGGCTATAGTACATGGTCTCGGACGACATACCAAAGTATGCCTTTTTCATCGTTTTTGAGCATTTTTGAAAAAATGTCGAAATCGAAAAAAAAGCAAAGGCTATAGTACATGGTCCCGGACGACATACTATAGTATGGCGTTTTTCATTGTCTTTGATGATTTTTGAAAAAAATGTCGAAATTGAAGAAAAACCAAAGGCTATAGTACATGGTCTCGGACGACATACCAAAGTATGCCTTTTTCATCATTTTTGAGCATTTTTGAAAAAATGTCGAAATCGAAGAAAAACCAAAGGCTATAGTACATGGTTTCGGTCGACATACCATAGTATGCCGTTTTTCATTGTTTTTTAGGATTTTTGAAAAAATGTCGAAATCGAAGAAAAACCAAAGGCTATAGTACATGGTCTCGGACAACATGCTGTAGTATGCCGTTTTTCATCGTTTTTGAGGATTTGTGAAGAATATTGAAATCGAAAGAAAACAACATACTATTCTAGACGTGTGAATGTTAGGAAGCAATGGAGGCAAGACTCTGGTGTACTGTCACTTTCTATTTGCTGTTTTGTGAACATGCAGAGCAACCACAGTAGCTCACTGGATAAAGATCTTGCCTTGAAATTTGAAGGCCTGGGTTCAAGTCACACACCTTGCACTGTGTTCATTGTGCTCCAACGCTTTAAAAAGGGAGTTTAGTATCATTCTTTGGTTAATTTTCATTAAAAAAAAAATCAAACCTCCAAAATCATGAGATATGACTTAATATAGTAAAACATAAACTATAGTATGTCTTTCATTCATTTCATTCACTTTTTACTTTAAAATGTTTTGTAGTTTCTGAGTTATTTAACTTAAATGCCCAATGCATTCTCAATGAAAATAGCACAAACTTTATTATGCTATTAGTCCTACACCTAGGAAACCCATTTATGGCTATTAACGTTGATCTTATGGAGCAGATGTTTGCCTGAAAAGCAATCTTTGAAATGTTTCATCGTTTTGGAAATATAGTGCGTCTAAATATGCCTGGAGCTGCCATTGACCCCCATTATAAGTCAAAAAGTCACGTTCACTAGAAACTACATTCACATGTTTTTTTAAATTCAGCTTACTGTAGATATACATGCTGGAACTTTTTACTTTGAAATGTTTTGTAGTTTCTGAGTTATTTAACTTAAATGCCCAATGCATTTTCAATGGAAAACTTTATTATGCTGTTAGTTCTACATACTTTCACCTAGAAACCCCATTTAAGGTTTTTTAAGTTCGTCGTATGGTAGATATGCTTGCATGAAAAGAAATCTTAGAAATGTTTTATCGTTTTAGAAATATCGTGCTTCCAATTTTGAGGGTCAATTCAGTTTATATCGTTCCTAAAAGTAAGTACTTGAGTGGGGTTTGAACTCACAACCTCCAGACCACGTCACCCGCAACCAATGCACTGAGCTACTTGGTACAGCCTGTTGGCAGTCTTCGTTCTCCTTTGAGTAACAAAATTCATAGAAGAGAAGCCAGGATGTCTATTGTCTTGTTTTTCATCTACTATGGTATGCCTTTTTCATCATTTTTGAGGATTTTTGAAAAAATGTCGAAATCGAAGAAAACCAAAAGCTATAGTACGTGGTCTCGGATGTCATACCATAGTATGCCCTTTCATCATTTTTGATGATTTTTGAAAAAATGTCGAAATCGAAGAAAAACCAAAGGCTATAGTACATGGTCTCAGACGACATACTATAGTATGGCGTTTTTCATCGTTTTTGATGATTTTTGAAAAAATGTCGAAATCGAAGAAAAACCAAAGGCTATAGTACATGGTCTCGGATGTCGAAATCAAAGAAAACCCAAAGGCTATAGTACATGGTCTCGGTCGACATACTTTAGTATGCCTTTTTCATTGTTTTTGAGGATTTTTGAAAAAATGTCAAAATCGAAGAAAAACCAAAGGCTATAGTACATGGTCTCGGACGACATACCAAAGTATGCCTTTTTCATCGTTTTTGAGCATTTTTGAAAAAATGTCAAAATCGAAGAAAAAGCAAAGGCTATAGTACATGGTCTCGGACGACATACTATAGTATGGCGTTTTTCATCGTTTTTGATGATTTTTGAAAAAATGTCGAAATTGAAGAAAAACCAAAGGCTATAGTTATAGTACATGGTCTCGGACGTCGAAATCGAAGAAAAACCAAAGGCTATAGTACATGGTCTCGGACAACATGCTGTAGTATGCCGTTTTTCATCTTTTTTGAGGATTTGTGAAAAATATTGAAATCGAGAGAGAAATCGAGAGAAAACAACATACTACTGTATTCTAGACGTGTGAATTAGGAAGCAATGGCGAGACTCTGGTGTAGTGTCACTTTCTATTTGCTGTTTTGTGAACCTGCAGAGCAACCGCAGTAGCTCACTGGATAAAGATCCTGCCTTGAAATTTGAAGGCCAGGGTTCAAGTCACACACCTTGCACTGTGTTCATTGTGATCCAAGGCTTTAAAAAGAGAGTTAAAGCTAGGAGTTCTAGTATCATTTTTTGTTTAATTTTCATTAAAAAAAATCAAACCTCCAAAATCATGAGATATGACTTAATATAGTAAAACATAAACTATAGTATGTCTTTCATTCATTTCATTCACTTTTTACTTTAAATGTTTTGTAGTTTCTGAGTTATTTAACTTAAATGCCCAATGCATTTTCAATGGAAAACTTTATTATGCTGTTAGTTCTACATACTTTCACCTAGAAACCCCATTTAAGGTTATTTAGGTTCATTGTATGGTAGATATGCTTGTATGAAAAGAAATCTTAGAAATGTTGTATCGTTTTAGAAATATCGTGCTTCCAATTTTGAGGGTCAATTCAGTTTATATCGTTCCTAAAAGGAAGTACTTGAGTGGGGTTTGAACTCACAACCTCCAGACCACGTCACCCGCAACCAATGCACTGAGCTACTTGGTACAGACTGTGTGTCAGTCTTCGTTCTCCTTTGAGTAACAAAATTCATAGAAGAGAAGCCAGGATGTTTGTGTATTGTCTTGTTTTTCATCTACTATGGTATGCCTTTTTCATCATTTTTGAGGATTTTTGAAAAAATGTTGAAATCGAAGAAAACCCAAAGGCTATAGTACATGGTCTCGGTCGACATACTTTAGTATGCCTTTTTCATTGTTTTTGAGGATTTTTGAAAAAATGTCGAAAACGAAGAAAAAACAAAAGGCTATAGTACATGGTCTCGGACGACATACCAAAGTATGTCTTTTACATCGTTTTTGAGCATTTTTGAAAAAATGTCGAAATCGAAGAAAAAGCAAAGGCTATAGTACATGGTCTCGGACGACATGCCAAAGTATGCCTTTTTCATCATTTTTGAGCATTTTTGAAAAAATGTCGAAATCGAAGAAAAACCAAAGGCTATAGTACATGGTTTCGGTCGACATACCATAGTATGCCGTTTTTCATCGTTTTTTAGGATTTTTGAAAAAAATGTCGAAATCGAAGAAAAACCAAAGGCTATAGTACATGGTCTCGGACAACATACTATAGTATGGCGTTTTTCATCGTTTTTGATGATTTTTGAAAAAATGTCGAAATCGAAGAAAAACCAAAGGCTATAGTACATGGTCTCGTCGACATACTTTAGTATGCCTTTTCATTGTTTTTTGAGGATTTTTGAAAAAAAAAATCAAAAATCGAAGAAAAACCAAAGGCTATTGACCTTTTTCCCCGCCAAAGTGATGGGAAAAAGTTGTGTGTGCGACCCATCCGGTGGGAGTGCTGTGGGAAGTACGTCACAGTGTTTACATGCTCACATGGGCGGACACTCTTGTCGCATGGCATCCCACTGTTCCACCCCCACATTCACAATAAAAAATTACATATCTACATAGCCGTGCAATGATTTGATTTGTTTAAGTATATTACAGTTTTCAGATTGGGTATATTTCACCTGACCCCACACCTCGGAAGGCTTGTTTCTCACAGGATTGTTTCTCACTTCATAGATGGTAAAGAGCTCGGGAAAAGTCAGAGCCAATTAGTATAGACAGAGATACGCAAACTCCGTTCACTTGTCGGGTCAGTCCAATGGCGGATCTTCTACATAGGCCTACACTTCTAATGACAATGGGGACAACAAATAGAGACAAGTCCTGTACCGGCGGTAGGCAGTGCAATGGACGCAGGCAGCAGCCTAGCTTTAAAGATCTTAAATCCCTTATTCACAACATAATCATTACGAAGACTTTAGTTGTTACTGTTCAACACGTTAAAACAGTTAACATGCTGTACACATGCCTAAAATAGTTCTTATTTGCATCGCCCTCGTTGAAAACATTGTATCCAGGTTGTTCCTCTTTCAGGCTGCATGAACAGCGCTCGAGCGCTTACTTTCTGGCCCCCTTAATGTCGCAAGTCCTCTCCCAAATGGCTTTAGAGTGTGCGCAGCGCACGGCTGGCGAGTTTTTTTTTTTTTTTTTTTTTTTTTTCCTCGGATGGGTCCGTTATTGGTGATTGGTTGTCAGTGCAGAAGCTGGGCTGTGTTTTGGACCGAAATAAAACTATTCCTAAAACCTAACTCTGATTAATATTTATTGAACATGTAAAGTCCGCGGTTGTTGGGGAAAAAATAAATGCGGCAACTGCAGGATTGGAACCCACGAAGCATAGATGCACAGATTTTAAGCCTGCGCAGCAGTCCACTAGACTAACGAGACTCTGTTGTCATTGGCATCACATCGGCATTACAACAAACATCAATTGAGCCGGCACTTATGGAGGGGATCATAGGAGGGGACAAGGGGAAAGCCTGTCCCCATGAAGGCGAGGCCACCTCCTCGACTCCTCCCGCGACCACTCCCCAGGATCTGCCGCACACACAATCACAATGCATTATGGGCCATAATCAAAAGGTGGATAGTACATGGTCTCGGACGACATACCAAAGTATGCCTTTTTCATCGTTTTTGAGATTTTTGAAAAAATGTCAAAATCGAAGAAAAAGCAAAGGCTATAGTACATGGTCTCGGACGACATACTATTTTATGGCGTTTTTTCATCGTTTTTGATGATTTTTGAAAAAATGTCGAAATTGAAGAAAAACCAAAGGCTATAGTTATAGTACATGGTCTCGGACGTCGAAATCGAAGAAAAACAAAGGCTATAGTAAATGGTCTCGGACAACATGCTGTAGTATGCCGTTTTTCATCTTTTTTGAGGATTTGTGAAGAATATTGAAATCGAGAGAGAAATCGAGAGAAAACAGCATACTATTCTAGACGTGTGAATTAGGAAGCAATGGCGAGACTCTGGTGTAGTGTCACTTTCTATTTGCTGTTTTGTGAACCTGCAGAGCAACCGCAGTAGCTCACTGGATAAAGATCCTGCCTTGAAATTTGAAGGCCCGTTTTCAAGTCACACACCTTGCACTGTGTTTTCATTGTGA
>CM076968.1:30170395-30243678 GCA_039105355.1 Benthosema pterotum | reverse complement strand
AGCACCAATGGATCATTGACGACCTGCTCTACTCCTGACCCACAACCTACAGTAAACTTTCATAAACAGGCAATGAGAAAATGCATTGTGTGCGTGCGTGCGTCGTTGTGCATGTGTCTCTGGTGTGTGCTTATATGTGCATGTGCACTGCAAATACCAAGATGTCCAAGGTCTCAGCACATAAAGTGTTATTGCTATAATTCCACTCAAAGTCGAAAACTATAATTATACAGACACCACATAATACAGGAGTAGGCATCGGATGGCAGTGGTAAAGTAGTGAGGTCACCATGGGTTCAAATCCATCATGGTGCATTGGCTCTGTTGAGTGTCCACACCACACACACACACACACCACACACACACACACACACACAACACACACACACCACACACACACACACACACACACACACACACACACCACACACACACAATTGCACACACAATTGTCTCTTGTTCGGGGAGCCATTTAGGGAGGGTGAGCATTTGAAAAATTGTGTGTTTGGTGATAATTGGCCCACATGGCCATGGGCTGGGGTGGCACCTGTCAGCAGGGAGTGTTGGATGGGGGGGAGGAGCGCACACAATGGTTCTATACATCATCAACTACTAAATACAGGGAATGGATGGATGAAAAGCTACAAGGTATATATTATCTTTCAGGGGGTCAATTTAGGTTAAAAATTATTTTAAAATGTTAGAGAATGTTACATAATATAGTATATTAAATAACTGATGTCAGTCATCATTTAAGCTGCTTTTGGTAACCTTTTTAACGATATATATTTTATTAACTGGCACATTTGGCATATAACATACTTGCTGAATTTTGGCAGGACTAAAGAAGATTGGGGCATAGACTGCCAGGTCTGACTAATAACCACATCTTCTTTTTTTCTTTTTCTTTTGACAATTGTGGATTTTTTTATACATTTTATTTAATAATTTAGAAATACAAATCTTTCATGAGGTTCCTATTTTTAGATGTAGGCTCCTTAGTTGGGCATGGCATTGTTACATGGCATTGGTAGGCTGTGTAATCACTGGTTTGAACCAGTGGTTGCCAATCTTTTTCCTGTCAATTTATATTCTTAATCTTAATGTGACTCAGAAACTGTGACAGTGTAAAAATGGAAACACTCTCTGAGTTACAGACCCATAAGGATCAATTCAGTTCTTAACTAATTATAATTTAGGTAACCCATGGAACTTTCTCAATTATCCTAATGGGTGCCAGGGCCCCACTTTTGAAATTCATAGTTTAAACATGACCAAAATAAGCACTTTAGAAACAAGAAAGCAACCCACAGCAGTTACAAGCAACTTTACAGAATTAGAATCCATGAACACAATATTATGAAAAAATCAACTCAAAAGAGTTGCTTTGAGAGCTGTTTTAGTGTTGCCTATAGTAAAAGTCAAGGTTTTGAATCATCAACTTCCAATCATAGCAACATCTTTTTATTATTTGTCATTTATCATGGCAATATAACTACACCAAAAACATCAACAACCATCTTTAGTGCCAGCTGCTATCTGCCATCTTAGCCAGTAGATGGTGCCTAAACACAGAGCACAGGACGTTCCATGTCAAAGCTCTCTCCTGGTTCTGGTTCTGATTCTGCTCAAGTTGAACCTGTTTCAGCACTGTAGATTTTTTTGTATTTCTACTATACATCATGAGGTTTGATGTCAAGAGCCCCTTAATTATATTAATTATTATTATTATAACCTTATTATTATTACCCTTATTATTATTAATAATAATAAAAAAATAATATATTTTTTACATTTAATTAAGCTGATATCAGAAGGTGTCAGATGCATAGTCAGCAAATACTTGTTTTATTGGTTTCAAGGGAAAGTAGGACAAGAGAAGCTGCAGGCTTGATCGGCCGACCCCCGCAATCACATCAAATATGTCTCTCTCTCTCTCTCCCTCTCTCGCATGCACACACACACACACACACCACACACACACACACACCACACCACACCACACACACACACACACACACACACACACACACACACACCACACACACACACACACACACACACACACACACACACACACACACACACACATACAATTAAAATGTGAAGATCAAGTCAGCATACATAAATCTGTTGAACCATATGAACCTCATAACCTCAATGGCAGTTATCGTGTTCACAGTGAACACATGTCAGGGATTATGGAAAGCATTTCTTGGTCTACGGGTCCTATATAGGCAGTCCTACTGCATGTGGTGCTAAAACCTTAATCACTTGTTTTATTTGTTGTGTAATGTAATGTGTTTTATCTGTGGAATATCAATTTAAATATTAGTTATTTGGTAATGTTATGGCTCAAGTGCTTCGTCCTTCCATGTGCTGTTTGTTTTGGTTTAATGTGTTTGCTCCCCCCACAGACCTCATGTATCAAACCCAACACATTACACTTTCAATATGTCTTGTGGATGTGGAATGTTAAGCAAGAGTGGACTAATATAATAACAAAATGGTCAAAACAATAAATCCGAGAGAGCAGCTTGCCACTTGATGATGAAGAGTATCTCCATCATCATTACAGAGAATCCCATTAAAGGTAGGGGAAGTGATTTGAAATTCATGGTGTAGTACCAGCCTGGTGCACTAGGGGCCCCCAACAGTAGCTACATTATGTGAACCTTCTGCTCGATCCTGATTGGAGGAGAATTGGTGGTGACCTGGGGAACTTTTATTAGCTCCTCTGCTAACGTGGGGGAGGGGGAAATTCCATATGTGGTTTCCCACACCTTATAATAGAGCATTTTAACAGAAAAAAAAATATTTTTTGGGTGATATCTGACAAAGTGAAATCACTTCCCCTACCTTTAATTAATCTGTATTTATATCATGTACTGTCTTGCTTTTTTCTTTTGTTCATTCCTTAATCTAAGAGTGTCTGTTAAATGCCTAAATATTAAATTGTATCTGATGGAGGCAGCCTCCTCTTGGGTATGGCTGCACTAGATACTGAGAAAGGCTGCCGTTGCTAGGCAATGGGCTCAGTGCCGAGAGAGGCATGGGGGAATTGTAGGGAATGAACATGGGAGCAGCTTTCCATTTGTTTTCTGTGATACAAGTGATGTCTCACTTCCCACCTTACACCTTTGGCCAATGTCCATCCACAGCACCTCACATCATAGCTGTGGTGGTGAGAGGCGAGGCATGGCCCATAATGTGCTCTGATATATGGCTCCACAGACAGATTTGATGCATCATTTCATAGACCCTGAATGTACATTCCTGGAGAAGTTTGAAGTCGATCAATACCTTGTGTACTGTATATTCACCAGACTTTCTAGTACTGGTACATTGGATATTCATTCATAGAAAAACTATCCTTGCAACATCCATCATCACAGAATGTCTAACTGTGTTCTTGCTTTTATATATATATTTTTGTCTATTGGTAACAGTGAGGCAACCCTGGTATCTCTGAAGTAACTTTTTGACATCAAAATGGTTTTCTGTGTTATGGGTTGCTCTTAACCCATGACTTTTTTTTTTTTTTTTTTAATAAAAAGCTGGTCCTTTGTTTCCGTTCTGTTTGTTCTGTCTCAGACCCCATATTCACCTTATGCACTCTACTGGAAATAAGGAACACCATCAATTGGGGGGCAGGTGAAAATGGTATGGGGGCAGCTTCATGGTATGGGGCGGCTACTTCAAATGGTATGGGCCCGCCCCCCTCCCATTTTCGGTTACAAGACTTTTATTAGGCAAGTAAGCATCATAAAAACATCAGTTGTTGAAGTTGCAACAGGCACGCAGTATGCATAAACCTAAAGGTCTGACTCTGAGAGTTTTCTATTTTGAATGATGAAATGGTTTTGGTTTAGAGATGTGACAATTGTAGGTATTTAGTAGCGTGGTGTTAGTAGCATCATTTAAAATATTTATCTTTACTTTTATCTTGTGGGTTGTTTTGCATGCCGTCATGTTTGGTGGGGCAGGGTGCGTGCGGTGTCTATAGTCTGTGAGTGGTTAGACTTTTGTTCAAGATAGCTTTCAGGTTGGTATGGATTGTGTGCTCCTTAAGCAATTGGTTACTCTGGTGTTAGTTTCATTGACCTAAGTCAAACTTTTTAATGTACTTATCTATCATAGGGGAAAGTTTCTGTTTGTCATATACTTCTCTGCAGTGAGTCTGTCATAGTTTGAGTGGTTAGTACTTTGTTCAAGTGACAAGCTTTCATTTGACATGATTGTGGTCCTTAAGCATTTTGGCTTACCTGATGTTACCACACAATAGAGGTCACGTTTAATGTAAGGGGAAGTCTGTTTGTTAATACTTCCTGACAGTGACAGTTTGGGTGTGGTAGAATGCATGTACTTACTTGTGGGCAAAACTGGTGGTGGGGTGGGTTGACCAGTTACTTGGTCATATTGTTAACACTAGAATGAGTTTAAATAGTTTAAATGAATATTGAGCCTGCAAATAAGTGTTGTAGCAATGAGAATCCATCACACATAGTGTGCAACACATAATACACCCAGATGCAGATGCCCTGCGGCTCACTACACTGGTAATGGCCTGTCAAGACCTTGCACCTGCAGTCACAAGGAATGATGTTCCAAGCAGTGTGCTCAGTATCCACTCACTCCTCTGGCAGACCAAAAAGGGGGAAACCGGGATGCAAGGATAGTAGGGAGCAAAAGTAGGTCACCTTCCAATAGACCCACACGTCTCTACCAGTGGTTTTGTGGCTTATGTCTGCCATTAGAGAGGCTGCACAGACACCAAAATTGAATTTGACCGACCTTCACGCCAATCCAATTTGAATGGAGGATAGCCTCATCCCTGCTCCTGAGACAGGACATCCGTTGGCCATCCATTGCTTATACCTTATATAATATAGCAGTGCCTTATCAGGAATGTCAAAGGTTGTATGATCTGAGGTGATCGCTTATTGTTACATGCCATTGATAAATAATTTGGCTGCAGCAATCTTTTGACCTTTTTATCTCTTATTGACACTTAATTACCAAAATGTAATAAGCATGCAAACTCCTGTGAGAATATTGCTAAAATGACAGATTCACATATACTGTACATGTATTTTCCAATTGATTGTCGGTAGTATATGGACCTCTGATTAAATAAGGATATATTTCCACATTGTTTAACCACTTTCAACTTGGTGTGATGTCCTTATGTCATTAATAGGGACATTTTTAAAGAATACAAAAGGCAAACAGATCTGCTTGTAGATTTTGCTTTGTGACACGCTGTAGATTGCCTATTTCCGCTATAAAATGTGTTCATAAGGGACTACATTCCACCCCTTCTCTCAAGTTGCTCTTAAGTTTCTCGACCAGTGTTCACTTCCAGCCCTGCAAACTGCTGACTCAACATTTTCATAAAGAAGCAGAGGATGCTTTGATCTTTAGATGAGGAAAGAGAAATTGGACGAGGCAAACACACACACACCACACACACACACACACCACACACACACACACACACACACACACCACACACACACGCACACACACACGCACACATCATGCATGAAGTGGAGAGGGCTTGAGGAGGAGCCGTTGATTTTAGCTGCCCTAATTTCAGCCCCCATAAAGCAGTTGAGGACTTCCAGTCTGCAGGATCACGCACTCACTGCACTCACTCGCTCGCTCGCTCACTCACTCACTGCACTCACTCACTCACTGCACTCACTCGCTCGCTCGCTCACTCACTCACTGCACTCACTCACTCACTGCACTCACTCACTCACTCACTGCACTCACTCACTCACTCACTCACTGCACTCGCTCACTCGCTCACTCACTCACTCACTCACTGCACTCTCTCAATCACTCACTCACTCACTCGCTCACTCACTCACTCACTCACTCACTGCACTCTCTCAATCACTCACTCACTCACTCACTCACTCACTCACTCACTCACTCACTCACTCACTCACTCACTCACTCACTGCACTCTCTCAATCACTCACTCACTCACTCACTCACTCACTCACTCACTCACTCACTCACTCACTCACTCACTGCACTCACTCACTCACTCACTGCACTCACTCACTCACTCACTCACTCACTCACTCACTCACTCACTCACTCACTCACTCGCTCTGGGTTGTGTGTGTGTGTGTGTGCGCACACGCGCACGCACACGTGTGTGCACACGCATGTGTGTACTGATCTGTGCATGTGTGTGTTAGATATTTCAAAAGAAAGAAAAGAAAAATAAACACTACTCGGTTGACAATGGTGACAGTGATTTTGCATGTGAAAACATAGGCGTGATAGCGAGTGAATGAAGGTATGGTATGTTGAGAGCCTAGAGAGGGTGATATCATCAGGGTTGGGACCATACGGTATGCCGGGATGAGGAGGAACAATGGTGCTTTATAAAAGCCTGCAGTGAAATCCCATGCAGGCTTTCTCCTCAGCTTCCCGACTTCCTGTGAATTAATAATATCCTCTATTTTTAGGCCTTGTGAGGGGAAATGCATGCACTTGAAGTTTCCTCATTCGCAGTAGACTGACTATTGAACAATAATAATGAGCTAGTAGTAGAGTAGAGCTATTATTAGAGGTGTTAATGCATCCGCAGTGTTGTATCAATGTGTAAAATGCAAGTTTGAAATAATAAAAGTAGGCCAACTGGATCAACGACTCAGACCTTTATGATATATTGTTGGTCAGACAACAGACAAACAAAAAATCTCACTCAGCCAGCATAAGCATACAGTACAGGTGTTTGAGAATTTACTGAATCAATTAACCAAAATAGCCCTACTTGTGGTTACAGGAGCATTACGTGATCTGGGTGATCCCAAAAAGGGGTAAGCATGACAGTTAAATTAAGTGAAATCATTGAATATACCTTTAAATGGCATATATGTCTTCAAATGGGGATCCGCAGGCAAATTTGTGCCAATGCGGGGTCCTTGAAATTAAAAGGTTTCGGAACAGGTCATTTACGCTTTAGGAATAGAATTCCAGGTCCCAGGCTAAAGGATGGATAGTTGGTAACCAAATGGACCCTTATAGATCTGTAACTCTCAATAATTAAATTATATTTGAATTCATTAATTTTCAAGAATCTACACAAATGTAGAAGAATTGTTATTTTGACCAATGTTTTGCCTATTCTCTCCTAAATTGTGGACAGACTTGGAAAATCCTTAGTTTTCGATCTGAGAGACTAAAATCAACATCAAATGGTGGTCGGTGTCTCATAAGCTGGATAAATAGTGGGCCGGACTGGGCCGTATATCCAAAAGGTTGCTGCTTTAAGGCCATCATCATCATTGTATCTCTCTTTCCATCAGGACAGGGGCACACTGTGGATTCAAATGAGCTGCCGTGTGACGTCACCAGCAGCCTACAGCTCATTCTCATGCAGCGGTCTCGCGGTCTGCTGCTGCTGCTGCTGCTGCTCGGGTCTCTCTGATTGAAGCAGCTCCCGTCAATCGTTACTCGTTAGTAGAGTAGTAGAAGTAGGACTGAGTGAGCACAGCACAGTGTGTGGGAGCCGGCGGACCGGGAGAGAGAGAGAGACTGGAAATCACAGGATCGGATTCACAACCATAATACACGACTCTGTATTATTCTACCGCCAAGGAAATGAAACCCGTATTCTAGTCGCGAAAACTTTTAATATACTCCCAAGATGACGGTGGATTTTGAAGAATGTATCAAGGATTCACCCCGGTTTAGGTAAGAACATTTTCGTTTTTGATTGATTGTCGTCTGTAGACTGTGTATAACTGTCTTAACGAACTGTTACTTGGTGCGACGCGAACGAAACGTGCTGTATTTTTATATTCTAGCGCTGGCTGGCAACGTTGCTTTGGCCAGACAACTCACCGTCTTTGCAGACTGACAGCTTTTCGTCTCTCTCATGATGGTGCACTCCATTGGCACATTGCCTACCTTGAGAGAATATTGCATATTTGATTTGCGCATGCCTAATAGGTGTGTGTGTGTGTGTGTGTGTGTGTGTGTGTGTGTGTGTGTGTGTGTGTGTGTGTGTGTGTGTGTGTGTGTGTGTGTGTGTGTGTGTGTGTGTGTGTGTGTGCGTGCGTGCGTGCGTGGTGTGTGTGCGCGCGCGTGTGTTTGTGTGTGTGTGTATGTATGTATGTATGTACATCATGTTATGTAGGCTATACTAGTATCTTATACAGGCCTATCCGGGTTAAGTGGCCTATACTGTCAATTTTAAATTAGTCGGACCTCGCAACATCCGAGCATCCCAGTTATCCTTCAGGCACACATTATTACATTATGCATGAGGGTGGGCGCCCTGGCCTGACTTATCACATGCATTCTGACTACTAGGCTAACTGGAAGGCACCATCCGGAAATGAGAGTCATATTCTCCTATGAGGCAAATGAATCATGCCATGTAAATAGCCCATGTGCCGGTATGGCCCTTCTCTCTGTATTTATGTACTGTATAGGCTGAAGGCCTAACCAAAATGGATACCCATTTAGCCTAAACATCAGGTGAGACCCCGAGAATAAGCTGTTGGCCAATCAAATTAGAGTAGTAAGCTGTATTATTGCAAGTGTTTTTTTTTTTTTTTTTTTTTTTCATTCCACAATAGTGTCTCATGGACGTATACACCTGGTGTGAAGCAACAAGTATTTAAAAGAAAGAGTTTGTCTTGTGCATGTGATCCCTCACCATGTATGGTCATCATCTATAGGTCAAGGACCAGATGTATTTAATGCTTTATGTCAGGTATTCCCCTTAAGTCTTGAATGGACTTCCGTGTTTAATGAGCTGTTCTCTTGACACCGAAACACTCTCAGAGGAGGCAGTTCAAACAGTGTCACTAACCATTGGATCAGAGGAAGCTGAACGGTTCCATGCACAGCCTCAATTCTCTGACTGCTGTGCGCTCCACAGCACCAAAGGTTAGATAAATAGCATAGGAATTCCTCTACGCCCACAATCTCTCCCCTAAACCTGGCCTGCGCTTTCCCCTCTGCCTGCCTCTGGAGAGCCAAGATCCTTCTAGACTGTGTGGGGTGTCTCAGCCCCTGCCTGCCTTCTAAAGCCTGCTTCTTAGCCCAGGTCCTTTTTCATAGTGTGTGTGTGTGTGTGTGTGTGTGTGTGTGTGTGTGTGTGTGTGTGCGTGTGCGTGTGCGTGTGCTTGCACGCATGCTCCTAGAGATAGAATCTCTGCTCCAAATCAAAGACTTCCAGACTTGGTAACAGCACCTTAATGACTGCCATCTGGCCTGGAGAAAGGCAGACCGCAGGAAGTGCAGAGTGAAGAGTATTTACACAAACCTTCTCTCTCCATGTTTACAGTATGTGCTAAAGAGCATGGCTATTATTGGGATGAGCTACAAGCAAACTCGTCACCTAAGCACTTCTTTGAGGTGCCTTTTGCGGAAAATGAAATGGCCCATTATTTTCTCTCATACTTACCAGTAAATATGCAGACTAAAGTCATCACTTACTGTATTTGGTCAAGAGCAAGGCTGTGGATGTGTAACGAATGTAATTCGTCACTATAGTCACTATAGTGTTGGGCCCACATAGGGTTTGCCACCCATCCCTTAAAATACAGAAGCATCCCTTATTTGAGAATTAAACGATGCATCCCTTATTAAAACAATAAGGAGCGCAGTTGATTCTGTAATTTACTCCCCCCCACATGTCTGTCAAGACTGTCAACACTAAATTTAACAATAACCAACAAAACAAAACACATGAAAGTCAGCATAATTGTTGTGATGGGAGGCACACAGTACCTAAAGTAGCCTAATCTATATCGGTGTATGTGTTCTGTGCTGCATTGGGACTGACAGAAGATGCCATGTTGGTAGTAATTCTAATACCTGCCCAGTAGCTCACATCCTGCTGCTGATGTGGGAATAGTTTAGCCTGCTATTTCATATTTTTGATAATCTTGAGTAATAATGTAGAGTTTTTAAAGTGTAATAAATCTCATACCATATTGTGTTGTCTTGAATCAAAACTCTTTTGTTAGACCTATTTGAAAACATCATTTAGGGTCTAATTTCAACTATTAGGGTGCTAAAAATGCATAAACAATAAGTTGAAGAGAAACTTTTTGCTTAATCTCACAGGCCGCAGGTCCTTTATTCCTCAAAGGTGGCAACCCTAGGCCCACAGTATCTCAACAGAAGATAAAGTGAGGATGTTCTCATGTTCCATATAAAGCTGTTGTGAGCATTCCTCTCATTCATTGTGAGGAGTTCTGAAGCTCATGCGGCACTGGCACCACATGAGCGCAACGGATGGACATGAATGGCAACAGAGACGAGCTGTAAAAGCGTATTTTTCTGCCCACTGAAGCCTGTAACAGGGTTTTCAGAGAACATTCAAATGGCCCCTTTGTGGAGCATAAAGCTGTGTTAAGTGTTACGCAACAAACCCCGGAGGTGGATAACCAGGAGGAAGCGCATGGCCCAGAAATAGAGGAAAAATCGTGTCTTTTTTCATATTTGGGCATTTCGAGGAGACACTTCCCACACATGTGTGAAAACATGCAGGATATCATCTCCGCATGATTACCTCTCTCTCGTGGTGGGTTTGACTGTTCTGAGTTCACACGCGTCTCAACGGTGTTCCTCTAGGCAAGGCATGCTATGAAATGCCACATTCCATGATACAAATGTGTCTGTCTCCCATTGTTGCACCTCTGTTCTTCTTCTGTTCAAAACGTCTGCCACAACACTTTCCAACGTCTGCGCAGAGAGACAGAGCAATATGGTGCATTTTGTGGATATGCTGACATGTTGTGGATATGGTCGATGGCGCTAATGACTCATAGTGTGTGTGTGTGTGTGTGTGTGTATATCAGAGGTTCTCAGATTGGGATCTGGGGGACCCTGTGATGGGGTTCTGGGGTGTCCCCAGCTAAATGATGTATAGCAGGGTTACGGGGGACCAAATGGACCATTGAAGCCCTGTTAACTCTTGCGTGTACAAATGGAACCATTGGACTCTTACTGGTCTGTAACTGAGAGTTTTGGGCGTCTGAGGCCTCTAGCAAACTGGGGGTCCTTGACTTAAAAGGGATTTGCGTACACACACAGCTCTATATGTCTGGTTATTCAAGACTTGAGCTGACAGATGTGGCACAGCCGCTTGTCATACATCTGTTGTGATTACATAGCCACAGGATCGCATGTGTTTGTGTTTGCTGCATCACAACACTGGCAGCATGTAATGTTTGCGCTGACCTTTCCCCACCTATGTGCCACTTTGAGGTCACTGTCACATGTTGTGTCACAACATAATATTATTGATGCTTTTTCTCACTTTGAGTTTGAAAAAAGTCATATGAAACAAAAAATAGAATACTGGATGTGATGTGACTGGCTTGTGACATGAGTCATCTTTATGACGTCAACCGTCTTTTATCTATGATGAACGGTATAATAACACTTGTGTGTGTGTGTGTGTGTGTGTGTGTGTGTGTGTGTGTGTGTGTGTGTGTGTGTGTGTGTGTGTGTGTGTGTGTGTGCGTGCATGTACAGTGTGTATGTAGGCGCAATTAACGCACATAGCATTGGGGAAGAGGCGTTCCCCCACTAAAGTCGCTAATTTCGTACCATGCCATCTCCCTTAAATACCTCCTTTACCCGTTAAATTATGCATAGGTGTGGTTTGGGCGTTTTTAGCTTTCATCCAATCCGTGTTGGTCTTGCCATTCCCTTTAATTCATCCCTTATCTATTTCCCTTATCCCTACTGCTGAGCAGTGTTGGGACATGTGCACTACGTAACTTAATATATTACATAATATATTACCAAAATGCAGTAACTTGTAATATAAATATATTACTGAACAAAAACAAACTAATATATTTTACTTTTCTTTCTGCATTACTGCATTGCTTTCAATATTACTTTCTGTCAATCTGTCTCGTTGCGGGTGTTCTTGTGAAATGATCTTGACAACTGCAGAAGTTAAATAATTACTTATTTTCTATAATTTGTCATCTACTTATTTACTGGCTTCCATGAATTTAAGGAATACATTTAACTCCTGTGCTAAGGAGTGACGTTTTTTCAAGTTGATTTCATATGGATTTGACCAGAAAGCCTAGCTTTATTGTAGGTATGCCACTGGCCTACACAATATTTGATTAATAGTGATACTAAATATGTAATTATATATTTTGTAAAAAGTAATATGTAATAGTAATATCAATATATTACACTTGATCAGACAGTAATATTGTAATATAATATATTGCTTTAAAATGAAGGTAATAATTAATAAGTAATGTATTAACAAGGTAAAGTAATATTCCCAACACTGCTGCTATGTCTGACCCTCCGAAGCATGCAGCCTGGCTGCGGGCTTAGGACAGACGCCTATTCTCAAAGATCATGCTCTCATTTTCAAACAATTCTCAATCATTTCTTACCATTCAACATGTTATGTTGAAAAAACATGTTCCATGTTTTTTTGCTGTATGTGGCGTGCATTTATCCCAAGTCTGCGAAATGTTGTAAAGTAAATTGCAAAAAAAGTCGACAATTCGCGGCAGAAAACGTTTTTTTTTATCATTGATTTCTCGGTCAATTCTGGACCATTTTTTACATTTCAAAGTGCAGCGTGACGGCAAAGACCTCCTCTCTCAGATGCTGTATAGTATATGTGGGTAGGTCTTCTCTACGATGCGGGATCTAGCAAAATGTAAGTGTCGGGATTTTGGTGGAAACGGTCCACCAAATCCCCGACACTTACATTTTGCTCGATGCGGGATCATAGAGAAGACCTACCCACATATACTATACAGCATCTGAGAGAGGAGGTCTTTGCCGTCACGCTGTATTTTGAAATGTAAAAAATGGTCCAGAATTGACCGAGATATCAATGATCAAAAAAACGACTTTTTGCCGCGAATTCCAGAGTTTCCACGTGGAGTCGTGGACATCTCCAAAGGCGCACAGACGCACGCACTGTGCGCACGTGGCTCTGCCTTCTCTTATCGGTTAAGGGGTGGTCTCTGATGGCGTTATCTAGTTCCCTAATCTATCTGACGAAATTAGCAACTTAAGGGACTGCGCAACAAACACGCCCATGACCACACCTCCAGCCACAAATAACGGTGTCGGCATAAAGAATAGTGGCTAAGGGAAGAGAAAAGGTGACCAAAATAGCAATAAGGGAATTCGCTGCGGGTATCGGGTAACGTTAGGGACAAGGGGGGGAATGAAAATCGCGCCCATAGTGTTCACATTGATCGGCCCTGCTATTTCTGAGATTAACTCTTCATGGACAGACGAGACCCCCCCCCCCCCACACACACACACACACACACAATCCTCAGGTTTATGAACCAATAAATCCTGCAAAATCATTGATTAGTACCCAAGTTTATAATATTCCTATTATTCTGTAGATAACATGTTATTTGAAACATGTTATTTGAAATTTGAATGCCTCTTCTATTGAGTTGAGAGATTCTCCTGTATGCCATTTGGCGGGATGTCTGCTTTTCTCAACGCACCATGGCTGTGCCCGCCAGCATTGCTTCAGCCAGCAGAATATGACCATTGTCCAAAAGAGCGCATTTCTTCCGCTGTGAGACAGACTCTTTTCATGGAGTCTGAATGGCTAAGGGCAGAGAAACCCTGAGGATCCCTCCCTGCCCCCTCTCCCCTATGGAGTCTGCCGGGCGTGGGGGGTGGGTGGGGTTCTGTTGTGAGGCTGCCTTCATGCCGAGGGGCTTGTCATTGAGTCATGGTAAGCCTTCGTAGGCAGAGAACAGCTTAGAGAGACGGGGGGAGAATCCCAGGCCACTGAGAGCAGTGACCTGTGGCGTATTGCTGCCTCTGTGTCTCCATGCGGCGTCTGTGGGAGACTGACTGATCGGATGCATGCGTGACCCAAAGTCAGATGACACAAGAGCATGTCGGATTCCAGGAGGTGCTGCTGCTGCTGCTGCAGCAGCAGAGGAATGCAGAGCATGTGGCATAGTTTCCTGCTGCTCTATGTGAACGATAACAATTGAGCATTAGCTTTGACAACAATTGGTAGAATAAAATAATCGAGTATCTTTTAAGTATCTGCATGTCTACAAATTTGCTTTGTTGTAGGTCAGTGTTTTTCAACCTTTTTTGCCAGGGCCCACTATTTATTCAGCATTTGAGCCACAGACCACCATTTCACAGACCCCAAAACTAAAGATTGACTTTGGTTTTAACCTCAATTCCAGGCTGGATTTGGGAAAGCAAACAGTCAAACATACAGATCAAAATTAACATTAATTTATCTTCTACATTCTCTAGTTGGGTAATCTTGGGCTAATCCAAATGACATGAAACCAAATGGGCCCACAAGGGTGCATTTGTTCCCCGAACCACTGGTTGAAGACCACCGTTGTAGGTTACTCATTATTTCTTTAAATAACCATGTACTGTATCTTGAGTACGAGCATTTCATATGTAGTGCATCTGCATGTCTACAAACCTTTACTTTGTTGTACTGGTCAAAAGCTGACCTTTTCAATTGAGGAATAATATATATTGGTAACACTGGCTCTAAAATTCAGACTCAGTTAGGCTCCATCCAGCTGGGTTTTGATTTCAAAACAGAATACACCACATATCTCATACCTTTTTACTGTAAAACACTTGTAGCCAAGCCAGGACCTCCCACTCACCCACCATGCATCCATCCACCCACTCACTCACTCATTGACCACCCTGAATGTGGGAAAGTATACTGTTCCTGACACACGTTCTTTGCTGTCTTCTCACAGTTTCAGCTCAGCCTTGTAACAGTCATGAGGCATTCCAGCCACCAGGTGTGTGTTGTGATTGACAGATTATCCACTATAAGCAATAAGCATGCATTTCTTTATTTCTTATATGAGGGTGGTGCAGGATTAATTGGAAGAGATTTCTGATGGCCATGTTGTTTCTTCTCTATGTAATACTGACCCCTCTGCAAGTCTCTGCAATCAGTTTCCTTATGTTCAGCCAGAGTGTCAGTGTACCCCTGGCCCAAGACCCTCACTTAGGACCTCTAGGGTGGTCGACATGCTATTATTCAAATTGAAAAAGCATGTCTCTGACATCCATATCTCTGCCCAGTGTCCATTGTCTGCAAGTGGTACTGTACACAGACACAATGTGAGTTGGTAAGCCCTCTAATGCCTTCTGCTATAACCAGATCACAATGCTTGTGATCTGGTTTGTCTTCTATCCATATTGATTTATTTCCACATAAGACACTTTGCTCTGTGTTGCTCTCACCCTGTTGATGGCTATTAGAATCTTCGCCCAGTGTTGTGATTTAATAACTGAGAGCAATGCAGGCTTGCATCTTTCTGCCATCCTGTTAAGGGTGTCAGCGATCTTAACTCCTTTCCCTGTACATTGGAGCTGACATGTCCAGGTAATGAAAGTGATGGGGATTAAGTTCACAGTTTGATAGCAGTGTGTCTTAATCTGGGATTAGCCCACATTCCTCTCCTCAGTGACAAGGTGTCACAGTGACACACCTGCTAATGTCCAAGTGGTGTCACCCAGTGCAGGTGCTTGCTGTGCAGTGCAGTGCACAGCCCCTTGCTGAGAAGAGAGGACAGGGTACCAGTGGTACAAGTGCAGTCTGAATGAGAACCTTTCATCTTATTTTCAAACGAGAACAGATGAAGGACATCTTCACAGCTGGAGCCTCAGAGCTCAACATGGATCTCACTGAGGCAATGGAGGCTAGAACAGCCACAGGAATATTTCATGGTTAAGTGTTTGAAGGATATCCTGTAAGGTTGTAGAATTTAGCCACTGCCACTATAACAAAAATGACTGTATAGACACTTGACCCCGTACCCCTGTGGAATTCTTGTTATTAAAGAGAATATTTTACATTAATATAAAAACAGGCTAAAGATTTAAAAGTTTAAAGCTAATGCTAATATTTTTTCCCAACGTTGAGTCTTTATGCAAACACAAACACTGAAGAGAAAAAACTGTATAAACACGAGACAAAAAGTGAGGACACAAATTGTGATTGGCCAGCAGGAGATGATGTTCTGTATGATTCTGTGATATGATGTATGATGATTAGAGTGCCCCTCACAGATTATTTTTTAAAGCAATATTGCAGTTTTTTTGTATTAGGGTATGAATTCATATTTTTCATACACAATAAAAACTTGTGTTTATTAATCTGTAACTCTAATTAGCCCTACAAGGACCAGATAGATTCTACTTGTAAAAGTGATTTCAACATTATTACTATGTACATCTAGGATTGAATTTAAGGAATTTTTTGGCAATATCTAATAATAAATTATGTTTTCATTTGACCATCTTTGTGGACTGTCCACAAAGATGGTACAAAATGTAAAGCCTAACATTTATTACGGTATGTGCGCTGTCAGACTGTAAACTGCATTTGTTTACTGACGCACATTGTTTGACAATGTTTGTTGGTAATGTCCAAAATAGGGACGCCAGGTTGAAAGTGGTTACATTTCATTGTGTTTCTGGGTTAATAAAATGAGCAGAGAGTATAAGCCGTGGTGAAATGGCTCTGGGATGCAGCGATGATGTCACCCCTAAGCCTTTTGTGACGGAGGGAGAATGCTCTGCATGAGCCCTGGCTGTCTGTCGCTCTCATTTCATGTTGATGAATAGCAAGACGTTTCACACACTGCACACACAAAGAGTGTGTGGAGTCGCGCACTGCATTTTGATCAGTGTGCTAATCTGCTTCTATTAGACGTCCTTCTAGGTGATAAAGAGACCTGGGATTTGGGCCAGCGGCACAACCAGGGACACCCGCTTGGATCCTAACCGTTGGCAGGTCTTTGAGCCGGAAGTTACTCTGTAGTTGTAGACCAGTTTGAAAAAGGCTGCTTTGATTTTTGAGTTCTCGTTTGAGATTTGCAAAAGTTTAACTAAAATCAAATAGTGACCCATATATGGGCAAGACATTGGTCCGTCTTTAGAATGGCTCTCCTGCCACCATCCACTGAGTGTGTGAACAGTTTATTAATTGTGGTATAATCAATGCGTAATGCTGTCATTCTTGTGCAATTCCGGTCGCCTCTCTTTCACCCCAGTCGTCCGGTATTGCTACAGGTTGTGTGTGTGCATGCTGTGTTTTAGACATTGAATCAGCGCTATGGTAACCTGCTGAGCCTTAAATGCTGGATGATTCAGTGCAGACTCAATGACATTAGTATTCCTATCACCACCAATGGTGAAAGGAGCTAATGATGACTAATGTGTTGCTGGGTGGGCAGAAACCAGTCTTGTGAATGTTAAAGAAACACACAGATTGGTTATAATGGACTGGTCATAAACTCATAAAATGATCTCATACTGTTTAGAGATGGAAATTGACTTTTCGTCGTGATAGGGCTCTGATTTCAACAAGGGGACAAACCCAATGGTGTTTGTCGCAAAACTTTAACTGTAGCGTCTATTGGGTAGGATGTCATGACACATGCCAGAGACATTTTCTAGTTACAGTTATATTATTAAAGCACACATTATATCTCAAATTATTTCATGTCACTCCCTGCAATTCCAGAATGCATCATATTACGTAATGGTATCATCTGTGGACCTTTTGAACCTTTGTGACCCATGCTGAGTTAAGCCCAGAATGCGACGTGACTCCATGGATGATTGCTGGCTGCTGTGTGAAATAGACTATAATTCTGATTCATTTAATATAAATGGCCTGACTAATGCCCCTGACTCCCCCGGTGGATTATCCATACCATTTGCCAGAGCAGCAAGACTGACGTGGCAGAAACAACAAAAACAGATTCACTCTTCAGAGAACAGTAGAATCTCTGTTTTGTTTGTTGGGTTGGGTTGTTTTACATCAAATTAAATGGCTTCAGGAGCTTTGATTGTTTTAAATCATTTCATCCCTGCCGAGTGAGTGGGATAAACTACAAATATTGTTCAAGGGGTTAGGCTTTAGCTCAGAGTTCTTGCGCCCATTTGACGTGTGTCTTTCCGGTTTCCATCCACTTTGCTTTATAAAACACTCATTGGAAAATGTCCTGCCATGCTGCCTCGTTGCTCGGCTGTCAGCTGTGCTTTAAAACAAGTGGATGGGATTTGCCATTATGAAGGATTATACAGCTGCAGAATAATAAGGCTAACAGCAGCTCTTGAGCGACTGTCCTGTCATCTAGTAATTGCACGTTTGGGTACCATAGTCCTGTGGCTACAGAGCCAAGGCTGTACATTAGAGTCTGATGTATATGTCATATGCCTTTAATTCTGCTATTTTCGGTGCACCTCTTCCAGAGCCATAGCAGAAGAGTTGCAATATTTAGGGGCAGAAACTGAGCCCTGGAGCGCTGTTCATGCAGCCTGTACAGGCTAGGGACAAACTGGAGTTGGAATAGCCTTTGAGGTGTACGGTTTTCAACAAGGGCAGGGCAATAATAATATCTAAAGTCCCTATGGTGAGGTCAGTCCCTCTGACCTCACCTCCATTAAATTAAGCACTATTCTATCCCTAGTTTTAGTCCTCATCATGCAGTTACTCTGCTACACCCAGTGAACGCCTATACTGATGTTTTGTTGAAGATATGTGTTTGTGTATCTCATGCTTCATTTTACGACAGTGCGCAGAATAGATTTATAAAAGTAAAGATTTTATATGTACATTAATACAATATAAGAGCTTAGAATGTGTGTGTTTCATAGGAGGACTGGAGTGATTTACTTTTACACATACACACACACACACTCACACACACACACACACACACACACACACACACACACACACACACACACACACACACACACACACACACACACACACACACACACACACACACACACACACACACCTACACGCACGCACACACCTACACCTACACGCACTCGCACACCACGCGCACACACACACACACACAACACACACAACACACACACACACACACACACACACACACACACACACACACACACACACACACACACACATTTTATCTTTACAATAATGTATGGCTTACCAGTTGGGGCTGACAGTCGAGTTACGAGTAACAGATTTTTGCTGCGTAATGGAATGTCTCTGAAATGCTTCCTCTGGTGAACGCCAGTCTCGTGTGGGAAAGGGGGTGGGGGGCTTTTCCAGGTGTGTAAACATCACCTTTTGCCCCCAGGACCTGCTTGTCCCATTCATGTCCATTTATCACCCCATGGTTCAGGAAACGTGGTGACGTTATTGATGGTAGTTTGGGATTTCAAGCCATCCAGCTTTCTCTGTCATTTTAAATATAGGGTATAACAGGACCAAATAAACTGTCCTTTCCCGTCCCTCTGTGTTGCTCGCCTTAATGGAAGAATATGATGGGCATTTCCTTGATCTGCATTTCACACAGCTTTCCAGCAATGTTAAGTTTCCCCAAAAGCATAAGGGAGCGGGAGAGAGAATTTAAGTTGCTTCCCGAGTTCAGGTCTACAGGCTCCGATTCTGCTCAGTTTTGAAATGCTGAATCACACAATGTGTAGCTAAGAAAAAACATCTGTTTTTGATTTCTTTCTTTCTTTCTGTCTCTCCCTTTCTCCATCACTATTCACCTCACTCTCCCTTCTAGTTGTTGTTGCTTTCCTCTGTGAGTGATTGGGGGGTGAAGTTCCTGCTTGTGGCTTGGCCTAGACTAGGTAGTATTGGGACTGTTCAGGAAATGCGTCATTTTTGTGAAATATTAAAAAAGGGGTATCTAAGTGAACGGCAGTGCTCTGGAGAGACTGTGATGAGGTTGCTGACTCCCCCTGTGCCTCGACCCACCCTGTCTCCACTGCTGGGCTGACTCACTGTGGAACACTGACTCTGCATCCAGGACACACACAACTTGAACACTATAAACAGTAAAATTTTAATTTAAGAACAGATCTGGACACTTATGGATACATTTAGTTCTATTTTGTACACACTAGGAGCTACTCTATACAGTAGCTCTCATTGCGCAACACTACTTAGTTACTACTACTTAGTTACTAGTTACTACAGTAACTCAGTACTATATACAGTACACAAATAAACCATTACGGGTATGTATTGTATACATACCCTATTATGTAACTAAAAACTGAAACTAAACAAATAATATATTATAACAATGATCATTACTTGCTGCTGTAAACCATATACATAAAAACCTTTCACATGTTTATGTTTGGGATGCACTTAAGGCACGATGTGAAATGGTCATTTACATAGTTTACTGTAGATAGATAAGCCTGAGTTAACTCTTTATGCATCATTTTCTCTGGGGATGTGCGGTTCAGTCTAGACACAAATGAGCCATGACGGAAACTCATTTTGTTTTCTCTCCCATTTGTACACTTGTGCTGCCTATATTCTCCCATTATTCCGAGTCCCAGAGAGGAACAAGATCGAATTCTCAAGAGAATCATTGTTATTGGCGTTTTTCACCATTGCTAACCGAGGAGAGACGGCGATCTCACGCCTCATTTCACTGCGTCATTATGGCACATCATATGTCAAGGTTGATTTTCTGCCACTCTGCATTGCCATTGAATCTACCCCCCCCAATACTGACAGGGGGCTCACACAGCAGTAGCATAGTATGTTGTCTCAAAGAATAGCCTAGCTGATGCTAACCTAAATACTTTCCATATCTGAAGATGCTGGAGCAAGACCATACCCAGCAGTCGCAGCTGTATATAGGTTAGCTAATGCATTATCTGGGTACCCCTCCCTTTCCCTCATTTCTGTCAGCTTGTTATGCTTTTCTCCATCACAATGCCAGGGGTCTGGTTCCATCTACGCTCATGGTGACACAGATGTTTCATCAACATCCTGGTCCTCATAGGACGGGGTCTCACCCAGGGCAGATGCATTGACGTCAGGGGCAACAGTTACTGAACTCAGGCCAGAGGAAACACCTGGGGGAAGGATGGGAGGAGGAAGTGGCAGACCCTTCAACCTCTCCCGTTGTCTCTTGTCTCTCTCTCTCTCTGCCTGCTGCATAAACCTTAGCATTGCGGAGACGTCAGGATGATATATGAGTGTGTAGCACGAGCGGGCAGCAGCTTTGGACGGCTGTGTAAACTATGAGTCCGCTGTTTAGACTGTGTCTCAAATTTGGTGTGAACTGTGCGAGGCAGAAGTAGAACCGTGTACGCTGATCTCCATCTCTGCTTCGTTCAAGCATGCACATACAAAAGAAAAGGAAAATGAGGACCGAGAGCTTTGGTTATCTTATTAATTTTTAAAGTGTGCTCAGACTTAAACGACTGTCGGCATGATCCATATGGAAACAGTCTCTGCTATTCTTCAGCATGGCCCGTTGTTTCTGCGACTTCCATCTCTCCCTGCAAAGTTTTTCAGACAGGAAAGAGCTGTATGCTTCACGCGTCTGGTATGTCTTTCTAGTGTGAGCCAAGCTGCATGTTTAACCCACAAAAATGCTGGGGAGAGCTCCCAGCTCAGCCGTACCATCAGCACCACCGCTGCTGGACATGGTTGCAGTCTCTCAAAGCGGGTTCCAACTTCCAAATTCTTTTTTTTTAATGAGGGAATTCAGATATAGAATTCAGATACCAAAATGTCAGCAGGGTGGTTATGATGTAGGATTGACTAATTGTGACAGTCACTCTCCTCTGCAGCCATTCACTCAGACAGCCTGGTAGGACGCCCAGAAAGAGGCTGCGTTTGGCCATGTGTCTTTGGGTCTCATTGTCCGTCTCCTCACAATAGAACATTGTCTGGGCCAATTCTCACAGATCAGGCATTTGCCTGCTTTTGTGCACGCCGCACGTGAGTTTTCGTCTCTCCTGCTCGATATAATCTCTAACATTTTTTACATGACACTGCAGTCATGTTAGACCACCCCGTTGGAATATTACAACCTCACACTGCCATCCCTCACACCTTTCCTTGAACAGTCAGTTTGTTTCTGCCAGTTATTTTTGGGATCACTCTCACCCTAATAGTTTTGTCTCAAAGAGATATGTCAATATCTATATCAATAAACATAGCACTTATTGAGACTCGAGTGATAAGTCGCCCCCGGGTGGTTGTACTCAATTAACTAAGTGTTCATATTCATAACCAGCTGTCTTTCACACAATACTTCTGGTTAGGTTGGTGTCATTAGTCGACAGAGAAATGAACAAGCTTGTTGTACTGAAGGGCTTTCCCCCGTCACACTTCCCTTACATGACAGCTTTTGTTGTCCAGCTCTGTTTCCTGTCTCCCAGAGTCTGCGGTGGCTTAATTGTGTGACCTCTCCAGCACTGATGGGGCATTTAGAGCCCTCACTGCATAGTGTGCAACTCCTGTGGTTTGTCTATTGCTTAGTATCTATGCCAGCAGGTTTGTCTTGAAGCATAATGACAGATGATAATCATAATAATGATCTTTCAGTGATCATAGTGATCACCAGCTCCCCTATGAAGACTCTCATGAGTCTCATTTTCCATGTTAAGGCCAGTAAGTAACATCTATTTCTATATAATTACTTACTGTAAGTTAATATTACAGTAAGCAAGACTACTGACTTACTTATATAAAATGCCTTAATTGGATTTCCAAAATGACTTGACCCACCGCTACACTATTGATATTGCGACACACAACTCCTGTTCATAGTCACAAGGTACTTATGGCAGTATTCCCCTGCATTGTGTGTTTTGTTCCTTCGTTGCTGCATTCCACTTCAACTGCCAAAGAAATGTACTGTCAGCAGGAAGGACAGCAGAGCAAAAGAGCAACATGTCAAAGTCACACAGAAATCTTGTATATCCAAATGGTTACTTTTTGGGATATAGAAAATAGGCTGTGTGTTCCAATGGATCACTTAATCGTAGTTATTATTTGGTTCAATAATTATAAAACCCATAGACGGCAGAGTTTCCCCTAGGTTTTCTGGCTTGTAGGGACTGGACACAGGGGTTGGGTACATATCCAGCCCCTACAAGACAGAAAACCCAGGGGAAACACCACCCCGGGGGTGGTATGGAGTGGACCACCAAGGTTTGAATACTTTCTCAAGTATTTTGGGGCTAAGCGGGTAGGGGACATGTGACCTTGCGGATCAAATAGCAAATCAAATTTGTTCACATGTGGGGCACTGGGGAGTGTTTACAGCATGTCTTTAGAGTCTTAGTATAGAATGATACAAACAGAGTCCTGAAGTAATTGGAACAAAATACCGGGCTTGGAAACACTAGACAGAGCATGCCTCGACACCCATGCTTTCGTTTTCATCCGTGTTGCGTGAAAATGGAAAGCCTGGACTAAATCACGGTGGCCTAGAAGTGGGAGTCAACCTTTCGGGGTGGGTGTCGCTCCAAATGATGTGACATAGAACAGCAGTGGAGGGGCGGTGGAGGGGCTGGGATGACGACACGTTGGTGAGATCAAATCAGATCTACTGACGTGGCTGTGCCGGGCCCCGCCTCACTAGGCCAAAATTATTTCAGGTTAGTTCAGACTACTTTTGTGGTGTCAATATTTTATTATTTTAGTCATGTTAGTGACAAAAAAACTTTTGACCAAATATTTGTCATTTGCCATTGTCAGTCTTCAACAGTGACTCCAAATGTTGTGACTAGGTTAGGTTCAGGTTAGCCTCGGTCACAGGCTGTGAAAGTGTTTTGACGGAAGTGAGAGTGTATACATCCGTCGGATGTATTTCCCCTGGATATTATTTTTTGTAAAGCATTAATGTCATTTCCTTGAGCGCTACTTCCTCCAAAATCCAGCACCCAAAAATGATAAATTCTACAGCTCTAGTTCTGGGACCAGGTTGGAACTAAGGCTACCGTTCAGTCAGTGATGTCTTGCTGGATGTCATCCCATTGACCACCCATCTAGCTTTCACAATGACCTCCATCGGACCCAGGCCTGTCCTCCTCAAGACTCTCACCAGGGGCTTTAGAATGGACACACGTCCCCGGGCTATGCTGTTACAAATCCCCTGTCGATTCTCTGTTCAGCATTGGCCCTGAACCCGGTATACCACCAGTCCACCACCCACCACCATTAAGCTCTCGATCTCTGATGAACTGCCAGGCTGCAACAAATAACAGACGTCCCTCTGGGACCCACAAAATAATGGCTGTGCTATCAGGTTATCCAAACAATTTGGAAATGTTCTGAAGGATGCTTGTAAGAAGCAACAATGGGAGAACAACGGCTTGTGTTATAGAGTAGTTACTGTTTTCTTCCCAGCAAGTACAATACAAAGGCACTTTTTTACAAGATTGTTTTTTTTTATGTCCATCTGCCATACTGAAGTGTATCCATCCAGTTGCATTGGAATGAATGAAAGCCATTATTGTGCATAGAAAAGACATCTGCTCCAAAGCTGCCCCGTCATCAGAGCTTTGACATTAGTGGAAAGGCTGACACAGGAAAGAATAGCTCCAAGTTAAGATATGGTAGGAGAGAAAAACATGTGCCTTTTTGCCGCATGTGAACCCTGCGGGTTATAATTTTGGGTGCCCGGGACGTGCTTTTATATGATTTTCATATTGCAAACTGACCAGGGACATCAATTATCTTGACATGCGCAAATTAATTCTGTTCTATTAGTCGAAGTATGGATTTGCTCAGGTCATGTCCCCTTAAATCTGCCTGTCTGGACAGAGGCTAAAATTAGATGATCCAGATGTTTTTTTTTGCCATTTTGTGTAGCCCAAAGCTCTAAGCCAGGACAGTTAACATGGCAACAATGTTATTGCCATTATTTGGGCATCACAGAAACTTTTGAAGTCACTAAATGACTTCATACTGTATAGTCAAAGAGTATTTTTTGACTAGAAACAGGACTACTTGTGAATCTGACTACATTTGTTCTGTGGTTTTGCCTTTTATATTTCTCATTTACTTTAAGTTTCCAATGTCCTTGTCCTACTTTCCACACTGCGGCACAACGTTAGAGCTGTAGTTGAATGGATTGAATGAAAAAAGGTTGCCAGTGAGCGCCGCAGCTGTTATTATTGGTCAGAACAAGCGTCTGTGTCCATCTGACACGCTGTTCCCTGGATCTGACTGTGAAGAATCAGAGGAGTTGCCTACTGGGACAGAATGTGTCTTTTGGCAGGTTAGAGTAGCACAGTACAGGCTTGGCTGCCTCCTGTGTGATACATGGCAGACTGGGTTTTAAAAAGTTAGAAGTTAGTTAGTTACTCTATAGATTGGATCATGAAGTTAACATTACTTGAAGGTAATATAATATAGGCTTTTTTTGCCAAAAGTCCCAAAAATATATATATTTTTTAATTTGTCCCATCTACGTTTCTTGCATCTGCTGCAGCTGTTGTCCTGCAGACAGACACTGGCTTCGTCCTGAACTTTGTTGTTGTCAACAAATAATGAAAACATTTGTCTGGCTCAGCACAGGCGTAGCTAATGTGTGAGGGGGGGGGGTTGTGTGGGGTGAGGCAGTCTTTTAGTGTGAGAGGTGAGGGGGAGTTAGATTCTGTCTTTAAACAAATCTGTTTACAAACAAACACAGTGCTTGCACACACTCAAATTGCCTATATTACCTTTAAGTTCAGTTGGGAAATGATTGATCTGATCAATACACAAAATGAAACCAGCGTGGCACTAATAACCACTAATTACAGTACATCCTCAAGTGGAATACCGTAACTTAATTTGCTTTCTAAGTATTTCAGGGATTACTTAGGGATGTGAAATAGTGCTTAAATTTCATTCATGCTCTTTGCGCATGAATGAAATTGGTTGTGAAACCTGCGCTTTAAAGAAATTGGTGGTGAAATCTGTGGTAATTTAGCATTAACCCTGGGGGAAAATGAACTCTCCCTAGAGGTTAGGTCACAGTTTTCCAGGGGTCACCACAGGGTCAGGAGTCTCAGGGTGGGGTCTAGACCTACTGGTGTGTGATTATTTGTGTCTGCATGGGTGGATGTGATAATGTCTATATAAAAACATCCATTCCATGTATGTGATAGTAATAGTGCAATAATAGTAGTACAAGATGGGCCTCCCTACTTAACTTGCAGAACATTCATATTTGAATATTTCTGTTTTGTTTTAATGCCACTTTAAGACCGCCCATTTTTTTTCTATGTTTATGTTGTGGTTTGTGCTGTTTTGGTTTATGTTTTACTAAATGAATTGGCCATTGAACCAGCGGCTATCAAAAAAATTGTGTTCAAATGCAAAGCGGAACCTGACCATTATTTTTATTCCTGAGCTTTTTCCTTTGGACAGATTGCAAACTGCCTGGCAGCAGGAGCATACAGTACATAGCAAGAACTTGGTTCTCAAGGGCCAGAGGAGTCTTGTTTGGTTTGAATGTCTCTGCGGAAGAATGCGTCTGTTTCCCGCTCTATAGTATTAAGAAGATGGGATTCATGTGGTCAGATTAAACAGGGAATGTTATCCTCTGCTTGGGGACTGCCTGCCTGCCTGCCTGCCTGGCTGCTTTACTGCTTGGCTGGGCTGAGAGCCTGTGAACCGTTGTTGGACAGGGCCAGAACTAATGTCTCTCTCTCTCCAAGGGAGGGAGTGAAAATATGCACACATGTTGTTCAAGGCCCAAGGAGACACTAACGGTCTCAGAGCCACACTCGAACAGCAGGTTTTGTAACGGCAGTGAAAATGCTTTGCTACATTTGAAGTGTTTCATATGCTGCACACATTTGCGCGCGCGCGCACACACACACGCACGCACGCACGCACGCACGCACGCACGCACGCACGCACACACACACACACACACACACACACACACACACACACACACACACACAGCATTTGGAAGTAATGGATTACATGGAACAGGATTACATAATTAGATTACAAAAAAAAGATTACATTTTCCCCAAGCCCTCTTCAATTTTAGGGCTGGAAATAAGTTAAAACACCAAACAAAACTAAAGAAGGCATGATGACACATGATCCAGCCAGAGTTTTGCTTAAAAGTAATCCAAAAGTAACTGAAGGTTACCTTACTTTCTAAATTGGATAAATTGTGTTACTGGCTACCTTTATTTTTAACTTTTAAGTAACTTGTAACTAACTGTAGGGGATGACTTTTTATGTAACCTTCCCAACCCTGTACTCACGCATTCTGTCCTCAAAACTTTGCTGTATGCAAAGGACAGTGCATATATTAACTGGCCAAGCCACCAAATCGCCACGTGATCTAATATCCAAATGATGAATAACATACTGTATTAATGAATACCATAAAAAAGTACTGGAGAGAAGACAAAAATAATAAGCCATCTCTCCCTACACACTTTAAAAGAACCTGTTTTTTCAGCAGTATTTTTGCAGTATCTTTGCAGTCAGTGTTTCGCAACTTTTTCGGGACACTTTTCTGCAAGAACATTATATTGTGCCCTTCAGGCTAGCTGCTCATTCATGATTTATGTGTTCCTGTGGTGTCTGTGTGGTGGGGGAGCACCACAGACGTGTACGGGGACAGCGAAGGGGACGTGTTTGAGGCTGGTGACCCAGACAGGGTAGGGGTGTGGCACGCATGAGGTGCGGCAGAAAAAGCAGACAGGCAAAAGTTCAGCCTCAGCGGGCAGCCTGGTCATCTGAGGTAGAATACTCCAGTCTCAGCTCCCCGACAGACTAGATATCTCCTCTCCAAAGGGATTGTTGATTTTGGAGGGTCAGTGTACAGTCGAGGGGAATATGCTAGGTGAGCCAAGAACAAATCCCCAGCTCCTGACATGAAAAACTCTTTAACACGCACCCCCATTTTCTTATCTCCTCCTCTATTTCTCTTTTTTATTTTGTCTTCATGTCTTCTCTCTGTCTCTTGTCTCGTGTGTGCGTGTGTGTGTGCGTGTGTGCGTGTGCGTGTGTGTGTGTGTGTGTGTTTATAGCTCTCTCTGTCTGTCTGACACTATCTCAGCTGGTCTCCATATGCAAATTGACTCTCCAAAATAAACTCATCCCAGACCCTGCGTTCTGTGCAGGGGATATGCTGCATAGACGGCGTACTGGTTAACACCACCTTCCCTCTAGCACCTCTATAGTTGTTTTCCCTTGTCAGTCAGTCATAAAAGGTGAGCTCAGGCACCTGTCCCATAAGCATCAGCAGTAGGCCACACAGTACGTGCTGACACCGTTGGCATGCATCGCATGTCAGCCGTGGTGCTGCGCATGTCCTCTCCCTTGGAGACAGAGGAAGACACAGAGTGAACAGTGAACCCTCATTTATAATTTGTTGCACAACTGCGTGACTCGCCAATAACGTCTGATTCTTGACAAGCGGCACCACCATGTGCCAAAGTATGAATAGAGTGAGTTTTAGCCTCCAAAAGAAAAGGCTGTTACTGTTTTGTTTTCGTTGAAGTGCATTTGTACTAAGCATATCAGTGCATAAGAGTGCACAATGCACAGTTTCAGTCAGTGCAAGCTTCAAGATTTAAGGTTGTAGTTGGTGTTGTTGGGGCTGATCTTCCGCCATATTTGTTAGGCAGCAAATTTGAGATTTGTATTTAACAGGTTAGGTTGCCAAAGACATACCATGCCTCAATATAGATTAAAAAGGTCAACATAATAAAAGGTCAAAATAATATTTACACTGGCTGAATATAGGTTTGTACTTTGCAGCATGTGCCAGCTCAGGTCCAGATCGATCTGCACTCTCAGGTTCTTGCATAGGGGGAGACCTGTTTGATGTTGTGAACACTAATCGTACTGTGTTCTAGATGATATGCAGAGACACAGTATCACAGTGTCATCTAAAAACTTGACAACAAATTGATTTGGATGTGAGCTGTCATCCACATACAAAGTAAACAGAAAGGAGGAACTGAGTGTTCCTCTGTACTACAAACTGTTTGCTCTGAGAACTAGAGTTACAGTAACTCACCCTCTGTGGTCTTCTTTTTTTAATTTATAAAGCAGTTCACATCCTACTGAGCTAAATTACACAACAGAATGTCTGGATATAGTATTAAAGGATGAGCTGAAGTCAATAAAAGTAATCTAGGATTATGCTAGCTTACTTTCCAGGTGTTTCAAAGTGAAATGAGGTACTGTATATGTACTGCATTTATTAGAATATGATATTGGTATAATCAAAGTACTTCCTTCTTTCTGAGTTCCTCATTCAGAAACCTCTAGTGATTTTACTATATATATTCACTACATTACTACATTCAATATTCTCAAATGGCTATGATTTTTTTCGATATTGGGACTATCACTGACTTTCTCCAGAGCTCTGGCATTCTGCCTGGTGCCGTGACTGCCGTCACTAGTCTTTATGGTTTTAAACACTTTACAAACTGTCCAGATCTTTTGTGTGTGCGCACGCATGCATGCATGCATGCATGCATGCGTGTGTGAGAGAGAAAGTACTTTACTGAGTGTGGGCTTTGGCATGCAGCTTGAAAGTCCTGCATGGTGTATAGTTCTGTCAGAGGATCAATGAAGTCGGTAAAAGTCGGTACCCTGGAAACCAGCCCAATCCTCTACAAGTCATAATCTGGGTCAGAAATTGACCGTTTAGTGTTTACACAATTGCACACAATTTGCATGCTGATTTAAACAGGGGGAAGTAGCTAGTTCAATGCAGACACATGAGCGGAACTTTGCAGTCAATTGGACAACTGGTCTGCTGTGGGGATGCCGAAACAAAATCCATGGCTTCCTATTTAAAGTAGTGTGATGACCAGTAGACCTTAATTGCATGAAAGCCCATAATTTGGTGGAACTTGCCTTGGTGTCAGACAGCAGTTTTAGAGAGTTCTAAGCTTAGACCTACCAAGTCCTCCTTTAGGAAATGTATAGTACTGCAAGCTGTTGGTGGTCCTGCTGTATTCAGTCTACTGAATGAGTATGTGTGCGGGTGGATGGTGGGTTGGGGGGTACTGAACCTAGTCTATTTGGCTATTTATCGCCATGGAAACGGGGTTTGGTGAATAGCTGCCACTCAGCTGTTGGCTACACCCAAGTATTTGGCCCAGTAGGACACTGGAAGGGGGAAGGGAAGGAAGAAACCATGCACTCACTGCAAGACTGGAAATATTGTCCAGCTCCTCAACATTTTAACCCTGTGATGGATACAGCTTGGCCTGATTGTAGTACATACAGAACATGCAAGTGAATCTGCTCATCCGATGACAGCTTAATGCCTGGTCTCCTGGCATGTTGTAATTGAGGCATAAATGAGTAATTATTGCGGGAGCACAGACACGCTATGGTCTGTGATGCCATTAGTGCAGAAGCATGTTGAAAAACTGAACATCTGAGGCTCTGTTTGGGTCTGTAGTAATGGAACTATTGCAGGATTGGGGGCCTTTGCTCTCAGAACAGTGGTGCCAATTTGAGTAAGAAGAAAGCATGTACACTTTCAATCGGAAATAAAAGCCCAGGCTTGTGAAGCAATAGCTTGGATTTTGAAGGCATTTCGGGGAGGGTATTTTTGGGAGGCATTTGATCCGCTCCTGCCACCTCCACCCTCAAAGCATTAGGGTCGGGTGACCCGTGTTAACTACAGATGAATGATTCAGCCACTGCAATTTTAAGTTAATGGAATGTTGAATAATATATGACTTCAAACGGATAATTGTAATAACTCTGGAAGATGCCAAGAAATAAGGCAGTACAGTGATTGAAATATGAGGCTCCCTCTCTCCCAATACAGTATGCAGGATGGCTGGCTGGTAGAGACTGGTGGAGGTGTAGGATGTTGTTTGTGATGTTTTCGTGCGTCCAGCCAATAAGTGGGAGCTGTTTATTGTACTAGTATACAGTATGTGCTAGACATATAGCATAGCTAGGGGGCACCTGCCTGACACTCGCCCTGCATTAGTCTGTGTAGTTGGGGAAGCCTTCTCTCACGAGAGGAGGAGAGCTGGACGGCGCTGGGGCATTAGAAGCCATGCATGCACAGGCAGCAGCTAAGAATAAACCATGGAGGCAAGACTGCTGCTCAGTAGAGCTGAAGAACATGCTCAGGAACCTCCCCCTCCAATCACCCATTCAGCTTCACAATCCGACCTCCTTTGAGGCACCATAAAGAAATCAATATTGAAGCAAAATGCTGCCATGCCGTGTCATAATGGGGCCCTCAGACTGACAGAGCCTCCTTCCCCTTCACCCATCCTCGCCTCCCGTCCTGCATGGCCCTTGCATTGTAATTGCATCAACTCTGGCTTGTCACTTTCGCTCCAAGAGTGAAACCTGAGCCAAGCTTACATTGTGACGTGTTGTGAGGTTGTAGAAGACAGATCAGCTACTCTTGCAATTGAGTAAATTAAGCTTGAGTTTACACTACTAATTTTTCAGTGTGGTCTCCCAGACCATCTCTCCATTATTGATTACTTTCTGTCTTGCTGCTTGTTAAATTTAGCTCAGATTAAAGGTATATCGAGCAGTGTGAGACAGAGCAAAGAGCGGATTAAAATCAAACCGCCCACCGATTACACAGGGATATCACTGGAAGCGAGCATCCAGGCTGAGCTCCAGCTGCTCTCATCTGGCTGGCGCAGGGCATGAAATGCAGGACAGCAATGCAACTCATTGGTTCCCACACTGAAACACACACCTCTTGCAGGTTGAGTGGATGTGCCCCAGCTGGCGGCTGTGTCTGGGAGCGCATGGCTGCTTGTGTTTTTAGGGGTCAGTATGTGGGCCTGGTGTTGACGGTCTCCTCCTTGGCCTCCCACCCGCTCCATACACAAACACAGGCCACCGGCGGTCCACTCTGCCTGGGTTGGTCTTCCAAAACACAAGCCCTCTGGGGCATCTGTGCTCAGCTGCATTCACTCTTCGCCATTGAGCTCATAGAAGCAGATGAGAGATAGAAATGAGCTGGCTAGGAGCACGCTTACAGTACATCTGCATGCCAATAAAGGGCCTTTCAAACGGGAAGCGATATACAGTATAAGGCATCTATAGTTCATTTTCAATGGGACTTGAGTTTTTGAGCAAAGAAATCGCAGGAGAACCACCCAAGCGTATTCACGTGAGCAATGTCCTGTGAAGTTGTTGCCAGACCTGGACTGTTAAGAGAAGACCAGTACAGAACACCATGTTGAGAAGACCAGTAGCAGACCAGGCAACAACAACTGCATTCTCTGCAGTGTCTCTGTCTCTCTCTTGCTCTCTCTCTCTTTCTACACTTTGCACAGTCATATCCTGTCTTCATTTAGCTCCGAGGCTGTAAAAAGAAAGTTTTTTTTCACACACACTCTCACTGTTAAATGAACAGTTAGGATTTGACTGCATGCGGTCAGGCCCCATGTGAATTTAGTTAAGATGTGAGGTGGCTTGTGAAACTGTGAAAGCAGATAATCAGGTCCTGTGTGCGTTCCTCTCGGGGAATTGTTTTGCTGTAGTAAACATCACCTCAGTCCTTCCCTCTCTCTGGACGCCCCGTCAGCACGTCGACAGGCCAGGAACCAGCCTGAGCTCTGTGCTTGCTCAGCACAATCTCCTGCATTTATTTTTTACACCGCTGTGGTCCTTAAACAGCAATCTTCCATGTCGGAAACAAACCCCAAAACGATCCCAGATTAATCCCGAAGACAAGCCGCTGCATGCTCGGCGTCAGTCTGCTCTAACCGGTTCTGAACTCCGGCTGGGTGGTGTGACGTTTCATCAGTGTTAATAACACCTATACCTGCTTTATAATAAAGTAGCTTATGTTGGTCGATCAGTGATCACCCCTTATACATTTCTTCTTGGACCGGATGGGAACTAGTGTTTTCTGCCACTGTGTGACATAGTCTATTAATAGATTAGTTAATGGTGCCTGTTCCATTGATCACTCCTTAGGGCGACAGCATGGCTGTCGCCTGCTTTCAGTGGCCTTGTTGTGCGGGTCATGTTATTATCTAAGTGGCCACTTCCACCGTGTGTGGTGTGAGTAAGGGTCAACATGCAAGCACATTGGGGACGGCCGCGGCCCACTTAATGGAGGGTTGCCATAGCTACATGCCTGGGGCTGGGGGGTGTGTCTGTGTGGATCCATTATTAGAGGCATGTGCATTGAGGTGGAGAGGTGGGGGTTCGGGGCCCCCGGGGGCTGTCAGGACAGGAGCAGCTGTCCTGCAAGCCCAGCCCCCCTGTTTCCCCCACTGACCGTACACTAGGGAGTCACATCTGGCAGGCCAGGGGCTCAGAAGGCCTCCGACCCAAACATAAGGCTCACTGAAGCCTTCACTTGTGGAGGAACCGTTCTGCTGAGAGGTGTGCTCCACTAGTTCAAATGTACTGAGTCAGAGCACCAGCCTTGCACCACACCACTACATGTTTATGAATCTGCTTTTGTTTTTGGGGAGGCTGTTTTTGTTGTTATTGACAATTTGTATTATTTATTGTATCTTCTGTGCAGGTAAACATTGCTTAAAGGAGATATACAGTATATGCAAAATAATGTGATGTGGTTTGGCTTTGGCAATGAAATCACTGTCTAATGTGTCCATAGCAGCATGTAGAATCAATGGTCATAGCGGTAGACAAGTGTGAGGAAAATGGACCTCTTGTCAAACAGCTTTCTCTCTTTCTTGTCTATCAGATGATTATTAAAAAGGGATGTTTCTCAAAAGAGCATCAATGAAAACCTTATGAGTGGGCTATCCTTCCTCTGCAGTACTATGGCTGGGCGTGGTGAGCAGGAGGAGGAGGCTGTGCCCAGAGAGAGATCAGCTGAGGTTACAATAACACGTGTGTGGAATAATAATAGTATGGTATCGCTTAGTTAGGTAATGTATGTTTCCAGTGTCCTCTTTATTTCTGGCAGATATTTCTCTCTCTCTCTCTCTCTAGCGTGTGTGTGTGTGTGTGTGTTTGTGTACGTACGTGTGTTTTTCCACTTTGATGGAAGCAGTAGGAGTAGAGGGGGTGGTGAGGCAGAGGAGAGAGCACACGTGCCTGCCGTCCTTCCTCCCCCTGAGCACGCTGCAGCCCAGCCAAGCAGGCTAATCCACCCAAGGCAGATAGAGAGAGAGACAGAGAGAGAGAGAGGGAGAGACAGCGAGAGAGAGAGACAGAGAAAGACAGAGAGAGAGAGAGAGAGAGAGAAAGATGCATACTGTGGCCACTCATGGTTGATAATACAGTAAAGCAGTGGTTTTCAACCTTTTTGATACCTGGGCCCACTATTTATTCAGCATTTTTAGCCACAGACCAACATTTGAGGATATTTAAGCCCCAAAACTAAAGGTTTCTTTTGCTTTTCTTACCAGCCAGGCTGAATTTCGAAAAAAAAAAAAAAAAAAAAAAAAAAAAAAAAACAGCAAACATACATTCTCTAGTTGTGTAGACTGATGACTATTTTATTTTAACTCTTGAGAGCGTAAACATGAGACCAAATGGACCCTTGCGGGTTCATTTGGTCTCATGTTTACACTTTTAAGAGTTGTACCCGGTTAACTAACTGTCCGTCATTTAGCTGGGGACCACCTGGAATTCTCTCAAGGACCACTGGTGGACCACTGGTTGAAAACCACTGCAGTGTACAGAAACAGATATTCCTTTCACAAAGTTGCTGTGTGTGAAGTGACTGTTGTCTTAATTCATATGACGCATGCCCCCCCCCCCCTTTCCCCCTCTGTCTTCCTCTCCTTAATAAAAAAGGACATTTATTTTTAAATGCTGGTTTGTGTGTAGCAAACAGCTTGTTAGAGTAAATTAGCAGTCTAATCTGTGGTATAACCTCTACTGTTCTGTGGTGGTGAATGAAGATTCACAACACTCTCCCACAGTGAAGCAGGGAGCAGAGCTTTGGAGGAGGTTGGGCAGCAGCAGCAGCAGCAGCAGTGACAGCAAGCAGAATAACAGTCCCTGGCCTTGGCTCTGACCAGAGCTCCATATATAAAGCCACTCTCTTATTGACACAGAGCTGTCAAATGAGCGCTGGGAGAAACCGCCCCACAGCTGTGGCCTCCGAGGAATGGTGTTTGGGTTGACGTCAGCCAGCCGCTTAGCCCACACTCCTGACTTGTAAATCATCCTCCACCCAGGGACCTCCAGATGTGGTTGGGTGTGGTAGTGATGTTGGTTCTGATATTGGTGTCTGTGGGCAGCAGTGGCTGCTGTGGGGGTAGGTGTATTGAGGGATTTTTTTTTGTTGTTTGACCGCAATGGTAAAAGTCACATTGATTAATTCTTTGAGTATTTGTGCGAGGGTGCTGAGCTGCTCTTGGGACGGTGTCTGAGTCACTTCAGGGCAGTCCCTCCGCTGTGCACTTAACTCAAAACCTCTGCCCTTTACGCTTAAATACGTCTGAGTTTTGGCTCTCCAGAACAGCCCTCTGACACGCTTCAATTTATGGAACACCATATACGCATGCTGTCTGAGGACATGGAGAAATCAGAAGCAGATTGGATAATGGCGGTGCTTTCCAGTGAGAAAAAGTTACTTTTTGTGGTATCCACTGGGTAATAAAAATGTTCACACCATTTCCTTATCTTTACTCTCTGCAGGGCAAATATCGATGAGGTGGAAACGGAGGTTGTGGAAATCGAAGCAAAGCTAGATAAGGTAAGACAATCGCATTGCATATGAACTGTTCTCTGTGAACAAAGTTGTAACCGCTGACATTTTGTCAGCATCTTCAGTTCAAATATGATTTGGTATTTTGGAGGATCACAGTCTAAAAATAAACAGGGAAGCAGACAAGCCACTTATACTATATGGCTTCCCATAGGCAGAGCTACTGTTTGTAGAAATAGATTTTGTTCTGGTATACCGGTGCAGGCCTAATAGAAGTTTAGAATCTATTCTTGGATTATTATTTGAGCATTGTCAGCTGTACATCACAATACATGCTCCATAGGAATAACATTAGAAGGATTATGCTTAAGGATAATGGCTGTGAAAGTGCCACACTGCTGTCTAACTGTACAGGGTTTGCAAACAAAGTGATTAACATGGTAACATCTACTCTTTTGCTGCAGGCTTTTCAAGGCTTTGATGATTAACCCCATTCTCTTCGTAGCTCTGGATCAATAGCTGCTCAATTGTATTTTTAAATGGTTGCACACAGAATCTAGTAAGGCAAATATGCTGAACACAACACGCACGTAGATTGTAGTAAGGCCCAACTGCTAACTATTTCGAAATTGGTGTGGTTAACTGTTAAGAAAAAGAAAAAGGTGATCTAGCATCAACAAGCATCAGCTGGACAGACAGAACACCTCCTATCTGCTGTCCTTTAAACTAACAGAAAAGACTCATTTCTGTTCACAAGTTCCTTGAACATGTCAGAATATGATTAAGCATTACTCTGATTATGGTAAGCTCACATTTTTATATCACACAAACCATACCTGTAACTTACACTATCCAAACAAAAACAATTGGTAAGGACTATGAAATGAATCCTGGAACTGTTGTTAACTTCACCACTGAGAGGGCAGGACATTTAATCAGTGTCAGTCTTGCTTAGCATGTTTGTTGAAACGTGACATGGTCGGACGGTGAGCCACCAATGACATTACTGTCTATCAAAGCATCCGGTTTCCCCTTAACGATGGGGCCAGATGTTTGGCCTGTAATGCTAATGTCACATGTCCATCTGTTCCGTTTTGACCTTGAGTTACAGTACGTGTCTGTGAGAGGAAGGATTAATCAGCCACTAGTCACTAGTCTGCTCTTCCTTCACTCTCATCATTTTTCGGGAACCGTTATTATGGCTCCTCTGAGCAATCACCATGAAATAGCTGAATTGTTCAGAACACTAAATTGACGTTAGGATTGTGGCCTGGCATGCATCAGTCACATATACTTTGCTTGAGAGACAACGACTGCAAAATGTAACGTTTAGATGCTATGTTTTATAAATTTACCAAAGGTAGGCCTACATTCAACAAATGATGTAGCAATAGCATATTGATAGAACAATGTGCTGTTCTGGGAGTGATTTGGGGTTGTTTTCGGAACTCTGCATGAAAGATGCTAATCCAATTACAGGGTTTTGAAAATTAGATTATGTGCGGGAAAGAAAATCAGAACAAGGAACTTATTGAGCCGGTGAAGCATGCTGTGCTGCCGTACATTCACCCTGTCACTCTCCAATGTTACCAAAGCACAAAAATATAAACTATGAAGAATTCTGTTTCAATCCATATAATATTTGACTAATTCATATTATTTCTTCCTATAATGTGATGATGAATGAATATATCTTCAGGATGACTTTCAAAATGACCGGCTCAACAAGATCTACACATAAAAAAATCCATTTCAAGCCCCCCAAAAAGTTTGACTTTGAAATAGTGGTGATGGTGTTACTTAGTGTTTAAGAATAATGCAATAAATAATGAAAAATGGAGGGGATAATCAGAAGGTTTTCTTGTATATGCTACTACTGACGTTTGAAAACAGTATTTGGGGTTTGAGTTGACAGTTTGTGATGTTGGATTTAGTCTCTTGCACCCAAAGCTAAGTATTCTCCATTTTCTATTTGTGTGGACTCTTGAAATTAGGTAATTCAGATGTTTAAATATAATTTAACTCTTGAGAGTGTAGAATGAAACCAAATGGACCCGTAAGGGTTTTGATCTGTCATGTGATCTACCTGCATGGCCTGTGTGATCTACTGGTAGATCACGATCTACCTTTTGGGCACCCCTGGCTTAAAGCATTCTCAGCCTTTTCATAGTGACCACAAAAATGACGGGACACTTTCGTGCAGCCCCCCTCTTGCTGTTGTAAAGAGAATGTTGTACGATGATGAGGCCAAACCCTAATTTGTGACACACTTTATAGCATATTTTATTTGGAAAATGACTGGAAGAAGTCTAGATGCTGTAAATATTAGAGAAAGACAAATACTTATGTGCTTCTTCCCTCCTACGACTATCTTGTGATCCATCTGCGTCTCTCGACCCCCAGGTTGATAGCCACTGCCCTAGTGCTGAACATGCCGTGACCATATTGTTAACCTTGCCATGTGTGCAATGTGTGTACATGAATGTACAGTGCATTCCCTGTGCCAAGTGCTTTTGAATGGGGTTTCTATGCTCTATCTCAACAGTGGAAACTAAGTCGATGTTTTATTGCTTCCGCGTGCCGTGCACGCACACACACAAACCCACACACATACACACGCATACACACGCGCATGCATACGCATGCACACACATTACAGTAGCATGACCCCAACTGCTGTCTACTAATCCACTATCTGCTTGTCTTTTCTCTGCATAAGCAAACAGGTGGGATTCCCCACTGTCCCTTCCCACCACATTTCTCAGCCCATTCTCAGCCCTGTGGGGCTCCACTTGGGAATTATTGAGCAGGACAAGGTTGCTTTGCTTAAAGTCTGCTTAGCAGCTGGGAGGAAGTGGGACGTGGGACTGCTGATGAAGAGGAGGGTATTGAGGAACAGAGTCTGGCTTGAGAACACAGAGAGGGAGAGGGAGGGAGAGAAGGGGAAAAGGATTGGAAAAGCAAAAGAAAGTATATTAGGGAAACAGGCTACAGCATACATAACAACTTCAGTGGTCAGTGGTTAACCCTTCTGACAAGTCCTTTGTTACTGTAAAACGTTTATTTGCACCAGGAAAAATGCTTTTTGCATTGCATCGACTGCAACCTATTAAATGAAAAAAAGTTCCACCGAGAACTTAGCTTCATGTTCAAAGTTCTCTAACAAGCCACAGCCCTAAATGACCAGTGTCTGACTTTTAAGTCCCCAAGCTAAGGACTGGCTAACATTAAGAGTTCATGCTATTCTCGTAATGTTATAGTCAGACTAAGGTACCCCACCTGAGAATGTACACTACCATGTTCCATGTTACCACAGCTTATAATTGAAGCCTTTAGAAAGAAAACATGCAACTGTGTGACATTCATGTGTGTTCATGTGTGGTGATGACAAGCACATGCTCAAAAGCAGAAAAAATAGTGTGTCAGACGCTGCATGCTAGAAATAGAAGCGAGTGGTTTGCAATAGACCATCTGATGCAGAATACATGATTCATGTCATGCATGTGTGAGTGTCAGATTTCTCTCTCACACTCATAGATGGCCAATTCTAGATGGCCTACATCCTACAGCGAGGGACATACACACAAAACCAGACAACACAAAACAGAAAAACAAACAAGCAAAGTAAAAATAGAACATGTTCTGAGACCAAGGAAGCACATACACAATATGTATGATATCCTAATGACATACGCTATGTACAGTACATATGTTATGTATAAAGAGATCCATGACTTTCCACCAACATTAGTGTTGTAATGACGGAAAGACTTGATTAGCACAAAACCCAGAGAGATATTATAACTAAGTAACTAACCCATCTCTCTCCTTCCTCCCCAGCTGGTGAAGCTATGCAGTGGGATGATTGAGGCAGGCAAGGCTTATGTCAATGCCAACAAGCTCTTCGTCAGTGGGATCAGAGACTTGTCCCAGCAGTGCAAGAAGGACGAGATGATATCGGTAAGGCTCCGATGATGCTGGTCCAGCTTGTGTGTCCAATCTGTCCAAATCAGGGTGTCTGTCCACTATGTGTTGAGTTAACCATTATGAACTAAATCTGCCCTATCAACATGTCACGTTGTGGTGAAATATTTGCATATCGGTAGATCACTGGGAAACTCTTGTCAAAAAGGTTTATGGGAAGTGGTTGTATTATGAAAAGCATGGTAAGTAATGTGCTGTTATTATTACATAATATTATTGGACACTCACAGTCACTTACTAACTGATAAACTATGGTAGGAACTATTTACTATATTTTTACAGTAGCCGCAGGTAAGGGTACATTCCGATCAGTGTGTGTGCATGTGTGCGTGCGTCTGTGTGTGTAAAGGTGATTACGAATGCATTAGTCGGCTCAGACCATAAGAGACCAAAAATATCACTCATGATGAAGCTTGCAGTACGGCATCTTCACGGTCACTCGTTTTGCACTTCACAGTCACAACGTTTCATGTAATCCTTGATCTGGTCTGATCTTGATCTGTTTCTTGACACTCAAGAGTTAAATTGATGTGCAAATTTTTATAGTGTAGTTTGCTCTTTGCTGACAGATGCAGACTCATTGCCGCTGACTTTAAGTGCTATTAAAAGCCTTCTTGGCTTCAATGACTTCAATGACTAATTCTGAGTTTAAACACAATTAAACTTGTGTTCGTATTTGTATTTTCCATCGTAAAAAAAAAAAAGTAGGAAAGAGAGAATCAGGCCTGAAATTACATTTCCCATTTTCTGTGAAACATTCGTGTAGAAAAAAGAAAAAAACTTAATCAGTCTAATTCACGACAATTAACTTGTGGACATTAAGCAGATTCCACTCTAATCAGCTTCCATTTAGTGTGTAGCCTTTTCATTTGCTACTACGCACGCTATAAATTCAAATAAAGTCGATATTTCCCGCACAGTAGTGTCAGTAATTCTGTTTTACAGTACTGTACATAAATATTGCAGCAGCACTTCTTCTTTATCTGCATAATGGTGTTGTAGCCACTGTGACACGGGGTGATCCTGCCGTGAGATATCAGGTTCCAAGTGAGTCTAATGCAATGTACACTGAAAGCTTTGTGTGTGTTGTTTCCATTGCAGGAGTGTCTGGAAAAGTGTGGGGAGAGTCTTCAGGAAATCGTCAACTACCACATGGTAGGTCTGAACTGCATCCCTGTTCTTCCCACCTGATTTCACACCAGTGAGTGGTGGGAGGGTGAGATCGCTGCAGTTACAAACACACTGCCTTGTTTACTTCAGAAAACACCTTTAGTGTTGTTTTGGTTGCCTTAGGTTCAAGATTCATAACTTGCAATATGTTATTGGCTGCTTGTATAATATGAAAACATACTCATGGAAAGACTACATTGTTTTACTTTTGATTACTTTTTATTGATCCTATAAACAAGTTGGTACATGTACGGTTTTGCCCACTTGATTTATATTTGTCTGTTTGCTGTTGTGATTCATGTTTTCCTTACAGTTAGAGAAGTTTCAACACCAAAGTAGTAGTTGTTATCAATTAGCAAACTGCGGAATTGTACTGAATGCTTCTGTTTTCGCCAAAGTTTTTAGATGTCCCGTTGTCCTTTATGTTCCATAGCCGTCTGCGGGCCAAAGGTAACCCCAGCCCCTCCTACCCCTCACTGGTGGTTGTACCCACTCCTCATACTTACTGTATAGTGTGGAGTCACACGATATCATCCTGTCTCCACATGCTAACACAGAGTGGCATTTAGGTCCCACATGGGTCCTGTATCCCCATTTAATAAATACCGAGGGTCCAGTGCACCTGCATGTTAAGTGATGCAACACTCAACAAGTCTGTGTGTGTGTGTGTGTGTGTGTGTGTGTGTGTGTGTGTGTGTGTGTGTGTGTGTGTGTGTGTGTGTGTGTGTGTGTGTGTGTGTGTGTGTGTGTGTGTGTGTGTGTGCGTGCGTGCGTGCGTGTGTGTGCGTGTGTGTGTTGGATCATGTACTGCACACACTTTTTACACACACTGTGTGTGTGTAAAAAAGACATTTGAGAGCATTCATACGAATTTGAAATACAACTCTAGGAGCAAAACACACACCTGGTGGTAAACCATCCCAGTCAGGTGAATTCACATTCATCATGTGTCTTTGGCAGACACTGGTCAGGAGTCATGTTTTGGACCAGTAGCATTGTGGACCATTTGTAATTTGTAATTCACACTACCAGGATGATTTAGCAGTCTTGTATGTGTAAATCGCAATTCAAAACTCGTTAGTCTCCCATGTTATGTGGGAACAGTCTACCCAAACATCTCTAGCCAAACATCTCTTCAACACTAGCTACCTACTGTAAGAGGGAGTCCCCCCTGGCCAGCAGAGAGATTAGATTTCTGATCTTCAGATCAGAAATATGAGCTGCATTACAAATGGAATCTGCTCAAACTCAACTAACTGATGTTCTAATTAGGTATGTGCTTTTCAGACAGTTCTCGATGGATGTCCCGATGTTCACAATAAAGCTATTCGAGCTCTTTATTGTAAAATCCTTAATGTTTTACCTATGAGGATCCATTTCGTTCCTAAAGTCCTATATTCCAAGCGTCCAATGTCTAGTTTATATTCTCAGACAAATCGGTCTCTGATCATTCTCATGAAACATGTGGAGTGGGTCTCTTAACCTCAGCTGGGTATCCCATGGAAACCCCAAGTTGTGAAGCAGTGCCTTACAGTAGCTACCACAGAGCTCTGATTCTTTGTGGTAGCTGTAGTAGGACTTGTCAAAAACTAGTCCACACTTTCTAAACATTCTCACTATATTAGCCTCCTTTATGTATTCACTGATCAGACACCAGCAGAGCTTTTCGTCTTCGTTATCGGGTTTTTAATCATAGCGATTTATGCTCCAACATGAATCCTCGGGGTCTCTGCTACCACTGTAGCGTTCCAGACCCCCTGCCTCCCCTGCGCCTCTGTGAGGCCTTTGATGTCCATTAGCTTGAGCCCATTACGTGTTTGATGACACTTTAAAGAGCTTTTTTGAAGAATGCGGACAAAGAAACGTGATGGTATGCCGCCAGAGTCCAGTGTAGCGGCTGAGAGGGAGGTCAGTAGCACAAATAAAAGGTTAATGGCCTGGGTCACTGAGGCAAGCATGGATTGGCTTTAGGCCCTGTATGACCCTAACATGTCATGGAGGGGCTCTAAACATGTTCACTGTGTGTGTTGTTATGTATGTTATGAGTCTGTTAAGGACCTGGTCCTTAACAGATTAGGCAAGGATGAGTAAATGTGTCACAGAGAATGTCACAGTCCTGCACATTAGTGCTAAAACGTATAGTACAAGAAGAAGGCAGTCAGTCAGGACACAAGAAGGAGGATGTGCTTTGCAAGGCCCCCAAGGCGCTCGGATCCCCCTATCATTATGCTGGGAAAGCCACCGAAAAAGCGTCACTCACATGCTTTCATTGCGCATGCGGGTTTTTGCGCGACTGTTCTCGCAAAAAAAGAAACCTGGCCACAGCGAGACATCTGGTCAATGCATTTTAATGAGAATGTGTGCAGACAATTTTTCTTTTTACACCCTGAGCGGGAAATTACTCTAACTATTCACATACGTGAGTGAAACCTCCGTGCACTCCCCAGTGAGAACGGCTGCATTCACTTAACATGGAGCTTATATGCTGAATGGCCTGAAATTCTACCAGTACATCACTTATTTAGAAGGGCAAGTACACAATTGTGAGGCTGTTCATGGAAATTCACATATTAGATCCATAACTGAACATCTGACTGGCGGCAACTTGCAGTCAAGGTCAGTGACGAGTCATGTGGCTCATCATCACTCTGGGTTGTCCTTATTTATCCCTGTGTTGTGGCCCTCATAGTCTTTTTAAATGCCTCCTCTCAGCTCCAGTCAACACTCAACAACACTCTCTTTATCATTATTCTGTCTATTTGGCGGTTAGTCTGTTTGGTTGACTAACTTTCACTCACTCAGTGTTAAATTCTGCAAGTGTAACTGTACAGTACCACACAGAGCAGTATTTGGCATTGGATCAGCTGGCCTCTCCACTGAAAGCTCAGCTGGGTTCTCCCCTTCCTCTCTCCAGCCCGCCTTGGGCCCTGACTCTGGCTGGGCATTAATACAACTGTCTCTTAGATGCCTTTTTTCTTTGATGTGGCAGCAGAACAGAGCGGGGCGTTGGCAGCATACATACTGTGTGATATTGAAGTGAAAAAGGGAGATTCTGATGAGATTAAAGAGTTTAGAGCAATATTAATAATATTAGCGAGTATTTTATCTTTCCACAGATTAAGGCACCCGACAGCCTTGTGATCCACACATGATGCGTGATAACTTATTAAAGGTCCTTACAGTAAAAAAAAATACTTGGGTAGTTGTGTTTTTAGGCGGGTGGGTCATGTGTGTGTTAAAATAGATATATCGATACAGTTACTATATCATTACACCCCTAGTGCACCCTGTATTTGGGCTGCACAGGAGGCTGCAGAATCAGGACCCAAACAATGAAAGAGTGCATGCAAACTCCTGATTACTGAACAATAATTTGACTGAGATGTTGCTCAGATGTCAATGAACCATATTTTGCACTCTGATCATGTCTATCGTCTATGTTTGCTAACACCGTGGCGACATGGAATAGCCCACGTCACATCGACCACACGTGTTCAAGCAGATACGTGGCCATGTGCTCGTGCACATGCATGCAAAGCAGAATCCAGTGAAAGCAGCAAGTCCTGGCCCTCACTGTGTTCCACTTCCTGATGGAGTTTGGTTCTCTTTTCGCCAGTCCAATACCACACACAACAGAACAGAACAAACAGCCTCTTGTTTTCTTGAATGTCAAATGTAAGCCAAGTATAGCTCCTTTCACTTCAACCACATGTCTCTGCTATTCCAAGGATTTCACAATAGATTTCTCTCTCTCTCTCTCTCTCTCTCTCTCTCTCTCTCTCTCTCTCTCCCTCTCTCCGTCTCTCTCTCTTTCTCAGACGTCCGACTGAATCAGGCCAACATTTAAACAGTCACTGTCTAATTCAAGCGTGAAACACCATATGAATACTCGATGAATTATTGACACACTTTTGGCTCTCTTAACATGCATTAGAAATGAGTGAAGAGTGGAGAGAACGACAGGGACGCCAAATGAGGCTTACATTCTGCAGTCGCTAGGACTTAATGCCGTAGAACAGTCTCTGAGCGGCACGTGTACACTCACTGGCCCAGGGTGGGTGGGTACGGGGTTGCCAGGACCGTACCGAGAAAAAGTGGCGCTATGATCAAATTTACATCATGTAGAATTTGCTCTGATACCTTTATAATATACGTCAAACAAAACCCTCATTCCGAATGATGATGGCATCTGATCTGAATCTGGTGGATATATTCTCAACATGGCTTTTGGAATAAGAAAAACTCTTTATTCCCTCTCTGAGATTTGAGAGTTCCCAGAAGCAATACATTGAGAATAGAGTGTGATTATCTGAAAGAAAGGCTTCCCTGTAGTCAATTACTTATTTTAATTAGTGTTCATATTTTCTATTCATGCCGTTATTCTAGGTTTAGGCTTTAACATTTTTTCCGGCAGAATAGACATGGCTACTGAATAAGCGGCCTAATCTAGATTGACAGCTGAGGATGACATGACATCGCTCTGTGTCCCAACATGCCACCGGGAAAGAGGGGAAGACGGCACAAAGTGCAGATGATAGTAGTCCTATTGTGGCCAAACATGTTCCCTCCACATTCCTGTCATCTGATATCAAGTCATGTGGGATTAAATGTGTCACGTTTTCCTCGCCTCCCTGTAGACTGTACACTTTGACAGTTCTCCAAACCCATTCACCCCTTGGCAACGTGTTGGTTGGTATATAGACTATGTTTTGATAGTCACTCACTCCAGAATATCACATAATCCTGCCCCTGCAAACTTTGGAGTCGTAGCCAATTGGAATGGCAACCTCCCTTTGGTTGATTATCTGGTACCCGGGCAGGGATCTTAACCCGCAGGTGTTCACCACGCTACACCGAATGTCTGTGACATTCACCACATTCTCAATTCTCACTCACTGTGTTTTAAGGGGGCCTGTTAAGACTACTTCAATCCTATACTTAGTTGAACGCACTCCCAAGGGCACTATATAGGCCCCCTCCTGTTGTTGCCCTACAATAAATATCTTTGTATTAAATTGTCTTCAACACATCGCATTGTAGATCTGATATTTCCAGGTGAGTGTTCTGCCCAGAATAGGGATCCTAGGGTTTAAATTGCAAGAACATCCAAACAAATGACCACACACGCACAGTGAAGAAGACAGGCCTGCTGTGTTTTTGCTGTCGGCAGACAGATTTACAGTGACAGGGGGTGGTAGACGGCTGCCTCCCTGACATGTAGCTCCATTCAAGAACAATCCCAGAAGCTCTTGGAAGCTCCTGCTCACATTAAAGGCAGTATATTTACCCTGAATGGAAAGATCGTCTCTCTCTGATTTGCATATTTACAGCCAACTTCAGGAGACAGGCTCTGGGATGTGACTGGAGGAATTCCTTTGTTCATTAATCAAGTGCAGGGGAGGAAAGACGGAGCATGCAACAGGAAGCGTGGACTACTCTCTAAAAATAAAACATGCCGCCATCTCTTACCGTCGCATAACCTTGAATCATGGATTGGAGCGAAGGAGAGCAATAGACAGGCGGGGATTTGGGAGAAAGAGCGATAAAGTAGACACGCATATTGGGGAGAGAGGGAGATAAATATAGCAATTAAACGGTCTCCTTATCTTACTTATCCTACATTTTACATGTGCACCATTTATGTATGGTACATACCTAAAGCATGTCTGGTGAATTTTGAGTTTTAGCGTGTCGAGTACAAGATCTGATCTAATCCAACTTTGTTGTAACAAGAGAAGAGCCTGAGGCCCTTCATGTGATCCCTCACATGAAACCTGTCACAATGCCAGGCATGTTGGACTGCGGGTACTTTCATAGTACTTTAATTGTACTGTAATTCATCCTGTCCATGGCATGATACATCATCATATCGGATTACTCAGCCAGAGATAAGATCACCACGCCACGCACAAACCATCTGCAGACTCTGCTAATTACTCTGGTCCACCACTGAGTGCCCTGCCGGGGGGCTCTGACATTTTGTCTTGGGGTTTGCACGCTGCATCAGATGCAGGCTCTGCAGTGTCGTCATCACGCTGTACCAAAAGCCTGCTCTCCTCCCATTCTGTTTCCTCACTCTCCTCCTCCCAGACTCCCTCCCTTTCTGGCCGAATGACCTATTTAGCAGCAGCAGCAGCGCATGAGCAGCCACTGAGGACGTCCTCAGAGGGAGGGAGGATGGGGGGTGGCAGCATGGGGAAGTAGAAATGCAGACCTATGGTGTTTATGTGTTACATTGGGTCTGTTTCACTCTCTGACATTGTGCATCCGTGCTGTTAATTTGCAGCCATACAAGGGTGTTTTTTACCCTTACTTTAGTTTTGAAAAGTCTGGACTTTAGCGCCCTCTGTTGGTTGAAAGGAATTTGGAAATAGTGTGGTAGTAGAGATTTGGACCTTTCTTATTCCTTTGTATGAGGAACAACCAAATGACAATTATGTTTAAATTAAAAGTGATTCTGAGTATGAAGTATTTTTGTTCCCATTTTATTCCATAAGAAGAAGTACTAATAGGAAGGTGGTGAAGCAGACACAGAAACAAACTAGATTTGCATACTTACAAGTAGAGCAGAGCGGGCTCTTGACTTATAATTGATGATAATAATATTATTGTTATCAATTATTTATTATTATCCTATTTATTATATCACCCCCCAACAGGCCGATCGGAGTGCCTTGAGGGATGACACCACTGACCATGCACCACTTGCACCTGCTCTGCTCGCGCAAGTAACTAGAAAGATGCAATTCTGGGAAAATTGCAGATTGTGGTTGGCCAATGAAATCAAGTCTTTGTGGATCATTACTCTGGATCTTAGTTTTGATGACTTCGCTCCCGAAACCACACTTAAAAGCCCTGAAAAATGTGTGGAGATTCTGTAGGTATTAGGCAAGTGAGCCCTGGCGTGGCTACGTTGGCGACTATTGTACCGACGACCAAGCATGGTAGCCAATACCCATCGATGTGCTCTGTTACCCTGGGTCAACAGGGAGTACAGTGCAGTACAGTGTGCCCCCCGCACAGTAATCATGGGGGGTTATGAAAAAATAAATGACATCAATGATCTATCCTGATCTATCCTGAAATGCTTTCTTCCCAATCTAGTAATAAGTGTGAAGTGCCTTGCACAGTGTGTTAGGAGCTACCGGTACATGATCCAGAGGTATTGGGTTTGAACCCCACTCACAACTTAACTCTCCTGCCTGATTTCCAGCAGGTTAAAACTCCTCCCAAAAAAGCATTTCCAGTAGTTCAAAGAGTGATTGCACAGTGAGACTCTAGCCGATTGTGCTTGCTTTACTTACAAGACCCATTTCCAGAAGAACAAAACTAAAAAAAGCAGCATCAGTCAGCTCGTCTGAGTGGCTCAGAGTGATAGGTCAGCAGCTATTGGACTGGGAGATGTGGGTTCAAATCTCACTCAAGACTATTTCCAGAAGAACAATCTCTGAAAAAGCAGTGTCACTTAGCTGGTGTTGGTGGCTCAGTGAGATATGGCTGTGAACAGCTATGTGACTCAAATATGAGATGTTCAAACCACACTCACGAGGTTGAAACTTTTATGTAAAGAAAAGAAAGTCCTCCTTGTGTGATGTATTCCCGTTTAATATCAGCTTCATACAGATACCTACAAATACAAAAAAAGAAATGGAGTAGATACATCCTGCGAATTCAATTTGGTTTTGGATTTCTTTGCATTCTTTCTCAGGTTATTGTACGAAGCATTATTGTAATAATCAATCCAGAAGTCCGACAAGACACTATCTCAAATACCTCTCAACAATGTTTGTTTTAAAAAATATCTACTTTAAGACTATTATTAGCGACTGGTAACAATGTAATTGCTTTTTCTGTTGTGTTTCAGATTCTATTCGATCAAGCCCAGAGATCTGTCAAGCAGCAATTGCACAACTTTGTGAAAGAGTAAGTAGACCTCAACTTCGGAAATGTTTTGGAGTCCAGCTTATGGTAGATATGCTTGCTTGAAAAGAAATCTTAGAAATGTTTTATGGTTTTAGAAATATCGTGCTTCCAATTTTGAGGGTCAATTCAGTTTATATTGTTCCTAAAAGTAAGTACTTGAGTGGGGTTTGAACCTCCAGACCACGTCACCTGCAACCAATGCACTGAGCTACTTGGTACAGCCTGTGCGTCAGTCTTCGTTCTCCTTTGAGTAACAAAATTCATAGAAGAGAAGCCAGGATGCTTGTCTATTGTCTTGTTTTTCATCGACTATGGTATGCCTTTTTCATCATTTTTGAGGATTTTTGAAAAAATGTCGAAATCGAAGAAAAACCAAAGGCTATAGTACATGGTTTCGATCGACATACTATAGTATGCTGTTTTTCATCGTTTTTTAGGATTTTTGAAAAAATGTCGAAATCGAAGAAAAACCAAAGGCTATAGTACATGGTCTCGGTCGACATACTATAGTATGCCTTTTTCATCGTTTTTGAGGATTTTTGAAAAAATGTCAAAATCGAAGAAAAACCAAAGGCTATAGTACATGGTCTCGGACGACATACTATAGTATGCCGTTTTTCATCGTTTTTGAGCATTTTTGAAAAAATGTCGAAATCGAAGAAAAACCAAAGGCTATAGTACACGGTCTCGGACGACATACTATAGTATGGCGTTTTTCATCGTTTTTGATGATTTTTGAAAAAATGTCGAAATCGAAGAAAAACCAAAGGCTATAGTACATGGTCTCGGACGACATACCAAAGTATGCCTTTTTCATCATTTTTGAGCATTTTTGAAAAAATGTCGAAATCGAAGAAAAACCAAAGGCTATAGTACATGGTTTCGGTCGACATACCATAGTATGCCGTTTTTCATCGTTTTTTAGGATTTTTGAAAAAATGTCGAAATCGAAGAAAAACCAAAGGCTATAGTACATGGTCTCGGACGACATACTATAGTATGGCGTTTTTCATCGTTTTTGATGATTTTTGAAAAAATGTCGAAATCGAAGAAAAACCAAAGGCTATAGTACATGGTTTCGGACGACATACCAAAGTATGCCTTTTTCATCATTTTTGAGCATTTTTGAAAAAATGTCGAAATCGAAGAAAAACCAAAGGCACATGCCAACAACCAAAGGTACATGGTTTCGGTCGACATACCATAGTATGCCGTTTTTCATCGTTTTTTAGGATTTTTGAAAAAATGTCGAAATCGAAGAAAAACCAAAGGCTATAGTACATGGTCTCGGACGACATACCAAAGTATGCCTTTTTCATCGTTTTTGAGCATTTTTGAAAAAATGTCGAAATCGAAGAAAAAGCAAAGGCTATAGTACATGGTCTCGGACGACATACTATAGTATGGCGTTTTTCATCGTTTTTGAGGATTTTTGAAAAAATGTCGAAATCGAAGAAAACCCAAAGGCTATAGTACATGGTCTCGGTCGACATACTTTAGTATGCCTTTTTCATTGTTTTTGAGGATTTTTGAAAAAATGTCGAAATCGAAGAAAAACCAAAGGCTATAGTACATGGTCTCGGACGACATACCAAAGTATGCCTTTTTCATCGTTTTTGAGCATTTTTGAAAAAATGTCGAAATCGAAGAAAAAGCAAAGGCTATAGTACATGGTCTCGGACGACATACTATAGTATGTCGTTTTTCATCGTTTTTGATGATTTTTGAAAAAATGTCAAAATTGAAGAAAAACCAAAGGCTATAGTACATGGTCTCGGAAGACATACTACAGTATGGCGTTTTTCATCGTTTTTGATGATTTTTGAAAAAATGTCAAAATCGAAGAAAAACCAAAGGCTATAGTACATGGTCTCGGACGACATACCAAAGTATGCCTTTTTCATCGTTTTTGAGCATTTTTGAAAAAATGTCAAAATTGAAGAAAAAGCAAAGGCTATAGTACATGGTCTCGGACAACATATTATAGTATGGCGTTTTTCATCGATTTTGAGGATTTTTGAAAAAATGTCGACCAAAGGCTATAGTACATGGTCTCGGACGACATACTATAGTATGGCGTTTTTCATTGTTTTTGATGATTTTTGAAAAAATGTCGAAATTGAAGAAAAACCAAAGGCTATAGTTATAGTACATGGTCTCGGACATCGAAATCGAAGAAAAACCAAAGGCTATAGTACATGGTCTCGGACAACATGCTGTAGTATGCCGTTTTTCATCTTTTTTGAGGATTTGTGAAGAAAATCGAGAGAGAAATCGAGAGAAAACAACATACTATTCTAGACGTGTGAATTAGGAAGCAATGGCGAGACTCTGGTGTAGTGTCACTTTCTATTTGCTGTTTTGTGAACCTGCAGAGCAACCGCAGTAGCTCACTGGATAAAGATCCTGCCTTGAAATTTGAAGGCCCGGGTTCAAGTCACACACCTTGCACTGTGTTCATTGTGATCCAAGGCTTTAAAAAGAGAGTTAAAGCTAGGAGTTCTAGTATCATTTTTTGTTTAATTTTCATTAAAAAAATCAAACCTCCAAAATCATGAGATATGACTTAATATAGTAAAACATAAACTATAGTATGTCTTTCATTCATTTCATTCACTTTTTACTTTAAATGTTTTGTAGTTTCTGAGTTATTTAACTTAAATGCCCAATGCATTCTCAATGAAAATAGCACAAACTTTATTATGCTATTAGTCCTACACCTAGAAAACCCATTTATGGCTATTAACGTTGATCTTATGGAGAAGATGTTTGCCTGAAAAGCAATCTTTGAAATGTTTCATCGTTTTGGAAATATAGTGCGTCTAAATATGCCTGGAGCTGCCATTGACCCCCATTATAAGTCAAAAAGTCACGTTCACTAAAAACTACATTCACATGTTTTTTAAATTCAGCTTACTGTAGATATACATGCTGGAACTTTTTTCTTTGAAATGTTTTGTAGTTTCTGAGTTATTTAACTTAAATGCCCAATGCATTTTCAATGGAAAACTTTATTATGCTGTTAGTTCTACATACTTTCACCTAGAAACCCCATTTAAGGTTATTTAGGTTCATCGTATGGTAGATATGCTTGTATGAAAAGAAATCTTAGAAATGTTTTATCGTTGTAGAAATATCGTGCTTCCAATTTTGAGGGTCAGTTCAGTTTATATCGTTCCTAAAAGTAAGTACTTGAGTGGGGTTTGAACTCACAACCTCCAGACCACGTCACCCGCAACCAATGCACTGAGCTACTTGGTACAGCCTGTGTGTCAGTCTTCGTTCTCCTTTGAGTAACAAAATTCATAGAAGAGAAGCCAGGATGTTTGTCTATTGTCTTGTTTTTCATCTACTATGGTATGCCTTTTTCATCATTTTTGAGGATTTTTGAAAAAATGTCGAAATCGAAGAAAACCCAAAGGCTATAGTACATGGTCTCGGTCGACATACTTTAGTATGCCTTTTTCATTGTTTTTGAGGATTTTTGAAAAAATGTCGAAAACGAAGAAAAAACAAAAGGCTATAGTACATGGTCTCGGACGACATACCAAAGTATGCCTTTTTCATCGTTTTTGAGCATTTTTGAAAAAATGTCGAAATCGAAGAAAAAGCAAAGGCTATAGTACATGGTCTCAGACGACATACTATAGTATGGCGTTTTTCATCGTTTTTGATGATTTTTGAAAAAATGTCGAAATCGAAGAAAAACATGGTCTTGGATGTCGAAATCGAAGAAAACCCAAAGGCTATAGTACATGGTCTCGGTCGACATACTTTAGTATGCCTTTTTCATTGTTTTTGAGGATTTTTGAAAAAATGTCGAAATCGAAGAAAAACCAAAGGCTATAGTACATGGTCTCGGACGACATACCAAAGTATGCCTTTTTCATCGTTTTTGAGCATTTTTGAAAAAATGTCGAAATCGAAGAAAAAGCAAAGGCTATAGTACATGGTCTCGGACGACATACTATAGTATGGCGTTTTTCATCGTTTTTGATGATTTTTGAAAAAATGTCGAAATCGAAGAAAAACCAAAGGCTATAGTACATGGTCTCGGACGACATACTATAGTATGGCGTTTTTCATTGTTTTTGATGATTTTTGAAAAAATGTCGAAATCGAAGAAAAACCAAAGGCTATAGTACATGGTTTCGGACGACATACTATAGTATGCCGTTTTTCATCATTTTTGATTATTTTTGAAAAAATGTTGAAATCGAAAAAAAACCAAAGGCTATAGTACATGGTCTCGGACGACATACTATAGTATGGCGTTTTTCATCGTTTTTGATGATTTTTGAAAAAATGTCGAAATCGAAGAAAAACCAAAGGCTATAGTACATGGTTTCGGGCGACATACCAAAGTATGCCTTTTTCATCATTTTTGAGCATTTTTGAAAAAATGTCGAAATCGAAGAAAAACCAAAGGCTATAGTACATGGTCTCGGACGTCGAAATCGAAGAAAAACCAAAGGCTATAGTACATGGTCTCGGTCGACATACTTTAGTTTGCCTTTTTCATCGTTTTTGAGGATTTGTGAAGAATATTGAAATCGAGAGAGAAATCGAGAGAAAACAACATACTATTCTAGACGTGTGAATTAGGAAGCAATGGCGAGACTCTGGTGTAGTGTCACTTTCTCTTTGCTGTTTTGTGAACATGCAGAGCAACCACAGTAGCTCACTGGATAAAGATCCTGCCTTGAAATTTGAAGGCCCGGGTTCAAGTCACACACCTTGCACTGTGTTCATTGTGATCCAACGCTTTAAAAAGAGAGTTAAAGCTAGGAGTTCTAGTATCTTTTTTTGTTTAATTTTCATTAAAAAAATCAAACCTCCAAAATCATGAGATATGACTTAATATAGTAAAACATAAACTATAGTATGTCTTTCATTCATTTCATTCACTTTTTACTTTAAATGTTTTGTAGTTTCTGAGTTATTTAACTTAAATGCCCAATGCATTCTCAATGAAAATAGCACAAACTTTATTATGCTATTAGTCCTACACCTAGAAAACCCATTTATGGCTATTAACGTTGATCTTATGGAGAAGATGTTTGCCTGAAAAGCAATCTTTGTAATGTTTCATCGTTTTGGAAATATAGTGCGTCTAAATATGCCTGGAGCTGCCATTGACCCCCATTATAAGTCAAAAAGTCACGTTCACTAAAAACTACATTCACATGTTTTTTAAATTCAGCTTACTGTAGATATACATGCTGGAACTTTTTTCTTTGAAATGTTTTGTAGTTTCTGAGTTATTTAACTTAAATGCCCAATGCATTTTCAATGGAAAACTTTATTATGCTGTTAGTTCTACATACTTTCACCTAGAAACCCCATTTAAGGTTATTTAGGTTCATCGTATGGTAGATATGCTTGTATGAAAAGAAATCTTAGAAATGTTTTATCGTTGTAGAAATATCGTGCTTCCAATTTTGAGGGTCAGTTCAGTTTATATCGTTCCTAAAAGTAAGTACTTGAGTGGGGTTTGAACTCACAACCTCCAGACCACGTCACCCGCAACCAATGCACTGAGCTACTTGGTACAGCCTGTGTGTCAGTCTTCGTTCTCCTTTGAGTAACAAAATTCATAGAAGAGAAGCCAGGATGTTTGTCTATTGTCTTGTTTTTCATCTACTATGGTATGCCTTTTTCATCATTTTTGAGGATTTTTGAAAAAATGTCGAAATCGAAGAAAACCCAAAGGCTATAGTACATGGTCTCGGTCGACATACTTTAGTATGCCTTTTTCATTGTTTTTGAGGATTTTTGAAAAAATGTCGAAAACGAAGAAAAAACAAAAGGCTATAGTACATGGTCTCGGACGACATACCAAAGTATGCCTTTTACATCGTTTTTGAGCATTTTTGAAAAAATGTCGAAATCGAAGAAAAAGCAAAGGCTATAGTACATGGTCTCGGACGACATACTATAGTATGGCGTTTTTCATCGTTTTTGATGATTTTTGAAAAAATGTCGAAATTGAAGAAAAACCAAAGGCTATAGTACATGGTCTCGGACGACATACTATAGTATGGCGTTTTTCATCGTTTTTGTTGATTTTTGAAAAAATGTCGAAATCGAAGAAAAACCAAAGGCTATAGTACATGGTCTCGGACGACATACTACAGTATGGCGTTTTTCATTGTTTTTGATGATTTTTGAAAAAATGTCGAAATCGAAGAAAAACCAAAGGCTATAGTACATGGTCTCGGACGACATACTACAGTATGGCGTTTTTCATCGTTTTTGATGATTTTTGAAAAAATGTCGAAATCGAAGAAAAACCAAAGGCTATAGTACATGGTTTCGGACGACATGCCAAAGTATGCCTTTTTCATCATTTTTGAGCATTTTTGAAAAAATGTCGAAATCGAAGAAAAACCAAAGGCTATAGTACATGGTTTCGGTCGACATACTATAGTATGGCGTTTTTCATCGTTTTTGATGATTTTTGAAAAAATGTCGAAATCGAAGAAAAAACAAAGGCTATAGTACATGGTCTCGGACGACATACTATAGTATGGCGTTTTTCATTGTTTTTGATGATTTTTGAAAAAATGTCGAAATCGAAGAAAAACCAAAGGCTATAGTACATGGTTTCGGACGACATTCTATAGTATGCCGTTTTTCATCGTTTTTGATGATTTTTGAAAAAATGTCGAAATCGAAGAAAAAACAAAGGCTATAGTACATGGTCTCGGACGACATACTATAGTATGGCGTTTTTCATCGTTTTTGATGATTTTTGAAAAAATGTCGAAATCGAAGAAAAACCAAAGGCTATAGTACATGGTTTCGGACGACATGCCAAAGTATGCCTTTTTCATCATTTTTGAGCATTTTTGAAAAAATGTCGAAATCGAAGAAAAACCAAAGGCTATAGTACATGGTCTCGGACGTCGAAATCGAAGAAAAACCAAAGGCTATAGTACATGGTCTCGGTCGACATACTTTAGTTTGCCTTTTTCATCGTTTTTGAGGATTTGTGAAAAATATTGAAATCGAGAGAGAAATCGAGAGAAAACAACATACTATTCTAGACGTGTGAATTAGGAAGCAATGGCGAGACTCTGGTGTAGTGTCACTTTCTATTTGCTGTTTTGTGAACCTGCAGAGCAACCGCAGTAGCTCACTGGATAAAGATCCTGCCTTGAAATTTGAAGGCCCGGGTTCAAGTCACACACCTTGCACTGTGTTCATTGTGATCCAAGGCTTTAAAAAGAGAGTTAAAGCTAGGAGTTCTAGTATCATTTTTTGTTTAATTTTCATTAAAAAAATCAAACCTCCAAAATCATGAGATATGACTTAATATAGTAAAACATAAACTATAGTATGTCTTTCATTCATTTCATTCACTTTTTACTTTAAATGTTTTGTAGTTTCTGAGTTATTTAACTTAAATGCCCAATGCATTCTCAATGAAAATAGCACAAACTTTATTATGCTATGCTATTAGTCCTACACCTAGAAAACCCATTTATGGCTATTAACGTTGATCTTATGGAGAAGATGTTTGCCTGAAAAGCAATCTTTGAAATGTTTCATCGTTTTGGAAATATAGTGCGTCTAAATATGCCTGGAGCTGCCATTGACCCCCATTATAAGTCAAAAAGTCACGTTCACTAAAAACTACATTCACATGTTTTTTAAATTCAGCTTACTGTAGATATACATGCTGGAACTTTTTTCTTTGAAATGTTTTGTAGTTTCTGAGTTATTTAACTTAAATGCCCAATGCATTTTCAATGGAAAACTTTATTATGCTGTTAGTTCTACATACTTTCACCTAGAAACCCCATTTAAGGTTATTTAGGTTCATTGTATGGTAGATATGCTTGTATGAAAAGAAATCTTAGAAATGTTTTATCGTTGTAGAAATATCGTGCTTCCAATTTTGAGGGTCAGTTCAGTTTATATCGTTCCTAAAAGTAAGTACTTGAGTGGGGTTTGAACTCACAACCTCCAGACCACGTCACCCGCAACCAATGCACTGAGCTACTTGGTACAGCCTGTGTGTCAGTCTTCGTTCTCCTTTGAGTAACAAAATTCATAGAAGAGAAGCCAGGATGTTTGTCTATTGTCTTGTTTTTCATCTACTATGGTATGCCTTTTTCATCATTTTTGAGGATTTTTGAAAAAATGTCGAAATCGAAGAAAACCCAAAGGCTATAGTACATGGTCTCGGTCGACATACTTTAGTATGCCTTTTTCATTGCTTTTGAGGATTTTTGAAAAAATGTCGAAAACGAAGAAAAAACAAAAGGCTATAGTACATGGTCTCGGACGACATACCAAAGTATGCCTTTTACATCGTTTTTGAGCATTTTTGAAAAAATGTCGAAATCGAAGAAAAAGCAAAGGCTATAGTACATGGTCTCGGACGACATACTATAGTATGGCGTTTTTCATCGTTTTTGATGATTTTTGAAAAAATGTCGAAATCGAAGAAAAACCAAAGGCTATAGTACATGGTTTCGGACGACATACCAAAGTATGCCTTTTTCATCATTTTTGAGCATTTTTGAAAAAATGTCGAAATCGAAGAAAAACCAAAGGCTATAGTACATGGTTTCGGTCGACATACCATAGTATGCCGTTTTTCATCGTTTTTTAGGATTTTTGAAAAAATGTCGAAATCGAAGAAAAACCAAAGGCTATAGTACATGGTCTCGGACAACATACCAAAGTATGCCTTTTTCATCGTTTTTGAGCATTTTTGAAAAAATGTCGAAATCGAAGAAAAAGCAAAGGCTATAGTACATGGTCTCGGACGACATACTATAGTATGGCGTTTTTCATCGTTTTTGATGATTTTTGAAAAAATGTCGAAATCGAAGAAAAAACAAAGGCTATAGTACATGGTCTCGGACGACATACTATAGTATGGCGTTTTTCATTGTTTTTGATGATTTTTGAAAAAATGTCGAAATCGAAGAAAAACCAAAGGCTATAGTACATGGTTTCGGACGACATTCTATAGTATGCCGTTTTTCATCGTTTTTGATGATTTTTGAAAAAATGTTGAAATCGAAGAAAAACCAAAGGCTATAGTACATGGTCTCGGACGACATACTACAGTATGGCGTTTTTCATCGTTTTTGATGATTTTTGAAAAAATGTCGAAATCGAAGAAAAACCAAAGGCTATAGTACATGGTTTCGGACGACATGCCAAAGTATGCCTTTTTCATCATTTTTGAGCATTTTTGAAAAAATGTCGAAATCGAAGAAAAACCAAAGGCTATAGTACATGGTCTCGGACGTCGAAATCGAAGAAAAACCAAAGGCTATAGTACATGGTCTCGGTCGACATACTTTAGTTTGCCTTTTTCATCGTTTTTGAGGATTTGTGAAGAATATTGAAATCGAGAGAGAAATCGAGAGAAAACAACTATTCTAGACGTGTGAATTAGGAAGCAATGGCGAGACTCTGGTGTAGTGTCACTTTCTATTTGCTGTTTTGTGAACCTGCAGAGCAACCGCAGTAGCTCACTGGATAAAGATCCTGCCTTGAAATTTGAAGGCCCGGGTTCAAGTCACACACCTTGCACTGTGTTCATTGTGATTCAAGGCTTTAAAAAGAGAGTTAAAGCTAGGAGTTCTAGTATCATTTTTTGTTTAATTTTCATTAAAAAAATCAAACCTCCAAAATCATGAGATATGACTTAATATAGTAAAACATAAACTATAGTATGTCTTTCATTCATTTCATTCACTTTTTACTTTAAATGTTTTGTAGTTTCTGAGTTATTTAACTTAAATGCCCAATGCATTCTCAATGAAAATAGCACAAACTTTATTATGCTATTAGTCCTACACCTAGAAAACCCATTTATGGCTATTAACGTTGATCTTATGGAGAAGATGTTTGCCTGAAAAGCAATCTTTGAAATGTTTCATCGTTTTGGAAATATAGTGCGTCTAAATATGCCTGGAGCTGCCATTGACCCCCATTATAAGTCAAAAAGTCACGTTCACTAAAAACTACATTCACATGTTTTTTAAATTCAGCTTACTGTAGATATACATGCTGGAACTTTTTTCTTTGAAATGTTTTGTAGTTTCTGAGTTATTTAACTTAAATGCCCAATGCATTTTCAATGGAAAACTTTATTATGCTGTTAGTTCTACATACTTTCACCTAGAAACCCCATTTAAGGTTATTTAGGTTCATCGTATGGTAGATATGCTTGCATGAAAAGAAATCTTAGAAATGTTTTATCGTTTTAGAAATATCGTGCTTCCAATTTTGAGGGTCAATTCAGTTTATATCGTTCCTAAAAGTAAGTACTTGAGTGGGGTTTGAACTCACAACCTCCAGACCACGTCACCCGCAACCAATGCACTGAGCTACTTGGTACAGCCTGTGTGTCAGTCTTCGTTCTCCTTTGAGTAACAAAATTCATAGAAGAGAAGCCAGGATGTTTGTCTATTGTCTTGTTTTTCATCTACTATGGTATGCCTTTTTCATCATTTTTGAGGATTTTTGAAAAAATGTCGAAATCGAAGAAAACCCAAAGGCTATAGTACATGGTCTCGGTCGACATACTTTAGTATGCCTTTTTTATCGTTTTTGAGCATTTTTGAAAAAATGTCGAAATCGAAGAAAAAGCAAAGGCTATAGTACATGGTCTCGGACGACATACTATAGTATGGCGTTTTTCATCGTTTTTGATGATTTTTGAAAAAATGTCGAAATTGAAGAAAAACCAAAGGCTATAGTACATGGTTTCGGGACGACATACTATAGTATGCCTTTTTCATCGTTTTTGATGATTTTTGAAAAAATGTCGAAATCGAAGAAAAACCAAAGGCTATAGTACATGGTCTCGGACGACATACCAAAGTATGCCTTTTTCATCATTTTTGAGCATTTTTGAAAAAATGTCGAAATCGAAGAAAAACCAAAGGCTATAGTACATGGTCTCGGACAACATGCTGTAGTATGCCGTTTTTCATCGTTTTTGATGATTTTTGAAAAAATGTCGAAATCGAAGAAAAACCAAAGGCTATAGTACATGGTCTCGGACGACATACCAAAGTATGCCTTTTTCATCATTTTTGAGCATTTTTGAAAAAAATGTCGAAATCGAAGAAAAACCAAAGGCTATAGTACATGGTCTCGGACGTCGAAATCGAAGAAAAAACCAAAGGCTATAGTACATGGTCTCGGTCGACATACTTTAGTTTGCCTTTTTCATCGTTTTTGAGGATTTGTGAAAAATATTGAAATCGAGAGAGAAATCGAGAGAAAACAACATACTATTCTAGACGTGTGAATTAGGAAGCAATGGCGAGACTCTGGTGTAGTGTCACTTTCTATTTGCTGTTTTGTGAACCTGCAGAGCAACCGCAGTAGCTCACTGGATAAAGATCCTGCCTTGAAATTTGAAGGCCCGGGTTCAAGTCACACACCTTGCACTGTGTTCATTGTGATCCAAGGCTTTAAAAAGAGAGTTAAAGCTAGGAGTTCTAGTATCACTTTTTGTTTAATTTTTCATTAAAAAAATCAAACCTCCAAAATCATGAGATATGACTTAATATAGTAAAACATAAACTATAGTATGTCTTTCATTCATTTCATTCACTTTTTACTTTAAATGTTTTGTAGTTTCTGAGTTATTTAACTTAAATGCCCAATGCATTCTCAATGAAAATAGCACAAACTTTATTATGCTATTAGTCCTACACCTAGAAAACCCATTTATGGCTATTAACGTTGATCTTATGGAGAAGATGTTTGCCTGAAAAGCAATCTTTGAAATGTTTCATCGTTTTGGAAATATAGTGCGTCTAAATATGCCTGGAGCTGCCATTGACCCCCATTATAAGTCAAAAAGTCACGTTCACTAGAAACTACATTCACATGTTTTTTAAATTCAGCTTACTGTAGATATACATGCTGGAACTTTTTTCTTTGAAATGTTTTGTAGTTTCTGAGTTATTTAACTTAAATGCCCAATGCATTTTCAATGGAAAACTTTATTATGCTGTTAGTTCTACATACTTTCACCTAGAAACCCCATTTAAGGTTATTTAGGTTCATCGTATGGTAGATATGCTTGTATGAAAAGAAATCTTAGAAATGTTTTATCGTTGTAGAAATATCGTGCTTCCAATTTTGAGGGTCAGTTCAGTTTATATCGTTCCTAAAAGTAAGTACTTGAGTGGGGTTTGAACTCACAACCTCCAGACCACGTCACCCGCAACCAATGCACTGAGCTACTTGGTACAGCCTGTGTGTCAGTCTTCGTTCTCCTTTGAGTAACAAAATTCATAGAAGAGAAGCCAGGATGTTTGTCTATTGTCTTGTTTTTCATCTACTATGGTATGCCTTTTTTCATCATTTTTGAGGATTTTTGAAAAAATGTCGAAATCGAAGAAAACCCAAAGGCTATAGTACATGGTCTCGGTCGACATACTTTAGTATGCCTTTTTCATTGTTTTTGAGGATTTTTGAAAAAATGTCGAAAACGAAGAAAAAACAAAAGGCTATAGTACATGGTCTCGGACGACATACCAAAGTATGCCTTTTACATCGTTTTTGAGCATTTTTGAAAAAAATGTCGAAATCGAAGAAAAAGCAAAGGCTATAGTACATGGTCTCGGACGACATACTATAGTATGGCGTTTTTCATCGTTTTTGAGCATTTTTGAAAAAATGTCGAAATCGAAGAAAAACCAAAGGCTATAGTACATGGTCTCGGACGACATACTATAGCAGGGGTGGCCAACCTGAGGCTCGCGAGCCACATGCGGCTCTTCAGCTGGTTTCATGCGGCTCTTAAGGGGCTTCCACATGGAACCATCAAAAACGCTCCGCCTGGCGCACTCATGCATTCCCTATACCAGTGGTTTTCAACCTTTTTATACCAGGCCCCACCATTTATTCAGAATTTGAGCCACTGAGGAGCACCATTTGATGACATTTTAGCTCCACAGACACCAAAGCTAAAGATTTTGTTTACTTGTCAACAATTCCAGCCTGGATTTCAAAGAAAACAAAACAGTCAAACATACAGATCAAAAATACCATTAATCTTCCACATTCTGTCTAACCAACTTTACATCATTTAGCCTGGGGACCACCTGGAATCCTCTCAGGGACCACTGGTGGTCCCCGAACCACCTGTTGAAAACCCCTGCCCTATACAGTGGTGCCCAGCCACTCGACCAAGGACTGATTCCTAGTCCACCGTGGAGGTGTAGGTGTATGTTTTTTGACTTGTCAAATACTTTTTTGGATTGTAAACCGTGTTTCTAAATATATGTCTATATGTTTTAATAGTGTGTCTTTGCATTGCGCACCTGCACACAAACGCACATGTCTTATGGCAGGAGAGGGGGAAACCTATTTGCGACCGTGACGGCCGTTGCGGCGGTTTTATAACCGTTGTGACCGTTTGATGTGGCTCTTTGCAGTAACACAGTGAAAAACGTGGCTCTTAGTCTGTGACCGGTTGGCCACCCCTGTACTATAGTATGGCGTTTTTCATCGTTTTTGATGATTTTTGAAAAAATGTCGAAATCGAAGAAAAACCAAAGGCTATAGTACATGGTCTCGGACGACATACTACAGTATGGCGTTTTTCATTGTTTTTGATGATTTTTGAAAAAATGTCGAAATCGAAGAAAAACCAAAGGCTATAGTACATGGTCTCGGACGACATACTACAGTATGGCGTTTTTCATCGTTTTTGATGATTTTTGAAAAAATGTCGAAATCGAAGAAAAACCAAAGGCTATAGTACATGGTTTCGGGCGACATACCAAAGTATGCCTTTTTCATCATTTTTGAGCATTTTTGAAAAAATGTCGAAATCGAAGAAAAACCAAAGGCTATAGTACATGGTTTCGGTCGACATACCATAGTATGCCGTTTTTCATCGTTTTTTAGGATTTTTGAAAAAATGTCGAAATCGAAGAAAAACCAAAGGCTATAGTACATGGTCTCGGACAACATACTATAGTATGGCGTTTTTCATCGTTTTTGATGATTTTTGAAAAAATGTCGAAATCGAAGAAAAACCAAAGGCTATAGTACATGGTCTCGGACGACATACTATAGTATGCCGTTTTTCATCGTTTTTGATGATTTTTGAAAAAATGTCGAAATCGAAGAAAAAAACCAAAGGCTATAGTACATGGTCTCGGACGACATACTATAGTATGGCGTTTTTCATCGTTTTTGATGATTTTTGAAAAAATGTCGAAATCGAAGAAAAACCAAAGGCTATAGTACATGGTTTCGGACGACATGCCAAAGTATGCCTTTTTCATCATTTTGAGCATTTTTGAAAAAATGTCGAAATCGAAGAAAAACCAAAGGCTATAGTACATGGTCTCGGACGTCGAAATCGAAGAAAAACCAAAGGCTATAGTACATGGTCTCGGTCGACATACTTAGTTTGCCTTTTTCATCGTTTTTGAGGATTTGTGAAAAATATTGAAATCGAGAGAGAAATCGAGAGAAAACAACATACTATTCTAGACGTGTGAATTAGGAAGCAATGGCGAGACTCTGGTGTAGTGTCACTTTCTATTTGCTGTTTTGTGAACCTGCAGAGCAACCGCAGTAGCTCACTGGATAAAGATCCTGCCTTGAAATTTGAAGGCCCGGGTTCAAGTCACACACCTTGCACTGTGTTCATTGTGATCCAAGGCTTTAAAAAGAGAGTTAAAGCTAGGAGTTCTAGTATCATTTTTTGTTTAATTTTCATTAAAAAAATCAAACCTCCAAAATCATGAGATATGACTTAATATAGTAAAACATAAACTATAGTATGTCTTTCATTCATTTCATTCACTTTTTACTTTAAATGTTTTGTAGTTTCTGAGTTATTTAACTTAAATGCCCAATGCATTCTCAATGAAAATAGCACAAACTTTATTATGCTATTAGTCCTACACCTAGAAAACCCATTTATGGCTATTAACGTTGATCTTATGGAGAAGATGTTTGCCTGAAAAGCAATCTTTGAAATGTTTCATCGTTTTGGAAATATAGTGCGTCTAAATATGCCTGGAGCTGCCATTGACCCCCATTATAAGTCAAAAAGTCACGTTCACTAAAAACTACATTCACATGTTTTTTAAATTCAGCTTACTGTAGATATACATGCTGGAACTTTTTACTTTGAAATGTTTTGTAGTTTCTGAGTTATTTAACTTAAATGCCCAATGCATTTTCAATGGAAAACTTTATTATGCTGTTAGTTCTACATACTTTCACCTAGAAAACCCATTTAAGGTTTTTTAAGTTCGTCGTATGGTATATATGCTTGCATGAAAAGAAATCTTAGAAAATGTTTTATCGTTTTAGAAATATCGTGCTTTCCAATTTTGAGGGTCAATTCAGTTTATATCGTTCCTAAAACTAAGTACTTGAGTGGGGTTTGAACTCACTACCTCCAGACCACGTCACCCGCAACCAATGCACTGAGCTACTTGGTACAGCCTGTGTGTCAGTCTTCCTTCTCCTTTGAGTAACAAAATTCATAGAAGAGAAGCCAGGATGTTTGTCTATTGTCTTGTTTTTCATCTACTATGGTATGCCTTTTTTCATCATTTTTGAGCATTTTTGAAAAAATGTTGAAATCGAAGAAAACCCAAAGGCTATAGTACATGGTCTCGGTCGACATACTTTAGTATGCCTTTACATCGTTTTTGAGCATTTTTGAAAAAATGTCGAAATCGAAGAAAAAGCAAAGGCTATAGTACATGGTTTCGGGCGACATTCTATAGTATGCCGTTTTTCATCGTTTTTGATGATTTTTGAAAAAAATGACGAAATTGAAGAAAAAACAAAGGCTATAGTACATGGTTTCGGGCGACATTCTATAGTATGCCGTTTTTCATCGTTTTTTGATGATTTTTGAAAAAATGTCGAAATCGAAGAAAAAAACAAAGGCTATAGTACATGGTCTCGGACGACATACTACAGTATGGCGTTTTTCATCGTTTTTGATGATTTTGAAAAAATGTCGAAATCGAAGAAAAAACAAAGGCTATAGTACATGGTTTCGGACGACATGCCAAAGTATGCCTTTTTCATCATTTTTGAGCATTTTTGAAAAAATGTCGAAATCGAAGAAAAACCAAAGGCTATAGTACATGGTATCGGACGACATACTATAGTATGGCGTTTTTCATCGTTTTTGATGATTTTTGAAAAAATGTCGAAATTGAAGAAAAACCAAAGGCTATAGTACATGGTCTCGGAAGACATACTACAGTATGGCGTTTTTCATTGTTTTTGATGATTTTTGAAAAAATGTCGAAATCGAAGAAAAACCAAAGGCTATAGTACATGGTCTCGGTCGACATACTTTAGTATGCCGTTTTCATCGTTTTTGAGGATTTTTGAAAAAATGTCGAAATCGAAGAAAAATCAAAGGCTATAGTACATGGTCTCGGACGACATACTATAGTATGGCGTTTTTCATCGTTTTTGATGATTTTGAAAAAATGTCGAAATCGAAGAAAAACCAAAGGCTATAGTACATGGTCTCGGACGACATACTACAGTATGGCGTTTTTCATCGTTTTTGATGATTTTTGAAAAAATGTCGAAATCGAAGAAAAACCAAAGGCTATAGTACATGGTCTCGGACGACATACTACAGTATGGCGTTTTTCATCGTTTTTGATGATTTTTGAAAAAATGTCGAAATCGAAGAAAAACCAAAGGCTATAGTACATGGTCTCGGACAACATGCTGTAGTATGCCGTTTTTCATCGTTTTTGAGGATTTGTGAAGAATATTGAAATCGAAAGAAAACAACATACTATTCTAGACGTGTGAATGTTAGGAAGCAATGGAGGCAAGACTCTGGTGTACTGTCACTTTCTATTTGCTGTTTTGTGAACATGCAGAGCAACCACAGTAGCTCACTGGATAAAGATCTTGCCTTGAAATTTGAATGTCGAAATCGAAGAAAAACCAAAAGCTATAGTACGTGGTCTCGGATGTCATACCATAGTATGCCTTTTTCATCATTTTTGAGGATTTTTGAAAAAATGTCGAAATAGTAGAAAACCCAAAGGCTATAGTACATGGTCTCGGTCAACATACTTTAGTATGCCTTTTTCATCGTTTTTGAGGATTTTTGAAAAAATGTCAAAATCGAAGAAAAACCAAAGGCTATAGTACATGGACTCGGACAACATACTATAGTATGCCGTTTTTCATCGTTTTTGATGATTTTTGAAAAAATGTCGAAATCGAAGAAAAACCAAAGGCTATAGTACATGGTCTCGGACGACATACCAAAGTATGCCTTTTTCATCGTTTTTGAGCATTTTTGAAAAAATGTCGAAATCGAAGAAAAACCAAAGGCTATAGTACATGGTCTCGGACGACATACTATAGTATGGCGTTTTTCATTGTTTTTGATGATTTTTGAAAAAATGTCGAAATCGAAGAAAAACCAAAGGCTATAGTACATGGTCTCGGACGACATACCAAAGTATGCCTTTTTCATCATTTTTGAGCATTTTTGAAAAAATGTCGAAATCGAAGAAAAACCAAAGGCTATAGTACATGGTTTCGGTCGACATACCATAGTATGCCGTTTTTCATTGTTTTTTAGGATTTTTGAAAAAATGTCGAAATCGAAGAAAAACCAAAGGCTATAGTACATGGTCTCGGACAACATGCTGTAGTATGCCGTTTTTCATCGTTTTTGAGGATTTGTGAAGAATTTTGAAATCGAAAGAAAACAACATACTATTTAGACGTGTGAATGTTAGGAAGCAATGGAGGCAAGATTCTGGTGTACTGTAACTTTCTATTTGCTGTTTTGTGAACATGCAGAGCAACCACAGTAGCTCACTGGATAAAGATCTTGCCTTGAAATTTGAAGGTACGGGTTCAAGTCACACACCTTGCACTGTGTTCATTGTGATCCAATGCTTTTCAGTTCTAGAATCTTTTTTTGTTTAATTTTCATTAAAAAAAAATCAAACCTCCAAAATCATGAGATGCGACTTAATATAGTAAAGCATAAACTATAGTATGTCTTTCATTAATTTCATTCACTTTTTACTTTAAAATGTTTTGTAGTTTCTGAGTTATTTAACTTAAATTCCCAATGCATTCTCAATGAAAATTGCACAAACTTTATTATGCTATTAGTCCTACACTAGAAAACCCATTTGGCTATTAACGTTGATCTTATGGAGCAGATGTTTGCCTGAAAAGCAATCTTTGAAATGTTCATCGTTTTGGAAATATAGTGCGTCTAAATATGCCTGGAGCTGCCATTGACCCCATTATAAGTCAAAAGTCACGTTCACTAGAAACTACATTCACTTGTTTTTTAAATTCAGCTTACTGTAGATATACATACTGGAACTTTTTACTTTGAAATGTTTTGTAGTTTCTGAGTTATTTAACAATGCATTTTCAATGGAAAACTTATTATTGCTGTTAGTTCTACATACTTTCACCTAGAAACCCCATTTAAGGTTATTTAGGTTCATCGTATGGTAGATATGCTTGCATGAAAAGAAATCTTAGAAATGTTTTATCATTTTAGAAATATCATGCTTCCAATTTTGAGGGTCAATTCAGTTTATATCGTTCCTAAAAGTAAGTACTTGAGTGGGGTTTGAACACACAACCTCCAGACCACGTCACCCGCAACCAATACACTGAGCTACTTGGGTACAGCCTGTGTGTCAGTCTTCGTTCTCCTTTGAGTGACAAAATTCATAGAAGAGAAGCCAGGATGTTTGTCTACTGTCTTGTTTTTCATCTACTATGGTATGCCTTTTTCATCATTTTTGATGATTTTTGAAAAAATGTCGAAATCGAAGAAAAACCAAAGGCTATAGTACATGGTCTCGGACGACATACCAAAGTATGCCTTTTTCATCATTTTTGAGCATTTTTGAAAAAATGTCGAAATCGAAGAAAAAACCAAAGGCTATAGTACATGGTTTCGGTCGACATACCATAGTATGCCGTTTTTCATCGTTTTTTAGGATTTTTGAAAAAATGTCGAAATCGAAGAAAAACCAAAGGCTATAGTACATGGTCTCGGACAACATGCTGTAGTATGCCGTTTTTCATCGTTTTGAGGATTGTGAAGAATATTTAAATCGAAAGAAAAACAACATACTATTCTAGACGTGTGAATGTTAGGAAGCAATGGAGGCAAGACTCTGGTGTACTGTCACTTTCTATTTGCTGTTTTGTGAACATGCAGAGCAACCACAGTAGCTCACTGGATAAAGATCTTGCCTTGAAATTTGAATGTCAAAATCGAAAGAAAAACCAAAAGCTATAGTACGTGGTCTCGGATGTCATACCATAGTATGCCTTTTTCATCATTTTTGAGGATTTTTGAAAAAAATGTCGAAATAGTAGAAAACCCAAAGGCTATAGTACATGGTCTCGGTCGACATACTTTAGTATGCCTTTTCATCGTTTTTGAGGATTTTTGAAAAAAAATGTCAAAATCGAAGAAAAAACCAAAGGCTATAGTACATGGACTCGGACAACATACTATAGTATGCCGTTTTTCATCGTTTTTGATGATTTTTGAAAAAATGTCGAAATCGAAGAAAAACCAAAGGCTATAGTACATGGTCTCGGACGACATACCAAAGTATGCCTTTTTCATCGTTTTTGAGCATTTTTGAAAAAATGTCGAAATCGAAGAAAAACCAAAGGCTATAGTACATGGTTTCGGTCGACATACCATAGTATGCCGTTTTTCATTGTTTTTTAGGATTTTTGAAAAAATGTCGAAATCGAAGAAAAACCAAAGGCTATAGTACATGGTCTCGGACAACATGCTGTAGTATGCCGTTTTTCATCGTTTTTGAGGATTTGTGAAGAATTTTGAAATCGAGAGAAAACAACATACTATTTAGACGTGTGAATGTTAGGAAGCAATGGAGGCAAGACTCTGGTGTACTGTAACTTTCTATTTGCTGTTTTGTGAACATGCAGAGCAACCACAGTAGCTCACTGGATAAAGATCTTGCCTTGAAATTTGAAAGGCCCGGGTTTAAGTCACACACCTTGCACTGTGTTCATTGTGATCCAACGCTTTAAAAAAGGGAGTTCTAGTTATCATTTTTTGTTTAATTTTCATTAAAAAAATCAAACCTCAAAATCATGAGATATGACTTAATATAGTAAAACATAAACTATAGTATGTCTTTCATTCATTTCATTCACTTTTTACTTTAAAATGTTTTGTAGTTTCTGAGTTATTTAACTTAAATCCCCAATGCATTCTCAATGAAAATAGCACAAACTTATTATGCTATTAGTCCTACACCTAGAAAACCCATTTATGGCTATTACGTTGATCTTATGGAGCAGATGTTTGCCTGAAAAGCAATCTTTGAAATGTTTAATCGTTTTTGGAGATATAGGGCTCCATTTTCGTTACCGCTATACCCCTTATCCCTTAACTTCTTTGCCTTTTTAAACTATTAAAAAAAAACATTTCTCAGTAGTTCAAATGGCCAGTCTACTAGCTCACAACGTGTTAATAGATTGACATGTTGAAATAGTCCAAAAAAGTTTTTCAAAATAGTGAAAATGAAATAAGGGATATGGCATAAGGGGTTTAGCTTGTAACGAAAATCTCACCCATAGTGCGTCTAAATATGCCTGGAGCTGCCATTGACCCCCTTATAAGTCAAAAAGTCACGTTCACTAAAAACTACATTCACATGTTTTTTAAATTCAGCTTACTGTAGACATACATGCTGGAACTTTTTTACTTTGAAATGTTTGTAGTTTCTGAGTTATTTAACTTAAATGCCCAATGCATTTTCAATGGAAAACTTTATTTTGCTGTTAGTTCTACATACTTTCACCTAGAAACCCCATTTAAGGTTTTTTAAGTTCGTCGTATGGTATATATGCTTGCATGAAAAGAAATCTTAGAAATGTTTTATCGTTTTAGAAATATCGTGCTTCCAATTTTGAGGGGTCAGTTCAGTTTATATCGTTCCTAAAACTAAGTACTTGAGTGGGGTTTGAAACTCACTACCTCCAGACCACGTCACCCGCAACCAATGCACTGAGCTACTTGGTACAGACTGTGTGTCAGTCTTCGTTCTCCTTTGAGTAACAAAATTCATAGAAGAGAAGCCAGGATGTTTGTCTATTGTCTTGTTTTCATCTACTATGGTATGCCTTTTTCATCATTTTTGAGGATTTTTTGAAAAAATGACGAAATCGAAGAAAACCCAAAGGCTATAGTACATGGTCTCGGACGACATACTATAGTATGGCGTTTTTCATCGTTTTTGATGATTTTTGAAAAAATGTCGAAAACGAAGAAAAAAAACAAAAGGCTATAGTACATGGTCTCGGACGAACATACCAAAGTATGTCTTTTACATCGTTTTTTGAGCATTTTTGAAAAAATGTCGAAATCGAAGAAAAAGCAAAAGGCTATAGTACATGGTCTCGGACGACATACTATAGTATGGCGTTTTTTCATCGTTTCTGATGATTTTTGAAAAAATGTCGAAATCGAAGAAAAAACAAAGGCTATAGTACATGGTCTCGGACGACATACTATAGTATGGCGTTTTTCATCGTTTTTGATGATTTTTGAAAAAATGTCGAAATCGAAGAAAAAACAAAAGGCTATAGTACATGTTTTCGGACGGACATACAAAGTATGCCTTTTTCATCGTTTTTGAGCATTTTTGAAAAAATGTCGAAAATCGAAAGAAAAAGCAAAGGCTATAGTACATGGTCCCGGACGACATACTATAGTATGGCGTTTTTCATTGTTTTTGATGATTTTTGAAAAAATGTCGAAATTGAAGAAAAACCAAAGGCTATAGTACATGGTCTCGGACGACATACCAAAAGTATGCCTTTTTCATCATTTTTGAGCATTTTTGAAAAAATGTCGAAAATCGAAGAAAAACCAAAGGCTATAGTACATGGTCTCGGACAACATGCTGTAGTATGCCGTTTTTTCATCGTTTTTGAGGATTTGTGAAGAATATTGAAATCGAAAGAAAACAACATACTATTTAGACGTGTGAATGTTAGGAAGCAATGGAGGCAAGACTCTGGTGTACTGTTAACTTTCTATTTGCTGTTTTTCGTGAACATGCAGAGCAACCACAGTAGCTCACTGGATAAAGATCTTGCCTTGAAATTTGAAAGGCCCGGGTTTAAGAGTCACACACCTTGCACTGTGTTCATTGTGATCCAACGCTTTAAAAAAGGGAGTTCTAGTATCATTTTTTGTTTAATTTTCATTAAAAAAATCAAACCTCCAAAAATCATGAGATATGACTTAATATAGTAAAAACATAAACTATAGTATGTCTTTCATTCATTTCATTCACTTTTTACTTTAAAATGTTTTGTAGTTTCTGAGTTATTAACTTAAATTCCCAATGCATTCTCAATGAAAATAGCACAAAACTTTATTATGCCTATTAGACACTACACCTAGAAAACCCATTTTTGGCTATTAACGTTGATCTTATGGAGCAGATGTTTGCCTGAAAAGCAATCTTTGAAATGTTTCATCGTTTTGGAAATATAGGGCGTCTAAATATGCCTGGAGCTGCCATTGACCCCCATTATAAGTCAAAAAAGGTCACGTTCACTAAAAACTACATTCACATGTTTTTCTAATTCAGCTTATGTAGACATACATGCTGGAACTTTTTACTTTGAAAATGTTTTGTAGTTTCTGAGTTATTTAACTTAATGCCAATGCATTTTCAATGGGAAAACTTTATTATGCTGTAGTTCTACATACTTTCACCTAGAAACCCCATTTAAGGTTTTTTAAGTTCGTCGTATGGTATATATGCTTGCATGAAAAAGAAATCTTAGAAATGTTTTATCGTTTTAGAAATATCGTGCTTCCAATTTTTGAGGGTCAGTTCAGTTTATATCGTTCCTAAAACTAAGTACTTGAGTGGGGTTTTGAACTCACTACCTCCAGACCACGTCACCCGCAATCAATGCACTGAGGCTATTGGTACAGCCTGTGTGCAGTCTTCCTTCTCCTTTGAGTAACAAAATTCATAGAAGAGAAGCCAGGATGTTTGTCTATTGTCTTGTTTTTCATCTACTATGGTATGCCCTTTTTCATCATTTTTGAGGGATTTTTGAAAAAAATGTTGAAATCGAAGAAAACCCAAAGGCTTTAGTACATGGTCTCGGTCGACATACTTTAGTATGCCTTTTTCATTGTTTTTGAGGATTTTTGAAAAAAATGTCGAAAACGAAGAAAAAAAAAAACAAAAAGGCTATAGTACATGGTCTCGAGACGACATACAAAGTATGTCTTTTACATCGTTTTTGAGCATTTGTTGAAAAAAATGTCGAAATCGAAGAAAAAGCAAAGCTATAGTACATGGTTTCGGGCGACATTCTATAGTATGCCGTTTTTCATCGTTTTGATGATTTTTGAAAAAAATGACGAAATTGAAGAAAAAACAAAGGCTATAGTACATGGGTTTCGGGCGACATTCTATAGTATGCCGTTTTTCATCGTTTTGATGATTTTTGAAAAAATGTTGAAATCGAAGGAAAACCAAAGGCTATTGTACATGGTCTCGGACGCACATACTACAGTATGGGCGTTTTTTCATCGTTTTTGATGATTTTTGAAAAAATGTCGAAATCGAGAAAAGAAAAAACAAAGGCTATTGTACATGGTTTTCGGACGACATGCCAAAGTATGTTTTTTCATCATTTTTGAGCATTTTTTGAAAAAATGTCGAAATCGAAGAAAAACCAAAGGCTATAGTACATGGTATCGGACGACATACTATAGTATGGCGTTTTTCATCGTTTTTGATGATTTTTGAAAAAATGTCGAAATTGAAGAAAAACCAAAGGCTATAGTACATGGTCTCGGAAGACATACTACAGTATGGCGTTTTTCATCGTTTTTGATGATTTTTGAAAAAATGTCGAAATCGAAGAAAAACCAAAGGCTATAGTACATGGTCTCGGTCGACATACTTTTTAGTATGCCGTTTTTCGCGTTTTGAGGATTTTTGAAAAAATGTCGAAATCGAAGAAAATCAAAGGATAAGGCTATAGTACATGGGTCTCGGACGACATACTACAGTATGGCGCTTTTTCCATCGTTTTTGATGATTTTTGAAAAATGTCGAAAATCGAAGAAAAACCAAAGGCTATAGTACATGGTCTCGGACGACATACTCAGTATGGCGTTTTTTCATCGGTTTTTGATGATTTTTGAAAAAATGTCGAAATCGAAAGAAAAACAAAGGCTATAGTACATGGTCTCGGACAACATGCTTTGTAGTATGCCGTTTTTCATCGTTTTTTTGAGGATTTGTGAAGAATATTGAAATCGAAAGAAAACAACATACTATTCTGACGTGTGAATGTTAGGAAGCAATGGAGGCAAGGACTCTGGTGTACTGTCACTTTCTATTTGCTGTTTTGTGAACATGCAGAGCAACCACAGTAGCTCACTGGGATAAAGATCTTGCCTTGAAATTTGAATGTCGAAATCGAAGAAAAACCAAAATGCTATAGTACGTGGTCTCGGATGTCATACCATAGTATGGCCTTTTTCATCATTTTTGAGGATTTTTGAAAAAAATGTCGAATATAGTAGAAAACCCAAAGGCTATAGTACATGGTCTCGGTCGACATACTTTAGTTGCCTTTTTCATCGTTTTTGAGAGATTTTTTGAAAAAAATGACAAAATCGAAGAAAAACAAGAGGCTATAGTACATGGACTGCACGGACAACAATACATACTATGTATGCCGTTTTTCATCGTTTTGATGATTTTTTGAAAA